>CM077645.1:215787502-216012502 GCA_039707465.1 Rhabdophis nuchalis | reverse complement strand
GGTCGCGTTGGTAGATGATCTCTGGAGGGCCAGAGATGGGGGTTGTTCCTCCATCCTGGTCCTATTAGACCTCTCAGTGGCTTTCGATACCATCGACCATGGTATCCTATTGCATCGGCTGGGGGGGTTGGGGGTGGGAGGCACCGTTTTACGGTGGTTCTCCTCCTACCTCTCCGGTCGATCGCAATTTGTGTTGGCAGGAGAGCAGAGATCGACCTCGAGACCCCTCACATGTGGGGTGCCTCAGGGGTCGGTCCTCTTGCCTCTCCTGTTCAACACATATATGAAGCCGCTGGGTGAGATCATCCATGGTTTTGGGGTAGAGTACCACTTCTACACTGACGACACGCAATTGTATATATCTACCCCAAACCACCCCAACGATTCCGTAGCGGTGATGTGCCAGTGCCTGGAAGCCGTGCGGGCCTGGATGGGAAGTAACAGACTCAGACTCAACCCGTCCAAGACCAAATGGCTGTGGTTTCCGGCCGTCCGATTCAACCAGTTGACTCCATCACTGGCCATAGGGGGCGAACATCTTACCCCTGTGGATGAGGCGTGCAACTTGAGTGTCCTCCTGGATACCCGGCTGTCCATGGAAGATCAAGTGACAGCCGTGGCCAGGAGGGCGTTTTACCAGGTTCGCCTGGTACGCCAGTTGTGCCCCTTATTGGATCGGACTGCCCTTTGCACAGTCACTCATGCCCTCGTGACATCCCGACTGGACTATTGTAACTCTCTCTACATGGGGCTCCCCCTGAGGTGCACCCGAAGGCTTCAGCTGGTCCAGAATGCAGCCGCGCAAGCAATAATGGGGACCTCTAGGTTCACCCATATAACACCACTCTTGCGCGAGCTGCACTGGCTGCCTGTCGTCTTTCGGGTGCGCTTCAAGGTGCTAGTTGTCATCTTTAAAGCGCTCCATGGCACGGGACCTAGCTATCTGCGGGATCGGATCCTGCTCCATACATCCTCCCGGCCGATTCGCTCCCACAGAGAGGGACTTCTCCGGGTGCCGTCCACTAGACTTTGTCAGCGGGCGACGCCCAGGGGAAGGGCCTTCTCTGTGGCAGGCCCAGTCCTCTGGAACGACCTTCCCCCCGACATCAGAACAACTACGGATCTCCGCTCCTTCCGCCAAAAACTCAAAACATACTTTTTCTGCTTGGCCGGCCTAGGTTAGTCTCTACCTTTGGGGTGTTAGGGAATTTTAATGTTAGAACTTGGGGATTTTAGCGCAGGGATAATCCTAATTTAATTCGTTTTTATTCATTTTATTTATTGTATTTTTTATAGTATTTTAATTTTTTTCCTGTGCACCGCTCCGAGTCCCTCTGGGGAGAGGATGCGGTATACAAAATAAATTTATTATTATTATTATAATGCTACTATCAGGTCTCCCCTAGTCCTTCTTTTTTCTATACTAGCCATACCCAGTTCCTGTAACCATTCTTTCTCTATTTTAGTCTCCAGGCCCTTAATCATTTTAGTTGCTTTTCTTTGAACCTTTTCCAAAGTCTCAACATCTTTTTTTTTCTAATGAGGTGACTAAAACTGGATGCAGTATTCCAGCTATAGTCTTATAAAGGGTTTTATAAAGCAGTACTAATACATCTTCTAACCATTGTTTTTCAAACTCAGCAACTGGAAGATGCTCAGACTTCAACTCCCAGAATTCCCATCCAACTGAAGTTGAGAAACCCTGTTCTAGATTATAGTCAGATATATCAGTGTTCCGTTAAGGTTGGGAATGGGCAGGTGGGCATTCTGTAAATCTCAGTCTGTTTTGTAGGAAGTTAGCACTCGCCCCTTTCCTGGGGAAATGGGATATTTTAGGAAATTAAAAGGGCAGAGTATTTCCCCTAAAAGGGAGGCAGAAACTCATCCCCCCCATACCTTTGTCAATGGGCCATTAAGGCCTGGGCCAGCTTATCTACACTACAAAAGACATGGCCTCCAGGACGTAATAGGTCCCATTTAGCAACAGAAACTCACCACGACCTGCTGTTGTGGCCTAGAGGTGGAGCTCTCACCTCACAATCAGAAGATTGGGAGTTCGATCCTAGGTAGAGGCAGATGTAGGGTCTCCTGCTTGGGCAGGGGGTTGGACTAGATGACCTGCAAGGTCCCTTCCAACTCAGTGAATCTGTTAAAACATGGCACCTGGGAAGATTACATCACCCAGTAAGACTCAACCAAATTTGGGACTCAAAACACAACCTACAAAGTTGCCCCTGCATGGCCCCATGGGAGTCTGACAACCAATCAGAATACAAGATCAAATTCAAAAGCCCAGAGAGGGCATAAAACCTGGGCACTCTCAACATCTCTCCTCCTTTTTGCCCAGGACCTCAAACCATGTGGTCCTATCCACCATTAAAACTATCTTTCCAAGCAATCTCCATGAATCCGGTGTCTTTTTTTCCACTTGGAACTGAACCCAGATGGACACTTCTTTCAAAGGTTTCTTGGCTTTTTTCTCTTTCCAAGTGGTAACTTATTTTTGGCATCATTACTCAAGCAGACACGGGAAGAAAAGGTCCTCTTTAGGACCGCAGGTCCTGTTCCTGTAGCCTCTAACTGTATTGTGCATCATTAAGATTCACTGTTCCAATATTAGAGGGGCTCCTACAAAATTGAGGGGAGAAACTATTTTTCAAAGTACCGAAAGGCAAGATGAGAAACAATGGATGGGACAAATCAAGGAGAGAAGCAATCTAGGCCTAAGGAGAAATTTTCTAACAGTGAGAGCAATTAACCAATGGAATAGCTTGCCTTCAGAAGTTCTTGGCGCTCCATCACTGAAGGCTTTCAAAACAGACCGGTCACTCATTTGGATATGGAATTTGGGCATGCCTAGTTTAATGAAAAGAAGGACTAGAGAAGACATGATAGTAGTGTTCTGATATCTCAGTGGCTGGCACAAAGGAGAGAGAATCAAGCTATTCTCCAAAGCACCTGAGATCAGGACAAGAAGCAATGGGTAAAAACTAATCAAGGAGAGGAGCAACTTAGAACTGAGGAGAAATTTCCTGACAGTCAGAACAATTAATCAGTGGAACAACTTGCCTCCAGAAGTTGTGAATGCTCCAACACTGGATGTTTTTAAGAAGATGTTAAATAACTGTTTGAGACAGGTTTTGATCATTAAGTCATGGATGTCATCTAGATATATTTTGAATTCTCCCTCATGAATGACTCCATTATGCAAATGTATTTTGAGAGCAACAACTTGGGAGACTCAATCTAGTTTACAAAATATTTCTTTCTTGACTTAATATTCAGTCATGCTTCCTTGGATGTAAATTTCAGTAAAATGTATTCCTAGTTAAATGTGCATCACAATTACAGTTTGATGTATGGCCAGATCAAAACACATGTACCTTTTCCACATCTTTCTGAAGTAGCTATTTTCACCATATCTTTCTCCTGCAAGCTTTGAATAAGATTGTTGTATTTTCATCTGATACATGTTGGAAGTATGCTATCAGTCCTATACATCTTCCATCTCTATATCCAGATATTTTCCCCCCTCTAACCTTCCTACTTAGAGGCAAAGGCAAAAATTTCTAAAATGATGTTTACTCCACCTACAGTATTTAAAATATGTAATGAACGAAATCAGCAATTACATGAGGATATTTATGAATATCAATAGGAGCAACATGATGGCTGGAATAATTACCGGGTGAAATATGGTCATGCAGAGCTTTTAGGCAATCAAAAGTCTTAATCAAAGAACAGAAAGAAAGAAATCCCTAATAAAACAACATTAGAAGGGAGAGTCGGGTTCAAATAGTTTAAATCTATGTGTCAACCTATGTAACAACAAATTAGGCAAATTATCAGATATGCTTAAGTGTATAGTTCTGTAACAATAGCAATGGCATTTAGATTTATACAGTGGTACCTCGGTTCACGAACGCCTCTGTTCACGACCAATTCGGTTCACGAACAGAAAAGTTCCTCAAAATGTGCTCCGGTTCACGAACTCTGCTTCGGTTCACAAACAGGAACCGCGGCCATTTTTAATGTATTCCTGCCTGTCACGTGGTTGTGACTTCCTGTAGGAAGATCGTAGAGAGAAGAAGACACAGAAAAAAGCCCCAGCATGCACACTGTGAGTACTTTCAGTGACTTTTATTTTATTTTTGTTATGCTTTTAGCATATGGAAAACTGTGCCTCGGTTCACGAACAATTCGGTTCGCGACCAGAGTCAGTTCACGAATTAAGTTCGTGAACCGAGGTACCACTGTATACTGCTTCATAGTGCTTTTACAGCCCTCTCTAAACAGTTTAGAGAGTCAGCCTATTGCCCCCCAAAAATCTGGGTCCTCATTTTACTGATCTCAAAAGGATGGAAGGCTGATTGACCTCCTGGCAGTGAGCAGAGTCAGCCTGCAATACTTTACTGTAATCACTGCACCACCATGGCTCTTCATTCAAACTTTGAGAAATTCCTAATATACCTACTAACTGATCTTTAATAAAACAATGGCCAGCAGTATACTTTGACCAGTTAAACCACTTCCTGGACATTATGCCATCATATTGATATTAGCAAAAAAAAGGGAAAAAACCTAGGATGAATGACCAAGGTGTTGATTACCATCTTTAAAGCGCTCCATGGCACGGGACCAAGCTACCTGCGAGACCGCATCCTACCTCATACATCCTTGCAGCCGATTCGCTCCCACAGAGAGGGACTTCTCCGGGTGCCGTCCACCAGGCAATGCCAGCGGGCGACGCCCAGGGGAAGGGCCTTCTCTGTGGTGGGCCCAACCCTCTGGAACGACCTACCCCCCGACCTCAGAACAACCACGGACCTCCGCACCTTCCGCCAGAAATTAAAGACACTCCTGTTCCATCAGGCCGGTTTGGCCTAAGTTATTTACCTAGCCTTCAGTCTGTATTATAAATTGTTTTAATTGGGTTTTTAAATGGATTATGTTTTAACTTTCTAAATTTTAGCACAGGGATAACCTATTTAATTCGATTTTAATTATTTATATTTTGTACTGTTTGTTTTAACTTCCTGTGCACCGCCCCGGGTCCCTTCGGGGAGAGGGTGCGGTTATATAAATTTAATAATAAAATAAATATAAAAATAAAACTGGCTGGACTCACAAGCAGAAGAAAAACCCAGAAGAAGATAAGCAGCAAAGTATTTCCACATTGCCTTGAAGAAAACTGAAAAAGATCAGGATTGACCTTGCAAGATGCTGCTGCAGTCATCTTGTTAGACTGTCCCTCAGTGGCATTGTTCCTTGAGCATGCACAAGCTATTTTATGCACAGAGGGTCCCCCAAAAGGTCAAATTAACTTGCGCAAAAATCAATCAGTTTGTTCCTTCCCAAAAGGGTGCAGATAACCTTGACTACAGCTCCTAGACAAGATTCTGTAGATGTAAAACCAGCAGAGAAGTATAATCCATTCATCAATATTATCACCATGTTATAAGGACTTCCTGTGGGCATGTATACCTGTTTAGTCACATTCACTTATTAGCTTTCATGATTGCTTTAAATGTTGGACTATAAGGAAGCCTGAGCATTGAAGAAGTGATGCTTTTGAATGGTAGTGCTGGAGAAGACTCCTGCAAGTCCCTTGGACTGCAAGAAGATCAATACAATACAGTACAATAGCAGAGTTGGAAGGGATCTTGTAGGTCTTCTAGTCCAACCCCCTGCGTGGGCAGGAACCTTATACCATTTCAGACAAATGTCTATCTAACATCTTCTTAAAGACTTCCAGGGTTGGGGCATTCACAACTTCTGGAGGCAAGCTGTCCCAGAGGTTAATTGTTCTAACTGTCAGGAAATTTCTCCTTAGTTCTAAGTTGCTTCTCTCCTTGATTAGTTTCCACCCATTGCTTCTTGTCCTGCCCCCAGGTGCTTTGGAGAATAGTTTGACTCCCTCTTCTTTGTGGCACCCTCTGAGATATCGGAACACTGCTATCGTGTCTCCCCTGGTCCTTCTCTTCATCAAACTAGACATACCCAGTTCCTCCCAATCAAATCATTGAGTCCTCAAGGAAATCAACCCTGGCTGTTCTTTGGAAGGACAGATGCTGTGGCCACCTAATGAGAAAAGAGGTCTCCTTGGAGAAGACCCTGACGTTAGGAAAGATGGAACGCAAAAAGAGAAGATGATGAGGTAGTTAGAGAGTGGCATGGATTCATTGAACATGAATTTGGGCAGACTCCAAGAGAGAGTGGAGGACAGGGGGACCTGGCATGCTATGGTCCATGGAGTTACAAGCAGTCAGACATGACTTAGCGACTGAACAACATATTCGTAATAATTTAATCAACTAACAGTCAGTACTAAATGGGTGCTGGATAAGAGTTAATGAAGTCAGACATCAGTGAGGGATCTTGGAATCCTAGTGGACAACCAATTAAATAGGAGCCAGCAGTGTGCAGCAGCTGCCAAAAAAAGCCAACACAGTTCTAGGCTGCATAAACAGAGGGATAGAATAAAGATCACGTGAAGTGTTAATATCACTTTATAAGGCCTTGGTAAGGCCACATCTGGAATACTGCATTCAGTTTTGGTCACCACGATGAAGAAAAGACATGGAGACCCTGGAAAGAGTGCAGAAAAGAGCAACCAAGATTATTAGGGGACTGGAGGCTAAAACTTATGAAGAACGGTTGGAGGAACTGGGTATGTCTAGTTTAATGAAAAGAAGGACCAAGGGAGACATGATAGCAGTCTTCCAATATCTCAGGTGTTGCCACAAAGAAGAGGGAGTCACACTATTCTCCAAGGCACCTGAGGGCAGGACAAGAAGCAATGGGTAGAAACTAATCAAGGAGAGAAGCAACTTACAACTGAGGAGAAATTTCCTGACAGTTAGAACAATTAATCAGTGGAACAGAAGTTGCCTCCAGAAGTTGTGAATGCCCCAACCCTGGAAGTCTTTAAGAAGATGTTAGATAGCCATTTGTCTGAAATGGTATAAGCTTCCTGCCTATGCAGGAGGTTGGACTAGAAGATCTGCAAGGTCCCTTCCAACTCTGCTATTGTATTGTATTGTATTGAGGCAGATGAACAGCTGGAGCCTGTTCCCAGTGTGTGCATGTGCAGAGTTCCCTGATGAAGGGAAGAGCTAAGGAACAAGGGTCGACTTGGGAATAAGGTGGACAGTGAATGGCCCCTCCCAGAGGAAATAAAAGAGGAGCGAAAGAGGAGTGGAGTTTGCAGGAGACAATTAGTTCGCTTCATTGGTTCGTGACTCTCCGAGACTCCTTGCCAAGTTTTGCAGATATCGGCCTGGCAGCTCTCCAAGCTAGATAAGGTCTGTGTCCGTAAATCTTCCCTTGAAAGACTTTGCTGGATATAAATGAGCAGAATTCACAGTCAATTAATAAAAGGGATTTTTGTCGGGACCAGGAGTTTGCTTCCTGCTCTTGGGAAGCCTCGGTCAGAACAGGTAGATCATTCCATGAAGCTGGCGACAAATGCTATGTTTTTACATACATCTCCTTAAAATATAAATAAATGTAATGTAACATTCCAGGTGAAAATGAAACAAGATGTACAGGAAATGATTGGTAATTCTTGGCATTTACAGCTTCTCTGGATTCAATTCATATTCTTTACCATTCTCAAAAAATAGAAGAAAATAGTAATGAAGTGAAGTATAGGGGGGGAAAAAACTTATTTCTCTCAACCAAATGCCAGGACTTTGAAAATATTACTGGATCATTTTTTAGTTTGAATCTCAATATGGATTATAAAAAAACAACCAAGCAATCAATCAATTATTCATTTTGGTGTGATAGCAGACTGGCCTCAGTAAAAAAATCAGATCTAGGGCATGGGAAATGAGTATACATTTCAGACACATAATTTTCTATTCTGCAGGAAACAGAGACAACATAGAGCTGTTACAGTTATACTGAAACTCTTTCCCTGACATTTATTTCAGGTTTCGGAAAATATATATATATATTTTTACACGGCTTCACCATTTCTTGCAAATAAATAAATACCAACGGAAGAGAATATTTGTAGCTCAGCTGAATGAACTTGGTTAATAAAAATGGTGATTGCTCACAAAGATTATTAGGTGCAAAAGGAAATACAAACTATTTCCATAGCCAGGAAGGTAAAGCAGGGATGGTTAAATTGATCATTTTATTCAAAGAGGCGGATATATTTAAGTACGTTTTTCACTTGGGTATCACTTCTGGATTTTGTGCTTGTGGTTAAAAAAATGAAACTTTGGTTTTGTCGATTAGATAGATTTGACATTATAAATATGGCTAGTTACATTATTGTTGTTAGTTGCGAAGTTGTGTCCGACCCATCGCAATCCCATGGACAACGTTCCTCCAGGTCTTCCTGTCCTCTACCATCCTCTGAAGTCCATTTAAGCTCACGCTGACTGCTTCGGTGACTCCATCCAGCCACCTCATTCTCTGTCGTCCCCTTCTTCTTCTTTTGCCCTCTATCTTCCCCAGCATGAGGCTCTTCTCCAGTGAGTCCTTCCTTCTCATTAGGTGGCCACAGTCTTTGAGCTTCCTCTTCAGGATCTGGCCTTCTAAAGAGCAATCAGGGTGGATCTCCTCTAGGACTGACCGGTTGGATTGCGTTTCAGTCCAAGGGACTCGCAGGAGTCTTCTCCAGCACCAGAGTTCAAAGGCCTCCATTCTTTCGCACAGCCTTTCTCATGGTCCAACTTTCACATTGCAACTGGGAAAACCATAGCCTTGATGGCTAGCTATATATTAATGTGTAAAAGCAAAAAGTGGAGGTTTATCTTGAACTGTGCTAAAAAGAGTCGGAGGTCAACACCTTTTTTTCCCACTTGTACCTCACACTTTCTTTTTTATACCGCCCTACTCCCAAAGGACTCCGGGCGGTGTACAGCCAGAGTAAAACAGATATGTAAAAGTTAAAAATGGTTTAAAAAGCATATTAAACAATTTGGCCTCTCTTAAAATTAAAAAACCAAACAAACCCTGATTAAAATTAATAAAAATTCGTATTTAAAAATTCATTTTTATGCCAGCCCGGCTTGTTGGGAAAAAAAGGTTTTGAGAGCACGGCGTAAGGTGCGTAAGTCAGGGATAATTCGTAACTCCAGGGGCCATTCGTTCCAGAGGACAGGTGCTCCCATGGAGAAGGCTCTCGTCCTGGGTGTCGCCAGTCAACATTGTTTAGCTGACGGCACCATGAGGAGACCCTGTCTATGGGAGCGTACGGGCCGGTGGGAGACTCTCGGTGGCAGAAGGCAATCTCTTAAGCTACCTTTGTCCTCCTATCAGCTAGGCTTCAAACAAAGGAAATATAGGACAGGGGTGGGTGGGTGGGGCCAATTAATCACTGGAAGTACCGGTTTGCACAAACTGGTCCAAACCGGCTGAATCCCACCCCTGCCCTCAACCTCTGTTTTACTACTAGAAGTTCTATTGTAAAACAAGCTCAAGGTCACAAGCCTAATGTTCTTCGTTTCATGCATAAGAATGCCAGCTGAATAGCTCCCTAATTTTGAGTGCATCACCTTTGCAAAAGGACATAATAATGGGCATCTATTTCTGAAGCGCATTTGCTTTCCACTCCATTGGCCTTTTGTATTATAACTCCTACAAGCTCAGAGTAATAGACAATCCAGACACAGTCATGATGTGGCTTGTAAAACTTGATCGGCTGAATGTCAGATTAAAATTTTTGCTATTAACCTTCATTACATGTGTTCTTCCCCACCTCTCGCTCTCCTTCCTTTTCTTTCCTTTTTTTTCTTGGTTTAAGCAACTTAAAAGATACTTGTTGCAACAGTCATGGAGGATTTGGGGCAATTATCACTAGGCAAGAATAGCTTTTAAAAGGGGGGAGTGGGCTGCTTTAAATTGCAAGCTGAGCTTGTAGATCAAAAAGTTGGCAGTTTGAATCCCTAGTGCCATGTAACCGAGTGAGCTCCCATTACTGTCCCAGCTTCTGCCAACATAGCAGTTCGAAAGCACATGAAAAATGCAAGTAGAAAAAATAGGGACCACCTTTGGTGGGAAGGGAACAGCGTTCCGTGCACCTTCGACATTTAGTCATGCCGGCCACATGACCACAGAGACATCTTCGGACAGCGCTGCCCCTTCGGCTTTCAAACGGAGATGAGTACCGCCCCCTAGAGTCAGAAATGACTAGCACATATGTGCGAGTGGAATCTTTACCTTTATCAATACAGGTCATATACACCGATTAAACAATATCTGAGCAAGTCAGTCTAGTGCTTTTGAATACAGGATAACATTTATGTCCAACTGACTTTAGCCTGGCTCAAAATGTGTTCCAGGGTATCCTCTTTCGTAGTAAGCTTTTTGATGGAAGCAGATGTGAATGTTTGACCTTCTCCAGTGCATGGTTTTCAATTTTTTATTGGCAAAGGTTGGCAGCTGTTCTTGAACATGACTGGTGTCTTCTTCCACTTAATTTTCAAAGCTGATAACTTGCTGCTGTCATTTTATTCTGTCATTCACCTTTGAAGGTTTCCAGCAGCATTAGAGACACACAGAGAGAGAAAAAACAGTGCCATCTGCAGAATGTGGGTTGTTAAGGCGTTCATTGTTGACCTTTCTTCCTATTTCAGTAAGTACCGTATTTTTGGAAGTATGAGAAGCACCGCAATATAAGACGCAGGAAGATTTTGAAGATTTTTTTTTTTTGCCCTTCCGGGCTCCTAGGATTGCTTTGCAGGCCTCCCAATGCCTCTGCATGCTCCATTTTTTTGTGAAAAGGGGTCATGCAGAGAAATTGAGAAGCGTGCAAAGTGCTCCTAGGGTAAGGTGACCATCCGTCCCGCTTCTGGCAGGGCAGTCCCGGTTCACCAGCAGATGTCCTGCGCCCCGCCCCCTCTTGAGAATGTCCCGCTTTTTGCGGGCAGGTGGTGGGTGCTCTGTACGCACTCAGAGGTGCGCACCTCTGAGCGCTGGCTCGGGTGGCTCGGGCATCGGGGCCGAGGGGGGGTGCGCGCGCTCTGGCACGTCACGCGCCTGCACAGAGGGCCCGAGGCGGCCGCCTTCAGCTCAGGCCATCGGTGATCACGCCGGCATGATGGGCTGACAGCGGCTGGCTTGGGCCGCCTTCCCGCCCGAGCCAGCGGCTCTCAGCGCCGCCGGGTCACCGCCGCGGCCTCTTATTATTATTTTATTTTTCGAATTTATACCCCGCCCTTCTCCATTGTTAGGACCCAGGGCGGCGCACAGGCATTATTAAAATCATACAAAAAACAATATACATTATTAAAAACATATTAAATTAAATCCCATGCTAAAACACCCATTTTAAAACCTAAAGATTAAAATTTATAGATAAAAGTCAGAAACGGGGGGCTATGCTAGGCCGGCTTGTTGAAATAAATGTGTCTTAAGACGTTGGCGGAAGAGGCGGAGGTCCGAGATGGTGCGTAGGTCGGGGGGTAGGTCGTTCCAGAGGGCCGGGCCCCGACCGTGTGCGTGCGTGTGCGCGCATGCCCCCCCCCTTGTCGACGGTGTCCCGCTTTGGAAGTTTCAAAATCTGGTCGCCTTATCCTAGGGGCCTAGGAGGGCAAAAATGCAACCCATGGGGGGTTTGGGAGGCAAAAAACAGGCCTGCTTTTTTTTTTTTTTTTTGCAAAAACAGGGCATGCAGACAGTGTGGGAGGCCTGTAGAATGATCCTGGGGGCTGAGGAAGGGGAAAATGAGCAAAAAACGGGCCTTGCAGAGAGTTTGGAAGGCCTGCTGAGTGTTCCTGGGAAGGCAAAAAGAGTCCCATTTTTGTGAAAAACGGGCCCATTTTTCCTTCCTTTTTGCCCTCCCCAGCCCCCTGGAGCGCTTTGCAGGCCTCCCAACCCTCTGCCGTCCAGTTTTGTGAAAAATGGAATGTGCAAGGTGGGATTTGGGAAGGCCAAAAGTGCTGTATTCAGTGTATAAAACACACCCAGATTTTCACCATCTTTTGGGGGGGGGTGCGTCTTATACTCTGAAAAATATGGTAGTTAAGAATGTGGGGATATATGTATATATCAACAAATCAAGAGAGAAACGAAAGAGAAAAACAAAGCGAGAGGGAAGGATTGAAGGAAGGAAGGAAGGAAGGAAGGAAGGAAGGAAGGAAGGAAGGAAGGAAGGAAGGAAGGAAGGAAGGAAGGAAGGAAAGGTTGAAAAAAGGAGAGTAAGGGAAAGGAAGAAATAGCTATTTTTGTTTGCTTGTTAGCTCAAGTGTTCACATCATCTGCATGTTGCCCTATCCCATTCTTATTAATAAATCTGCTGCCTGAATGATATTTATATCTGTTGGTAGATTAAAAACCTGAAGATGGCAACTCTATTTGCAAAATGCTTATTTCTTTCAGGGATTTACCCTATCACTATTATTTTTGGATCAGACTAATATGCCCAATTACTATTACTCTCATATATTCAGGTAATCTTCAACTTACAATCATTCACTGAACTGCTCAAAATTACAGCAGCATGGAAAACGGTGACTTGGGATCAAACCAGTGGTGAAATTCATTTTTTTACTACTGGTTCTGTGGGCGTGGCTTGGTGGGCATGGCATGGCTTGGTTGGTATGGCAGAGGAAGGATACCTGAAACTTCACATTCCCTCCTGATCAGCTGTGACTCAGGAGGCAGAGAATAGATGGGGGCGAGGCCAGCCAGAGGTGGTATTTACCGGTTCCACAAACTACTCAAAATTTCTGCTACCGGTTTCCAGAACTGATCAGAACCTGCTGAATACCACCTCTGACTGACCCCAAAGTGTCATGTGATCAAAAACGAGTTCTACAATATATTTGCCAACAAAAGCCCCCCCCCCCCCAAAAAAAAAAAAGAATCCAACTCCAATCCTTCTATAAACATCTTTGGAGAATCCTGTAGATGCAGGATAATTTTTTTTAGAAGAATTAATTCCATTTCTTAATCACAAACATGTTTAACAATTATACATACATACATACAATAGCAGAGTTGGAAGGGACCTTGGAGGCCATCTAGTCCAACTCCCTGCCTAGGCAGGAAGCCCTATACCGTTTCAGACAAATGGCTATCCAACATCTTCTTAAAGACTTGCAGTGTTGGGGAATTCACTACTTCAGGAGGCAACTTCTGTTCCATTGACTGTTTTCACTGTCAGGAAATTTCTCCTCAGTTCTAGGTTGCTTCTCTCCTTGAGTTTCCACCCATTGCTTCTTGTTCTGCCCCCAGGTGCCTTGGAGAATAGCTTGACTCCCTCTTCTTTGTGGCAACCCCTGAGATATTGGAAGGCTGCTATCCTGTCTCCCCTGGTCCCTTCTTTTCATTAAACTAGACATCCCCAGTTCCTGCAACCGTTCCTCATATGTTTTAGCCTCCAGTCCCCTAATCATCTTGGTTGCTCTTCTCTGCACTCTTTCTAGAGTCTCCACATCTTTTTCTACATCGTGGTGTAATTATTAATGTTGTAATCTTGGGTCCATTGACTTTCCAAAATTGGATACAGATAGTCCTTGATTTGCATCAGTTCATTTAGAGACCATTCAAAGACTTGTGACCATTTTTCACACTTCTTGATAGTTGCAGCATCCCTGTGGTCACGTCATCAAAATTCAGACACTTGGCAACTGACTCATATTTGTGATGGTTGCAAGTGTCCTGGGGGGTCATGTGATCCCCTTTTGCGACCTTCTGACAAGCAAAGTCATTGCGAAGCCAGTTTCACTTAACAACCATGTGACTATCTTAACCGCCAGGTTAACCACTGCAGTGATTCAATTAACAACCGGTCGTAAAATGGCACAAAACTCACTTAATAAATGTTTCAGCCACAGAAATTTTGGGCACAATCGTGGCCATAAAATGAGGACTACCTGTATTCCAATTACTTGTTATTGTTGTGCCCCACTAGTGGCCAGCAGAGCTGGCAGAAGATTCGGACAGTGAGGAGGTTGGGGAGGAACCTGGGCCAGTCCTGGAGTCTGGGGAAGGCTCGGAGGAGGGCTCTGTGTCGGAGGCAGAGAGAGCGCCAGAGCCGTATATCAGTTATCAGCTGCCTTTGGAGTCCGACATCAGTGGAACAGCTGGAGCCTGTTCCCAGTGTGCGCATGCGCATAGTTGCCAGACGAAGGGAACAATTAAAGTTGGTTGATGATCTCTGGAGGGCGTGGGATAGAGGTTATTCCTCTATCCTAGTCCTATTAGACCTCTCAGCGGCTTTTGATACCATCGACCATGGTATCCTATTGCGCCGACTGGGGGGGTTGGGGCTGGGAGGCACCGTTTTGCGGTGGTTCTCGTCCTACCTCTCTGGTCGGTCGCAATATGTGTTGACAGGAGGGCAGAGGTCGACCTCGAGGCCCCTCGTATGTGGGGTTCCTCAGGGGTCGGTCCTCTCGCCCCTCCTTTTCAACACATATATGAAGCCACTGGGTGAGATCATCCGTGGTTTTGGGGTGGAGTACCATCTGTACGCTGATGATACTCAGTTGTACATATCCACCCCAGACCACCCCAACGATGCCGTCAAAGTGCTGTCCCGGTGTTTGGAGGTCGTACGGATCTGGATGGGTGGTAACAAACTCAAGCTCAACCCTGCCAAGACCGAGTGGCTGTGGCTGTGGTTTCCGGCACCCCGGTTCAGCCAGATTATTCCAACTTTGGCCATAGGGGGCGAAACACTGGCCCCCGTGGAGAGGGCGCGCAATTTGGGTGTCCTCCTGGATCCCCGGCTGTCCATGGAAGACCATGTGGCAGCCGTGGCCAGGGGGGCGTTTCATCAGGTACGCCTGATGCGCCAATTGCGCCCCTTACTGGACCGGGCTGCCCTTCGCACAGTCACTCAAGTTCTCGTGACATCCCGACTCGACTACTGTAATGCTCTCTACATGGGGCTTCCCTTGAGGTGCACCCGAAAGCTACAATTAGTCCAAAACGCAGCTGCGCGGGTGATTATGGGAGCCACTAGATGCTCCCACATAACACCGATCCTGCGTGAGCTGCATTGGCTTCCTGTGGTCTTTCGGGTGTGCTTCAAGGTCTTGACGACCATATTTAAAGCGCTCCATGGCTCGGGGCCTAGTTATTTGCGAGACCGCCTCTTGCCCCATACATCCCTTAGACCGATACGCTCCCACAGAGAGGGCCTTCTCAGGGTGCCGTCGGCCGGGCAATGCCGACTGGCGACACCCAGGGGAAGAGCCTTCTCTGTGGCGGGGCCAGCCCTTTGGAACGACCTACCCCCCGAATTACGCACCATCACCGACCTCTGCCTCTTCCGCCAATGTCTAAAGACATACCTATTCCAACAAGCCGGCCTAGCCTAACCTCCCATGGGGACTTTTAGATAGTTTTATTGGGTATTTTAAAATTGGGTTTTTAGCATAGGATAAGACGATTTAATTTATATTTTAAATTGTGTATTTCTTTTTGTACTCTGTATGTTTTTTAAATTTCCTGTGCGCCGCCCTGGGTCCTTTGCGGAGAAGGGCGGGATATAAATGATAAAAAAAAATAAAAAAATAAAGAACAGTGGTCGACTTGGGAGTAAGGCCACAGGTGGACAGTGAATGGCCCCTTCCCATAGAGAATAAAAGAGGAGCGAAAGGGGAGTGGAGTTTGCAGGAGACCATTAGTTCATTCCTTTATTCTTGCCAAGTATTGCGGCGTCTGAAAGCTATCAGCCTGGCCACTCTCTGATGAAGGTGGGTAATTGTGAACCATCTTGGAAGACTGTGGCAGAGGAAAGACTTTTCTGGAGAGGAATTCACTGTACATTAAATAAAAGGGGTTTATCGGGACGAGGACTCGGCTTCGTGCTGTTGGGGAAACCTCGGTCAGAACAGTTATACCGATCTTACATATTGATAATATGAACTTTTATTTTGCTTTCCTGAGTTTGCGTCTGGTAATTTTCATTTTCCAGATGGAACCTTGAAAATAATTCAAGTTTATTTCATTAAGTTTAGATGCTATTCATATAGTAATTGGTATGCATAAATTGCCTTAGTCAATATCAACATGATTGGATCATAAGCAGCATAGAATATACAAGATTATTATCCTCAAACTAAACCATTGTCTACGTACTTTGTATAATAGAATACCCCAAATTGTGTTTTTGGTATGCCACAGGATTAAATTTAGTGTTCCATGCATAGAGTCACTGAAATCAATATGATTTAAGTTAATAATGATTAACTAAGCTTCATTGATTTTAATTATCTACTTTAAATATGATTCAATCTGAAAGCAACACTTATTTTTTTTCCCTTCAGTTATGGAATATGCTGTTGCCAGGGAAAACTGTATGAACCTCTGATGTCAATGGGAAAAGAGAAAAAAAAGTGCTAAAATACCTTGAACTGAAATCAATTGGATTTAAAAGTGTTTGATTTTGTTTGGATCCTGCTGTGTTTCTCTATTGGAAACAAACTGATTTTCTATTATTCCTAAGAACAACTTAGGAAAGTTGTTTCTTAAGGTAAGGACTTAACCTTTGTTCCAGTAGCACCCTTGTATATTAGACAGATCAGAGATAGATAGATAGATAGATAGATGATAGATAGATAGATAGATAGATAGATAGATAGATAGATAGATAGATAGATAGATAGACAGACAGACAGACAGACAGACAGACAGACAGACAGAGACAGACAGACAGACAGACAGACAGACAGACAAAGAGGCACAGATAGAGATAGATAGATAGATAGATAGATAGATAGATAGATAGATAGATAGATAGATAGATAGATAGATAGATATGGATAGATAGACAGACAGACAGACAGACAGACAGACAGACAGACAGACAGACAGACAGACAGACAGACAGACAGACAGACAGATAGATAGATAGATAGATAGATAGGAGAACCTGTGGCTCAGTGCCTAATACAACTGCCTCACATGTAATACAGCCCTGGTTCAAATCCCAATAAGGGTATGGGTAGCGAATAAGAGCTAAATAGCTTGAAATAGATCTATACTAGTCTCCCTTTATGTATTTATCAGCACAAACGTAACGCACACACACACAGAGTGAGAGAGACAGACAGACAGACAAAGAGGTACACAATGATAGAGATATAGGGACAGAGACAGACAAGGAGAGAAAGAGAGAGAGAGAGAGACAAATAGACAGACAAAGATGATAGATGATAGATAGATAGATAGATAGATAGATAGATAGATAGATAGATAGATAGATAGATAGATAGATAGATAGATAGATAGATAGATATGGAGAGAGAGAGTGAGAAATATGATACATAGATGATAGATGATAGGCAGATAGATACTGTTCTTATAAGTCTCATGTATTTCCATTAAATCATTTTGTTTACAAATTGCTTTTATCTTTTGCTCCAAATCCAAAACTAGGTTAAGTTTGTGCCTTTTTTCTCATCGTTTCAATTAGAAACCATTCTCTTTCAGTTTATACATGGGGTTTTATATTTACACCAGAAAGATAAACAGTCTCCTCATAAATGCTTTTTGCTGGTGTCCTGTGGCTAATGCAATATCAGAAGTTAAATTGGTTTACAAGAAACAGTTTGGAAAAAAAAAAGGTTGTATGAAATTAGTGGAAGATTATTTTTACATCAATCCAGAAAGTGTTCCCCCAATGCAAGAAAGAAGCAGCAGCCAAACTGCGTTATGCCAGAGGTCCCGAAAGACCAGGTCATGGCCCAATTCCAGCCCTTGAGGCATTTGGAACTGGGCTGCAGAAGTGGTGGGTGAGCGCATGTGTTCACACATCCTCACTTGTGTGAGAAGCAAGTTGGGTGCCGAAGAGCCAGCACTGTCCAAAGACGTCTCCGTGGTCAGGTGGCCGGCATGACTAAACACCAAAGGCACACAGAATGCTATTACCTTCCCACCAAAGGTGGTTCCTATTTTCCTACTTGCATTTTTACATGCTTTCGAACTGTTAGCTTGGCAGAATCTGGGACAAATAATGGGAGCTCACTCCGTTATGTGGCGCTAGGGATTCGAACTGCCAAACTGCTGACCTTTCTGATCGACAACCTCAGTCTCTTAGCCACTGAGCCACCAAATCCCTAGACTTCCCTACTTTCAACATATAATACAATACAATAGCAGAGTTGGAAGGGACCTTGGAGGTCATCTAGTCCAACTCCCTGCCTAGGCAGGAAGCCCTATACCATTTCAGACAAATGGCTATCCAACATCTTCTTGAAGACTTTCAGTGTTGGGGCACTCACAACTTCTGGAGGCAAGTTGTTTCACTGATTAATTGTTCTGTCAGGAAATTTCTCCTCAGTTCTAAGTTGCTTCTCTCCTTGATTAGTTTCCACCCATTGCTTCTTGTCCTGCCCCCAGGTGCCTTGGAGAATAGTTTGACTCCCTCTTCTTTGTGGCACCCTCTGAGATATTGGAAGACTGCTTCAATATCTCCCCTAGTCCTTCCCTCCATTAAACTAGACATATCCATCCATAAGATGGATGTCTGTTACAATCAATAAATTAATTTGATCCAGTTGGAATATTCATCACTGTTGATCACTGAGTCAGCGATCTTGGGTTCTGTAACTGAATATTCCTTGAAAATAAAATGTATGTAGACATTTGGCTACACTTGGAATACTGCATCCAGTTTTGGTTGCCACGATGTAGAAAAGATGTGGAGACTCTAGAAAGAGTGCAGAGAAGAGCAACCAAGATGATTAGGGGACTGGAGGCTAAAACATATGAAGAACGGTTGCAGGAACTGGGTATGTCTAGTTTAATGAAACGAAGGACTAGGGGAGACATGATAGCAGTCTTCCAATATCTCAGGGGTTGCCACAAAGAAGAGGGAGTCAAGCTATTCTCCAAGGCACCTGAGGGCAGAACAAGAAGCAATGGTTGGACTCATCAAGGAGAGAAGCAACTTAGAACTAAGAAGAAATTCCCTGACAGTGAGAACAATTAATCAGTGGAACAGCTTGCCTCCAGAAGTCGTGAATGCTCCAACACTGGAAGTCTTTAAGAAGATGTCGGATAGCCATTTGTCTGAAGTGGTGTAGGTTTTCCTGCCTAGGCAGGGGGTTGAATTAGAATACCTCCAAGGTTCCTTCCAACTCTGTTATTCTATTCTATTCTACTTTGGAAAAACACAAAGGGTGAAGCCAACAATCTCAAGATGTAGCCAGCATTCCAAATATAGAATGAAAACTCCTCCTTGTCTCACCAGACATAACAGGGGCAATGGAACGGGAACTCACTTCGTTATTTTTCTGTTGCAAAGTTAGAGAGAAAAGCTGCTTCTACAAGTCTGACTGATACTTTTCAGGAACTGTTCCATTCCATCAGGTCAATAACACAAATATTCCCACAGCTCTTTCCGGCACAATAGCTTTGTAATGGCTTCAAAAGAGCTGTCAAATTTGATCATGTCAGTAAACAGCTTTGATTTGGCTGTTTCTCCCTTGCTTTCCTCAGTTTGTGTAGCAGGCAGAATAACTCTGAAACTTGTGGCTAGGGATCAGGGAGGTTTACTTTCCTCCCTTCCCCAGGCGTTGCAAAGTTCAGAGCTGGTTGACGGTATAAACTTTACGGAGGTTGCAATTTTATAAGGACATCCCTGGAGCAAAATCTTGCATTGTCTTAGGAAAGACTGCAAATGGATAGATTGTCTTCAGACATTCCAGAAATCTGGGGGTGGGGGTTGGGTGTTTACAAAAGAATCAACTGCAGCAGTTTATTTTTTTCCCATAAGAACATAAGAACATAAGAATAGCCTTGCTGGAACAGACCACAGCCCATCCAGTCCAGCATTCTGTCTCACACAGTGGCTCCCCATTTGCTTCAGGGTCTTCCCAAGCAGATGTCCTCACCTGCTTGTAATTCCCTGCAAATGGCCTTGAGAGATATCCTGCCTATCTCTCCATCCCGGAGGGTGTCCTTAGGCATCCATAATGATAGCCATGGATACCCTTGTTCTCCATGAACTCCTCTCATCCTTTCTTAAAGGTGTCGAGGCTGACAGCTGTCACCACTTCTTCTGGCAGGGAGTTCCATACAGTGGCGTAGCGTGGGTTGTCAGCACCCGGGGCAAGGCAAGTAATTTGCGCCCCCTAACCCCTGGATTTTAGCACTCGAGTCTCTTCCACTCCATCGCCCGCCGCAGGGCCCCCGCCCGCCGCCGCCCCCTCCTCGGCAGCGGCTGTGGCACCCGGCGGCGAGGCAACCCCTTCGCTCATCCTTCTCGGTGCCTTTCTAGCCCTCCCCCGGGGGAAGCAGCGGCATCGAGGACGGGGAGGGCGCAGCATGTGGGAAGCGAGAAACGGGAAGGGGGGAGAGGAGGGGTGCAGGAAGATCCGACGGCAGCGGGGTAGGGGAGGCAGCCGCAGCCGGCAGGTACCCGAAAGAGCTGGCCTCCCTTCGATCCGGAGAGCGGGACGCCTCTCCCGCCCTGTCAGCTACATCTCCGCGCATTCACAAGACCGCTGCTGAATCAGCTGGAACGCGCGAGCTCTCCCCACCTTCCGCCCGCCGAGCTCTCTTCCTTTTCCCTGCGATTTCCCGCCCCCTCCCGGTTTCCTGGATTCCGGATCCCCCCTCCCCCGCCCGAGAAATAATACTAATAAAAATATGAAAAATCCCCTAAGATCCTTTCCCCAAGGAAGAAGACGGGGCGACAGGGAGAAAACGCCTCCTCTTGCAGCCGCTCTTGCTTCGGGCGACGCTTCTCCGGTCCCCGCGGCGGTGGCCACATTCCCCGGCTGCCGCTGTTCCTGCCTTACTCGATCCCCTTTCCCGAAGCGACGGGGAGCTGCGAGTGCGAGCGCGCCCCCCCAGATGTTGCGCCCGGTGCGGCCGGCACCCCCTGCACCCCCCACGCTACGCCACTGGTTCCATAGACCAGTGATCCTCTGGGTGAAAAAGTACTTCCTCTTATTTGTTTGAGGTCTAGCTTCCAAAAGTTTCCTGGAGTGCCCCCTAGTTCTAGTGTTGTGCGATAGGGAAAACAGTTTTTCCTTTTCTACTTTGTCCACACCGTGCATGCTTTTATAGACCAGTTCCTTCCTTCTTGAACTGGTAATATCATTTTACCATGAGTTCTGAATCAAAAATTATAATTTGAAAAGATGGTAGGTGGTACCTTGCTCCATAGTAGTAACTGTGAGAGGGATCTTGGAGTCCTAGTGGACAACCATGTAAATATGAGCCAGGCGCTCCCAAAAAAGGCAACACAGTTCTAGGCTGCATAAACAGAGGGATAGAATCAACATCATGTGAAGTGTTAATACCACTTGGTACAAGGCCTGGGTAAGGCCACACTTGGAATATTGCATTCAGCTTTGGTTGCCACAATGTAAAAAAAAATGATGTGGAGACTCTAGAAAGAGTGCAGAGAAGAGCAGCAAAGGCAATTAGGGGACTGGAGACTAAAATATATGAAGAACGGTTGCAGGAACTGGGTGTGTCTAGTTTAATGAAAAGAAGGACTAGGGGAGGCATGATAGCAGTCTTCCAATATCTCAGGGGTTGCCACAAAGAAGATGGAGTCAAGCTATACTCCAAGGCACCTAAGAGTAGAACAAGAAGCAATGGGTGGAAACTAATCAAGGAGAGAAGCAATTTAGAACTGAGGAGAAATTTCCTGACAGTTAGAACAATTAAGCAGTGGAACAGTTTGCCTCCAGAAGTTGTGAATGCCCCAACCCTGGAAGTCTTTAAGAAGATGTTGGATAGCCATTTGTCTGAAATGGTATAAGGTTTCTTGCCTAGGCAGGGGGTTGGACTAGAAGACCTCCAGGGTCCCTTCCAACTCTACTGTTGTATTGTATTGTAAGATCCTTCAAACTGCATCTTGTTTTGCAATCTTAGCTTGAAAGATCTCCAAGCTACAGTTTTCTGGTTCAGACAGAAGGGAAAAATCAATCGCTTTATCAATCCCAGAATGTTTATGGGTAAAAATCAATGGGTTTATCATGTTGTACAAAAACAAGCCTTACATTTATTACTGATCTTGTCATGTATACATAGCCATGTAGGAAGTTAGCACTCATGCCTCTCCTGGGAAAATGAGATGTTTTAGGATACATTAAAAGGGCAGAATATTTCCCCTAAAAGGGAAGCAGAAACTCACACACACCCTCACCTTTGTCAATGAGCCATTAAGGCCCAAGCCAGTCTATTCTGCATAACAAAGGTCAAACCTCCTTCAAGCAGAGCCATAGGAGGACTCCCAAAGCCTTTTCATTACATCATCATCCAGCAAGCACCAACCAAGCCTGGGACTTAGGACAGCCTAAAGAGTTGCCCCTGCATGGCCCCATGGGAGTCTGACAACCAATCAGAAAACCAGTTTAAACAAGTCTTTAAAAAGATGTTAGATAGCCATTTGTCTGAAATGGTATAAGGTTCCTGCCCACGCAGGGGGTTGGACTAGAAGACCTACAAGGTCACTTCCAACTCTGCTATTGTATTGCATTGTATTGTAAGTTCAAATTCAAAGCCCAACAGAGGGTGTAAATCTATCCCTCCTTCCCTCCCATATTAAAAGGACAGAGTATTTCCCCTAAAAGGCAGGCAGAAACTCCCCCCCCCTTTGTCAATGGGCCATTAAGGCCTGGGCCAGCTTATCTACAACACAAAAGACATGGCCTCCAGGACCTAATAGGACCCATTTAGCAACAGAAACTCACCACGTGGCACCTGGGAAGATTACATCACCCAGTAAGACTCAACCAAATTTGGGACTCAAAACACAACCTACAAAATTGCCCCTGCATGGCCCCATGGGAGTCTGACAACCAATCAGAATACAAGATCAAATTCAAAAGCCCAGAGAGGGCATAAAACCAGGGCACTCTCAACATCTCTCCCCCTTTTTGCCCAGGACCTCAAACCATGTGGTCCCGTCCACCATTAAACTATCTTGCCAAGCAGCCTCCATGTTTCCAGTGTCTTTTCTCCCACTTGGAACTGAACCCAGAAGGACATTTCTTCCAACATTCCCTTTTGTTGTTGTGTTTTGCCAAAGGAAGAGGGGCATTGGGCACTATCTAATAAAATGAAATTCAATGGTGAAAAGAGTAAGGTTCTACATCTAGGCAACAAAAATGAAATGCACAGGTACAATATAGGTGGTACCTTGCTCAATAGTAGCAACTGTAAAAGGGATCTTGGAGTCTTAGTGGGCAACCATTTAAATAGGAGTCAGCTGTGTGCAGCAGCTGCCAAAAAAGCCAACACAGTTCTAGGCTGCATAAACAGAGGGATAGAATCAAGATCACATGAAGTGTTAATACCACTTTATAAGGCCTTGGTAAGGCCACACTTGGAATACGGCATACAGTTTTGGTCGCCACGATGTAGAAAAGATGTGGAGACTCTGGAAAGAGTGCAGACAAGAGCAACAAAGAGGATTAGGGGACTGGAGACTAAAACATATGAAGAACGGTTGCAGGAACTGGGTATGTCTAGTTAATGAAAAGAAGGACTAGGGGAGACATGATAGCAGTGTTCCAATATCTCAGGGGTTGCCACAAAGCAGAGGGAGTCAAGCTATTCCCCAAGACACCTAAGAGTAGAACAAGAAGCAATGGGTGGAAACTAATCGAGAGAAGGAGAGAAGCAACTTAGAACTGAGGAGAAATTTCCTGACAGTTAGAACAATTAATCAGTGGAACAGCTTGCCCCCAGAAGTTGTGAATGCCCCAACACTGCAAGTCTTTAAGAAGATGTTGGATAGCCATTTGTCTGAAACGGTATAGGGCTTCCTGCCTAGGCAGGGGGTTGGACTAGATGACCTCCAAGGTCCCTTCTGACTCTGCTATTCTTTTGGAGATTGAAGAAATCATGAGAGGATTTCCAGGGACTTCCTGTACCTTGGCACAATGAAATGCAGCATCTTGCAATACGATTTAATTCACCCAAGATGATAGCCATGTTAACTTGAAGGTGAAAAAAACCTCTTCCGTGACAACAGACGTTGCTTGATATAATGGGAAAACGCCGGGCTTGCCTTGAGTCATATTCATTCTGTCTTTGTCACTGCTGCTTCTTTTTTTTCCTTTTTTTTGGTACAATAGCTGCTTGGGGAACTGGGTTTGCCTACAGGATAGGATGAAACAAAGAAAACAATTGCGCTTTTCCCTCTCCTTGCAAGGGAAAGCAGTCACTTTTCAGAACCACCAAACCTAAAATCTGCTGAGACCAGTAAGGACAGCACCGTTGGAGAATGCTTTGATTCCACAAGTCACTGACAGCCAACTCTGTGGAAAACATTTTTTTAAAAGAAATCATAGTTTTTACAGGAACCGCTAGCAGATTGTCCTTGAGAAAAGTCAAGCTGTTATTGGCTTTCAGTCGTTCTCTCTACTCTCCTTTGCAAATATCTCTGCCTTTCTCAAATGGGGCAAGCTTGTCTTTGTCACTGCGCTGCTATCTCTGTTGTTTGCCTTAATGTCTTTGGATAGAGTACAATGCCTTGATTTATTTTATAGATAGATATGGATATGGATATGGATATGGATATGGATATGGATATGGATATGGATATGGATATGGATATGGATATGGATATGGATATGGATATGGATATATATATGTTAGATTTTTAAGGGCTGAGATTTTTAAGAGGCTGATCTCTGGGTTGAGTCGAAAGGCAGAGAAGGAAGACAGCTTGTCTCCTCCCTTAAAAGGGCCTCTTAACAGGAGCTGTGAAAATATTCTCATATATATATGAGAGAGAATATTTTTACAACTCCTGTTCGGCCCCTTTTTAAGGGAGGAGACAAACTGTCATCCTTCTCTGCCTTTCGGCTCAACCTAGAGACCATCTGGGCAGAGAGCTCATGAGATTACTGTTGAATTTTTAGATATGTGTTAAGTTTTTAAGGGCTGATTAATAAATAAGAGACCAGGATGGATCCATTTCGGGCTTATTAGCCCTCTTCAGCTGGCCATACTACCTCCACTGGGGTTTGAACCGGCACTGTCCAGCATATCAAGCAAGGCTCTCTATGCTTTGAGCTATCCGGCTTCCCCTGATTACATCAGCCTTTACAGGACTATTGAATGAGAGAATATTTTTACAACTCCTGTTCGGCCCCTTTTTAAGGGAGGAGACAAACTGTCATCCTTCTCTGCCTTTCGGCTCAACCTAGAGACCATCTGGGCAGAGAGCTCATGATGTAATTACAGATGTAATCAGGGGAAGCCGGATAGCTCAAAGCATAGAGAGCCTTGCTTGATATGCTGTAGAGTGCTGGTTCAAACCCCAGTGGAGGTAGTATGGAGGTAGTATGGCCAGCTGAAGAGGGCTAATAAGCCCAAAATGGATCCATCCTGGTCTCTTATTTATTAATCAGCCCTTAAAAACTTAACATATATATATATATATATATATATATATATATATATATATATATATATATATATATATATATATATATATATATATATATATAGAGAGAGAGAGAGAGAGAGAGAGAGAGAGAGAGAGAGAGAGAGAGAGAGGGAGGGAGGGAGGGAGGGAGGGAGGGAGGGAGGGAGGGAGGGAGGGAGGGAGGGAGGGACAGAGGGAGAGGGAGAGGGAGGGAGGGGGGAGGGACAGAGAGAGAGAGAGCCCCCGCAGCAGAGGCCCTTGAAAATGACCCATTGGGGTTCTTCTTTCTGCCCCTTTCTCTTTTTATTTTATTATTCGTTTCATTTCATTAATGATTTTATGATTTTATGATTTTATGATTTTATGATTTTATGATTTTATGATTTTATGATTTTATGATTTTATGATTTTATGATTTTATGATTTTATGATTTTATGATTTTATGATTTTATGATTTTATGATTTTATGATTTTATGATTTTATGGTGGGTTTTTTTGTGTTGTGTTCATCTATGTTTATTCAATTATATATTTTTTTAAAGAAACTTCTTGGATGAGAAGTGAAATATCTTCAAAGAAAAACTAGGAAGTCCAGTTGCTTGTTAGAAAAACACCTTTGGGACAATGCAGGCTGATGAGTTTTCGAAAGACTATCATCTCTCAGTAGAATTGAAGATCAGTCTATCCAGATTGGCTGCAGTTCCCAAGAATTAAAATTAGTTAAGAAATGTGTAAAGAAACCTTGTTGTTATACTTTATTCATTAATCATGAAACTCAGCCAACTGAACATTCAAAAAATGCATCACAAATACCATTGACTGGTGCTAATGGTTGATACAGGTTGCTGCCAGCGTCCTAGGTATCAACCAAGTACCTTCTTAAATTATATGATGTTCCAAGTAGCCCAGTTTTTTTCAGGTCTGCTGGTGTTATTGCAGGAAGCTGCGATTTATAAAATTCTTGGACATGGTGCCAAGTGCTGTGGTGTCAATGGGTATCACTGTTACATGTTTCATCCATAGCCGTGTAGATTTGATGGCCAGGTGGCAGTATTTCATGATTTTTTCCAGTTCCTTTACTTTGACTGTGGCATCTCCAGGTACCACAATGTCAATAAATTGCATGTTTGGGCCATTATTATTATTATTATTATTATTATTATTATTATTATTATTATTAGTAGTAGTAGTAGTAGTAGTAGTAGTAGTAGTAGTAGTAGTAGTATTCTGTGGTTAATCTTTGGAGAGATTCACAGCCTTTGGGGCTGGTTGGTAGCTCAACAGCTCGAGTCCTAACCAAGGACCTAGGAACTGTCAAGGTAACATCAGAGGATATAAGCTGTTCCAAGCAGGGTGGCCCTTTGTAGAGTCAGAATGCTCAAGTCCGGCAAACCTAGAACCTCCACATAGCAAGGCAGTCCCCTAGGTCTTGCTCCAAGGGCTCCAATCACAATCGAGACAACACACGACTTCCTCCTCCACAGTCGCTCAACTTCAATTTGCAAGTCCCGGTATTTTGTGATTTTTTTCTTGCTGCTTATTTTCAATTTGTGCATCACCAGGTATTGCAATGTCGACGAACCATACTTTTTTCTTTTCAATTATTGTTATATCAGGTGTGTTGTAGGACAAGTGCCTGTCACTCTGAATTCTAAAGTCCCACAAGATCTTGACTTTCTCATTCTCTAAAACTTTCTCAACCTGATGTTCCCAGTGATTTTTGCTGTACTCAAATCCAAACCTCTGGCACAATTCCCATTATTATTATTGTTATTATTATTGTTGTTGTTGTTGTTGTTGTTGTTGTTATTATTATTATTATTATTATTATTATTATTATTATTATTATTATTATTATTATTATTATTATTATTATTATTATTATTATTATTATTATTATTAACACAGTCAGCCAGATTTCAGTATAGGTTTGGCATTTTTGTCTATGTATCGATTCCTTACCAAGGACCTAATATAAGGAAATCTGGATATTTGATGGTGTTACAGATATCATCACAGGATGGAAGCAGTTCCAAGAAAAGCTGCCTTCAGCAATTGACTGATAGCAAAATTGTCAATGCTTATGGTGTTCAAGTGGTGCTCCAGTTGATTTGGGACTGCACCCAAGGTACCTATTACTATTGGTACCACCCTTGCTTGCCTTTGCCCTAGTTGTTCTATTTCTATTTCTAGGTCTATTTCTTGCATTTTGGTATCTTCTCCAGTTCTTTCTCTCCTATTCTGCTGTCTCCAGGAACTGCCACATCCACTATCCATATTTTTTGTCTTCCTTATTGATAACTGTTAAGATCAGGGAATTATGAGGCAGGTCTCTGGATTCTGAAGTCCCAGAGCAATTTAACTTCTTCATTTTCTATGACTTTCTCTATTTTACGGTCCTACCAGTTCTTGCTTACAGGCAAATGATATTTCTTGCAGATCTTCCAATGCACCATTGTTGCTACTTTGTCATGCCGTTGCTAGCATTATCATTTCTCAGCAAATAGTATTAAAAACTCTTAGACTTATATACCGCTCCATAGTGCTTTTACAACATTCTCTAAGTGGTTTACAGAGCCAGCATTTTCCCCTCGATAAGGTAGGTCTTCATTTTAGTGACCTCAATAGGATAGGAAGGCTGAGTCAACCTTGAGCTGGTCAGGATCGAACTCCTGACAGTGAGTAGAGTTAGCCTGCAATACTGCACTTTAGCCGCTGTGCCAATTGTCCACCTCTAGATTCCAGGGAAGAGGCAATCAACTGTGATTCGCTGGAGAAGCGACAATTTTTTGTATGAGTGGGAATACTCTGGTTCCACTCAGTGGCTCCAATTTCCTGCAGAAAAACAGAGCTGCTGTCAGTTTGATACTAGATAGAAGAACGATAGCTAGAAGACTTTGGCCACCTAATGAGAAGTAAAAACTCACTGGAGAAGAGCCTCATGCTGGGAAAGACGGAGGGCAAAAGAAGAAGGGGATGACAGAGAAGGAGGTGGCTGGATGGAGTCACCGAAGCAGTTGGTGTGAGCTTAAATGGACTCCAGAGGATGGTAGAGGTCAGAAAGGCCTGGAGGAACATTGCCCATGGGGTGGCAATGGGTTGGACGCAACTTCACAACTACAACCAGAAGAAAAACATTTAGCTCTTTAGAGGTATAATTTTTAAAATAGAATTCACCCACCTGAGTTTTTTTTCTAATTAGATCCAATTGCATGCTTCACAACTTATTTGTTTTGAGGTAGGTGGGATGAAAGGCAAGACTTCAATGGTTTGTCAGTATCTGCCCTCCTGAGGATAGCTGAAAGCAGAATAAAGGAAATGGAGGAGGTAGAATAACCTCAATTTAATGTCTATTGTCTATCAGGCTGGAAAAAACCCCCGAAAGATTTCAAAGATAGTTGAATTCAAAGCACAGAAGTGTTTATTATTGCTACCTCTGGTACAAGGTCCTCATCAACTAATGGTCAACTCTAAATTGGCACTAGTAAAGGATCAACGGAATTTACTAGGGGCTTGACCTAAGTCAAGTGGCGGGAGCTCGCTCTGCTGCACGGCGCTAGGGATTTGAACAGTGGTCAACAAGCTCAGCGTTTTAGCCACTGAGCCACCTCATTCTGAGCCACCATGTGACAGCCGTGGCCAGGGGGGCTTTTTACCAGGTCCACCTGGTACGCCAGCTGCACCCCTTTCTCGACCGGGACGCCCTCCGCACTGTCACTCATGCAGTCGTTACGTCCCGCCTAGACTACTGTAATGCTCTCTACATGAGGCTCCCCTTGAGGTGCACCCGGAGACTGCAGTTGGTACAGAATGCGGCCATGCGGGGGATCTTGGGAGCCTCACGGCATTCCCATGTAACACCTCTCCTGCGCGAGCTGCACTGGCTACCTGTAGCTTTCCGGGTGCGCTTCAAGGTGCTGGTAACCATCTTTAAAACGCTCCATGGCACGGGGCCTAGTTATTTGCGGGACCGCCTCCTACCACACACATCCCTTCGGCTGATCCGCTCCCACAGGGAGGGCCTTCTCCGGGTACCGTCTGCCGGGCAGTGCCGGTTGGCGACCCCCAGGGGAATGGCCTTCTCTGTGGTGGGCCCAGCCCTCTGGAACAACCTACCTCCCGAACTTCGGACCACTACGGATCTCTGCCTCTTCCGCCAACTTCTGAAGACCCACTTCTTTCATCTAGCCGGCCTAGCCTAGCCATTCTTACAGGCTGAGTTTTAATGATTTTTAATCTTTGGTAATTTTTATTATTTTAGCAGTATTTTTAGCACAGGCTATTTTCAAATTTAATCATATTTTAACATTTGTAGTTGTATTTATTCGTATGTAATTGTATTTATTTGTATGTCTGTATGTCTGCATTTTAACTTTCCTGTGCACCGCCCTGAGTCCCTTCTGGGAGATAGGAGCGGTATAAAAATGAAATAAATAAAATAAATAAATAAAATAAGTCTCATGTGACATTGTAATAACTCCAGATTGCTGATGTATATTTAACCCCACCTTCCAGTGTAGCTTCTTCTCCTCCTATACAAACATTGGGTAAAATGCACTTAAAATAATGTTACCTTGTATATATATAAAATATCTCCCCATTATTAACAAAATAAATAAATAAATAAAATTCAGCCACATGTGTATGGTCTTTGGGGATCCACAACCCTGTTTTATATGATCTTGTTCGAGCCATTCCAGTGGTTAATTATTCTCGCTATCAGGAAATTCCTTTTTAGATATAGGTTGGTTCTCTCCTTGATTAGTTTCCATCCATTGTTTCTTATCTTGCTTTTAGGTGCTTTGGAAAATAGGTTGAGTCCTTCTTTGCAGCAGCCCCTCAAATATTGAAATGCTGCTATCGTATCACTCCTAGTCTTTTTCTCTAGACTAGACATACCCAGTTCCTCCAACGATTCTTCATATATTTTAGTCTCTGGACCCTTAATCATCTTAGTTGTTCTTCTCTGCACTCTTTCCAATGTCTCAACATTTTTTTGTATAATGTGTTGACCAAAACTAGATACCTATACAGCACAGTTGTCTTTTGATTATTTTAGATCAGGGGTCTCCAATCTTGGCAACTTTAAGACTTGTGGACTTCAACTGCCAGCAACCCCTGCTTTAGATCACCATGCTAGTGTAAGTTAGAATAGAATAGAATAGAATAGAAGAGAATAGAAGAGAAGAGAAGAGAAGAGAAGAGAAGAGAAGAGAAGAGAAGAGAAGAGAAGAGAAGAGTTGTAAAGGACCTTGGAAGTCTTCCAGTCCAACTCTCTGCCTAGGCAGGGAACTCTGCACCACTTTAGACAAATGGTTATCCAACATCTTCTTAAAAACGTCCAGTGTTGGACCATTCACAACATCTGGAGGCAAGCTGTTCCACTAATTAATTCAGTTCTAACTGTCAGGAAATTTCTCCTTAGTTCTAAGTTGCTTCTCTCCTTGATTAGTTTCTACCTGTTGTTTCTTGTTCTACCCTCAGGTGCCTTGAAGAATAGTTTGACTCCCTTTTCTTTGTGGCAATCCCTGAGACATTGGAACACTGCTATCATGTCTACCCTAGTCCTTCTTTTCATTAAACTAGACATAACCAGTTCCTGCAACTGTTCTTCATGTTTTAGCCTCCAGTCCCCTAATCATCTTGGTTGCTCTTCTCTGCACTCTTTCTAGAGTCTCCACATCTTTTTTACATCGTGGCGACCAAAACTGAATGCAGTATTCCAAGTTTGGCCTTAGCAAGGCCTTATAAAATGGTATTAACACTTCACGTGATCTTGATTCTATCCCTCCGTTGATGCAGCCTAGAACTGTGTTGGCTTTTTTGGCAGCTGCTGCGCACGACTGCCTCATATTTAGATGTTGTATGCCTTTGATGTGCTTGATTGTCTGTTCCAACATTCCATGAATGCTCAGTTACTTCTCACCGCTGAGTTTGGTTTCCTTTTAACTGGTACTCGTAACAAGGAAGAATTGCTTCTCGGTGTAATCCTCTCTTACCTTTTTAAATAATCGAGTTTCAGAGACCGTGTCCCGCTGTGCCTTCTACTTCTCCAAACTCTGATCAGCCCTGAATTTCCACTTATTTAATTTTCCTCATTTATCCTTTGAGACCCATCCTACCAGATCTGCTTCAGCTGGTTTTTGCGCTGAAGTGCCAGGGCTTAATTTGAATACAAGGAGTCACTGGTTTTTGATTAAAAGGGTAAAATGCTTAGCCGAGATTGAATAATTGGCTCTTACAATGTTCTTAACAGCTGCCCTCTTATGCGAGTGGTTCACAAACACTTGATTTCTCAGCATCATTACACTCTCCTCCATATTTTTTAAAGAAAATTCCCATGATGGATGACTTCACTCAATGGTTTCAGAGGTAAAGGGGTTTACAATCAGATTTTCGTGCAAAGCTTAGTCCTTCCATAAATCAAACTGAATATGCATCGCGCTCTCTTCCCTACCGTAAGCTTTTCATTCACCTTGTATTTCCTCCCTCCCTCCCTCTTCTCTTCTCTTCTCTTCTCTTCTCTTCTCTTCCCTTCTCTTCTCTTCTCTTCTCTTCTCTTCTCTTCTCTTCTCTTCTCTTCTCTTCTCTTCCCTTCCCTTCCCTTCCCTTCCCTTCCCTTCTCTTCTCTTCTCTTCTCTTCTCTTCTCTTCTCTTCTCTTCTCTTGGAAGCAGCTCTGAGTAATAGCTCAAACACATGCCAGTGTGCCATTTATAAACCAAGGAATGGTTTCATCACAAAAACCTGCCAGTCTAAGCCAATTTATTATATGCTGTACAAGTGTTAAACTGCTTTAAATCAATAGTTAAGAAGACAGGGGAATAGTCGGGGCGCAGTAAGTCATCATTTTAATGAAATATAGATTATTCCAAGACTATTAAAGAAGTGGTTGGGTGTCAGGGAAATGGCGCACATTTTTTTTCCTCCCCAGCGTTAAACAAAACCCATCTATTTTACTGGAGCAAAATCGATATGTAGCTGTGACCTGCCATGTAACCTGAATGTGTAAGTAAATTTATAGGCGGAATTAGCCACTGCTAAAGAGACAGTTTGTGTTACAGATCTGGCCTACTTCACCTGACCCGGTTAAGGGATGGGTTGTGGGAGGGACAGAGGCATGGAACCAATCAAGTCCCATGCTTTGCTTGAAAGGCACTTCGCTTACGCAGCTGATAGCACCATCTGATGACTTGGCATGGTTTGCAATGTTGGAAGGAAAAATCCATCTAGTTCAGTTCCAATCTGGGAGAAAGACAATGGGAACATGGTGGCTGATTGGAAAGATGGTTTATTGGTGAACAGAATCACATGGGCCTGAAGTCCTGGGTAGCTGATCACATGGAGTGGAGAAGGAGTGTCATTCATACCTTCTCTTGGGCTTTGAACTTGAGCTTGAACTTGAACTGTTCCTGTGGCAAGAACATGTATTCTATTGGTTGCTGTCAGACTCCCATATGGAGTTATGTTTGTCTGAATCGAATTTGATTGAACCTTGGGCTCATGTAATGTCCTCAGGTGATTTTGCAATGCAGAGAACTGGGTGTGGCTTTGTGGGCATGTCATGGCTTTGTGGGCGTGGCAGGGGAAGGATACTGCAAAATCCCCATTCCCTCACCCACTCCACTAACCTGCTTTCCAGCTCCCTTCTCTTGTACAGGGCAACAAAAGAAGATCAGCTGGGAGGCAGCAGGGGCGTGGCCAGCCTATTTGCCCGTTCTGTGAACTACTCAAAATTTCTGTTACTGGTTCTGCAGAACCTGTCAGAACTATATTATATTTATATTTATTCAATTTATACCCCGCCCTTCTCCAAACGGACCCAGGGCGGCGCACAGGAAAATTAAAATACATACAAAACATCATATAAAATTTAAAAAACTAATTCAATAGAACCTGTGCTAAAACCAGATTAAAATCCCCAAATTTAAAAACTATCTAAAAGTCAGTATAGGGGGCTACGCTAGGCCGGCTAGATGGAACAAATGTGTCTTAAGACACTTGCGGAAGAGGCGGAGGTCAGAGATGGTGCGAAGTTCAGGGGGTAAGTCGTTCCAAAGGGCTGGACCTGCCACAGAGAAGGCTCTCCCCCTGGGTGTCGCCAGTCGGCATTGTCTGGCCGACGGCACCCTGAGGAGGCCCTCTCTGTGGGAGCGTATTGGTCTGAGAGATGTATGGGGCAGGAGGCGGTCTCGCATATAACTAGGCCCCGAGCCATGGAGCGCTTTAAAGATGGTCGTCAGAACCTTGAAGCGCACCCGAAAGACCACAGGAAGCCAGTGCAGCTCGCGCAGGATAGGTGTTATGTGGGAGTGTCTAGGCGCTCCCGTAATCACCCGCGCGGCTGCATTCTGGACTAACTGCAGCTTTCGAGTGCACCTCAAGGGAAGCCCCATGTAGACTGACTGCACCACCTCTGGTACAGTCTCTAACAATGCTTTGAACTCTGTGAGACTGTGAGCTTCAATGTACTTTACGGAAGCGCACCCAATTAATGTGGATCAGTTCATTCACCCTGATAGAGTTCTCCCTAGATCCTTCTTACTGTCTGCTGATCCTGGCTAAAGCGTTGGGTAAAAAGCAAGGATGAAATCCAGCAGGTTCTGACAGGTTCTGGAGAACCGGTAGCAGAAATTTTGAGTAGTTCGGAGAACTGGCAGTGAAAATTTTGAGTAGTTCAGAGAAACGGTAGATGTCACCTCTGGCTGGCCCCAGAGTAGGGTGGGAATGGAGATTTTGCAGTATCCTTCCCCTGGAGTGAGGGGGGAATGGAGATTTTGCAGTATCCTTCCCCTGGAGTGGGAAGGGAATGGAGATTTTGCAGTATCTTTCCCCTGGAGTGAGGGGGGAATGGAGATTTTGCAGTATCCTTCCCCTGGAGTGGGAAGGGAATGGAGATTTTGCAGTATCCTTCCCCTGGAGTGAGGGGGGAATGGAGATTTTGCAGTATCCTTCCCCTGGAGTGGGAAGGGAATGGAGATTTTGCAGTATCCTTCCCCTGGAGTGGGGAGGGAAGGGAGATTTTGCAGTATCCTTCCCCTGGAGTGAGGAGGGAATGGAGATTTTGCTTTATCCTTCTCCTGCCTCACCCACCAAGCCATGCCCACCAGCCACACCACACCCACCAAGCCACGGTCACAGAACCGGTTGTAAAAAATATATGTAAATTTCACCCACTGATAAAAAGGAAGGAACTGGATTGTTCTCAACAGAAGTCAAAGGAGATTGACGATCTCACAGAAGTTCTTGTCTGCTTCTAACTGAAGAGGGCCATGCAGCGTATTGAGCAAATGTGAGAAGAAATATTTCGGTCCCTAATGGAAGCAGAAAATTTGGAAATTAAGCTCAGCAGGTACAATCAGCCTGTGCCGTTTCCCAATGAGATCGTTTGTCCTTGTACCGAAGTGTGTTGATTATATTATTGCTTTCTGCTTCTCTCTCCCTTGCTCGCCCACCCTACCCCCTCCTTCACATCTTTCCCCAATTTCCCCCTGCTGCTTTTAATAAAATGAATCAAAAGCGCTGTAGAATAAATTGCAAGAAAGCAAATGTTTTCCCACACAGATGTTCCCGTTGTTTCATCTTACGGGCCCTGAATTCCAAGAAGCCAGGTTGACTAAATTAGATCAGGCACGTTTCACCTCTGGAACTCCAGTAGACTTTCTGAATTAGGACCAACTAGCTGATAACCCAGCATTGCCCGGGTATTTACTTATCCCAGTCCTGTATTAGACAGGAATGGTGATGTCAAGGGGCAACAGAAGTGCAGAATGGGCTGTCCTCCCTCCTTCCGTTAATGTCGCCGCAATTCCTGAATAATTCCTGAAGAAGCAACTTCTCCCTGAGCCCTGATTTTGGCGACAATTAAATTTGTTAAAAATGTTTTTTTTCTGTGCCCCCAGAAACATAATTTCTAATGTTGGAGCCCCCTTGTGAAATACTGTGAAGCCATTACCACGGCAACTCCATTGCATTGTACAGTAGACGCCATTTTAGGCCAGTGCAGTAGAATCCTTTTTAAGGCACAATAGGCTGTATCTTAACAGAACACATACCTTGAGCGGTGTTAGGGGTGTCTTACGCCCGCAGTATTTGTTTCCATAGAGTAAGTCATCTGTGTACCAAGTTTGGTTGAAATTGTTTGAGGAGTTCCAGAGTTATGCTGGAACACACACACACACACACACACACACACACACACACACACAGCCATTTAGATAGATACGGTAGGTAGGTAGGTAGGTAGGTAGGTAGGTAGGTAGGTAGGTAGGTAGGAAGGAAGGAAGGAAGGAAGGAAGAAAAAAAGAAAGAAAGAAAGAAAGAAGGAAAGAAAGAAAGAAAGAAAGAAAGAAAGAAAGAAAGAAAGAAAGAAAGAAAGAAAGAAAGAAAGAAAGAAAGAAAGAAAGAAAGATAGAAAGATAGAAAGAAAGAAAGAAAGATTAATCTGGAAATTCTTAACAGTGCTTTGCAGGGAGCCCACATTTTTAGCCTGCCCTGGATCTTTGCTAATAATATGATAGTCCCAATAAAAAGCATCTGCTTATCTGATCAAAATGTAGCTACAGATGTTTGATCTTGAAGAAGAGCTATTGCAAAGTTGTTTTCCTCTCTCTTTCCAACTTGCAACTTGAAGACTTGTGGACTTGAAGATTTGTGGACTGAAACTCCTGGACTTCCCCAGCCAGCATGACTGGCTGGGGAATTATGGGGGATGAAGTCCACAAGTCTTCAAGTTGCCAAGGTTGGATACTCTGCTTTAGATTAAGCATGATTAGTAATTTAGAAGGAAGCGTTATTCTTATATTTGGAGTTTTGGAATGTTCAACGGGTTTGATAACTTTGCGCCCGTCACTTTCTACCTTCCTCACATAATGGCCCCATTTAGTGGAAATATAATACCATTTTGTCAAGCGCAGGAAATTAGGAGTCCAGATAGTTCAAATGAATACTGGTTTATTATACGCTAAAACACTTTATAAGAATCTGAACTTCTAACGGTCAAGTCAGTGGTGGGATTCAAATAATTTAACAACTGGCTCTCTGCCCTAATGATTACTTCCAACAACCAAACTGCTCAGAAAGTTAACCACCGGTTCTCCCGAAGTGATGCGAAACGGCTGAATCCCACCACTGGTTAAAGCACATTGGCAGTAGATAAGACTCAGTAGAATTCAAGGTGGGTTGGAATCAGTGGTGGGTTGCAGGCAGTACGTCCCGGCATGGGCATACTGGAGCCTGCCTGGAGTACAGGGTATTGTTCCGGTTCGTGCTCTGGAGAGCCCACCCACCCTTCCGCACTCCTTACTGGTCTTTAAAGTCTTTGGTGCTTCCGCGCATGTGCGCAGCACATACAGCGCCTGTGTGATGCTTTGCTGAGCAGCTGGCCCCCATCCATGTGGACACTGCTGGGCCTGTTCCGGAACCCACCACTGGCTGAAATAGACCATTTGTGAGCACACAGAGACTCAAGACTGATGACATGTTTGACCCCTCCCTCAGGCTCACATTTCTTCCCATCTAGTTCAAAAGTTGACCATTGACCAAACTGATGATGTTCAATATCCATGGCAACGTTGCTTCTTGATCTGTTTCCCAAATGGGCTTTTGCGCTGCATCGATTGTCCTGGATTTTATTCCAGCCATCTTTTCCCCTCCTCTGCTTTTTATTTGAATTAAGGGAATTAATTCACGACTGCTCATGTGTAAATTCATTTCTCATCTCTGCATCCTGCCCACCCATCCCTATACAAACCTATTTTTTCCCTACTGTATACAGGTTTGTTTGTTTTTTCCTTTGGCTTTGCTTTGGTCAAATCATTAAAAGTGAACACTTTGAAATTCTGCATGTGCTTGCATGCAGCTATAATGAGGTTCATAATTACATTCCCCTTTTGTTCCATCACAGAACTGGCCATGAGGTTTTCGATTTAAACGTGTTGATTTTCTCTGTTGATTTTCTCTGAACCAACCAACGCTGTTGGTATTTGTAATATGGAACAAACAAGTAAGATTATCTTTCTTTTTCTTGCTTTGACCACTTAAATGCAGAGAGCTGTTGGCTTAGACAGACCTTTGGGCCTATTTTGGGGTGGAGGACTTGGTGGTTCTGAGTTTATTTTCTTGTAGACATTTCATTACCAAACTATGTAACATCATCAGTGCTAGTAAAGGAGTAGGATATGCAAACCCTACTCTCTAACCAGCACTGATGAAGTTACCTAGTTTATCATAAAACACCTGTAACAAAAAAATAGGGCTCAGTGGCTAAGACACTGAGCTTGTCGATCAGAAGGTCGGCAGTTCAGCGGTTCGAATCCCTAGCGCTGCATAACTGATTGAACCCCCATTACTTGTCCCAGCTTCTTCCAAGCTAGCAGTTCAAAAGCATGTAAAAAAATGCAAGTAGAAAAATAGGGACCATTTCAGTGGGAAGGTAACAGCGGTCCATGCGCCTTTGGGGTTTATCTACATGACCATGGAGACATCTTCGGACAGTGCTGGCTCTTCAGCTTAGAAACAGAGATAGCACTGGAAATGACTAGCACACATGTTTGGAGGAACTTTTACCTTTACCTTAAGAAACTTTTACCTTTACCTTAAGAAAACAATGCAGCACAGGGAGCATGCACAACCTCACATTTCAACTCTGAGCTACAATATATATATATATATATATATAAGCTTTCTGTCTAAATGGTCTCTGGTGATGAGCCAAAAGGCAGAAAAGGAAAGTAGTATGTTTCCTCCCTTAATTGGGGCTTAACAGGATGTTGTGACACAAATATATATATATATGTGTGTGTGTGTGTGTGTGTGTGTGTGTGTGTGTGTGTGTGTGTTTTCCTAGATTTTCACGGGTATAGGTATGCTGGCATAGCTGGCTTCGGGGATTTTCCCGTGTATAAGGCATAGAAAAGTTGTTGCAACGTTTCGACAAGATCTCACTTGTCATCATCAGGCAGGCTTCTGTCTGTGAGTGTGACTGCGGAGGCATCGCCCCTCTTTAAATCTTGGTGGGGGGGGTGGAGTGCTGACTATTGTTGTGAGTGGGTTGATTGGCTATATATATATATCTGTGTGTGTGTGTGTGTGTGTGTGTTAGAATTTTTAAGGGCTGAAAATAAAGAGACCAGGATGGATCCATTTCAGGCTTATTAGCCTTCTTCAGCTGGCCATACTCCTTCTACTGGGATTTGAACTGGTGCTTTCCAGCATATGAGACAGGCTTCTCTATGCCTTGAGCTATCCAGTATCCCTGATATATCAGCCAATTTACAGAACTCTTAAATGAGAGATAATTATCACAGCTCCTGTTCGGGGTCCCTTTAAGGGGAGGAGACTCAACGTCATCCCTCTCTGCCCTTCGACTCATCCTAGAGATCAACCAGACAGAGAACCAATTAGATTACTGCTGTGTGACATTTTTTAGATATGTGTTAGAATTTTTAAGGGCTGAAAATAAAGAGACCAGGATGGATCCATTTCAGGCTTATTAGCCTTCTTCAACTGGCCATACTCCTTCTACTGGGATTTGAACTGGTGCTTTCCAGCATATGAGACAGGCTTCTCTATGCCTTGAGCTATCCAGTATCCCTGATATATCAGCCAATTTACAGGATTCTTAAATGAGAGATAATTATCACAGCTCCTGTTCGGGGTCCCTTTAAGGGGAGGAGACTCATATGAGACTCATAATTATCTCTCATTATATATATATATATATATATATATATATATATATATATATATATATATATATATATATATATATATATATATATATATATATATATATATATGTTTTCTGAGGTTTCACGGGTGTTTGTATGTAGGTCTTTGGTTGTTCGGGTTTTCTCCCCCGTAGAATCTTCACGACGTTTCGATGAAGTCTCATTCATCATCTTCAGGCTGGTGCTTCCAGCTTGGTGGTTCCAGGAGCTGGAAGCCAGCATATATATATATGCTGGCTTCGGGGATTTTCCCATGCATATAGCATGGAGATGTTATTGCAACGTTTCGGCAAGATCTCACTTGCCATCATCAGGCAGGCTTCTGTCTGTGACTGTGACTGCGAAGGCGTCGCCCTTCCTTAAATCTTGGTGGGGTGTGTGGAGTGCTGACTATTGTTGTGAGTGGGTTGATTGGCTGTTCAGCTGCATCATGACTGATAGATTGAAACATTGCAATAACATCTTCATGCTATATACACGGGAAAATCCCCGAAGCCAGCAATGCCAGCATACCTACACCCGTGAAAATCTACGAAAACATATCTATCTATCTATCTATCTATCTATCTATCTATCTATCTATCTATCTATCTATCTATCTATCTATCTATCTATCTATCTATCTATCTATCTATCTATCTATCCATCCATCCATCCATCCATCCATCCATCCATCCATCCATCCATCCATCCATCCATCCATCTATCTATCTATCTATCTATCTATCTATCTATCTATCTCTCTTCCTCTCTATCTCTCTATCTCTCTATCTCTATCTCTATCTCTATCTCTATCTCTATCTCTATCTCTATCTCTATCTCTATCTATATCTATATCTATATCTATATCTATATCTATCTATCTCTCTATCTCTCTATCTCTCTATCTCTCTATCTCTCTATATCTCTATCTCTATCTCTATCTCTATCTCTATCTCTATCTCTATCTCTATCTCTATCTATCTATCTATCTATCTATCTATCTATCTATCTATCTATCTATCATGAGAGCTAAAAAGCTCGAATAGATCTATCCTAGTCTCTCTGATTTATTTATTGATCAGCTCATAAAAAGTAACACACATATTTAAAAAAATCACACAACGAAATTCATGGCTTTCTGTCTAGATGGTCTCTGGTGATGAGCCAAAAGGCAGAAAAGGAAAGCAGTATGTCTCCTCCCTTAATTGGGGCCCTAACAGGGTGTTGTGGAACATTTATAGATACTAATCCTCCTGTCTCAGCAGATGCAATTGGGAGAGCCTGGCTGGCTGAATGGTTACAGGCTCCTGCCTGATATGCAATACAGCCCTGGTTCGAATCCAAGTAAGAGTATGACTAGCTGATGAGAGCTAAAAAGCTCAAAATAGATCTGTACTAGTCTCCCTGACTTATTTATTGATCAGCTGAAAAACGTAACACACATATAAAAAAAAATCACACAACAGCTGGTGATGCCATCGTGGTTTGGCTTCTGGATGGTGGTTGCATTTCATCTATGGGATGGGTTTGGGTTTGAGTCTGATGAGGGTGATTGGTGGTGGTGTCAAATGTTGTTTTGGGTCCAGTGTCAAATAACCAGAAAAAGGAAGTGCAATTTGCTGAAATTGATATCAGGTAGCTTTCCTTCATCTCATTCTAGCCAATGAGCATGAATGTTTAGAGAGCCAGTCAGGTGTCATCTTGTTTTGGCAATGAACCAATCAGAACAGAGTAAGATTCAGTTATTGATGTCATGTAGTGAAGCTGAGAAGAGGACGTTTGTCAGATATAATTTTTGTGTATCTTTTTTTTTCTACGAGTTCCACTTTTCTTCTTTATAACTGCTATTCTAATACCAAATCCTTCATAAAAAGTTATTGTGTTACATTCTTGATTAAATTATCTTTCCATTGACATATAATTTTATGGTACGACTCAAATAAAAGTGGAGTTATTAGCCATCAAACTTCAAAAATACACTTTTTCCAAAAGGTTTCCACAATTTTGGCCACTACTGTATATACCGCTTCACAGTGCTTCACAGTCCTCTCTAGGCAGTTTACAGACTCAGCCTCATGCCCCCAACAATCTTGATCCTCGTTTTATCGACCTCACAATGATGGAAGGCTGAGTCAACCTTGAGCCATTCAGGATCGAACTGCCATCGTAACTTTGAACGGTCACTAAACAAATGGTTGTAAGTTGAGGCCCGCCTACATGTATATCTGGGCTCAATTCTTCCTTCACAAAAAGCTTTAAAAAGTCCTCTTTCTCTTGAAATAACTTTTACCCTGGATGGTTGAATAAAAAAAATATTCCAGGTCATATTAACAGCAATTATGGAGGTACAGCTCTGTGGAGAAGTAATAGAAGAACTTAGCAATATCTTTAATTAGTGCCAATCAAGTTAACAGAACAGTATGTTTAAGCTTTCGCATTCTCCGGAACACTTCATTAGGCAAATCAAATACACATTATAAAAATGGAGCTAACAAGAAGACACATGACATCTAGAATATAAAAATCCACCGAAGAGGCCCGGTAAATACTGTTGATGGTATCTGCTATTTTGAGACAATAACATATTCATAGCACTGCTGGTCAAAAATGAAACTGAGGTATCCTAAAATATTCACCACCAATGGTTTTAAAATTTATAGCTTTTCTGCGTAATTTTATTTGTAAGTAGCCAATAACCCGGCATCGCCGGGGTATTTATTTATAGGGGGGGAAATGTCCGGACCAAACCTAATTTCTAATGTTGCATTTTCCCCCTCATCAGAGGGAGCCCCCTTGTGGAGTACTGTGAAACTGTTACCATGTTAACTCCACTGCAATGCACAGTAGAAGCCATTTTAAGGCACAAAAGACTGTATCTTAACAAAACACATGTCCCGAGGGGTTAGGGGTGTCTTACCCCCACAGAATTTGTTTCCAGAGAGTAATTCATCTTTGTACTAAGTGTGGTTGGGATCAGTGGTGTAATGCTGCCAGTTTAACAACCGGTTCGGTGAATTCGTGCTGAAAATGGAGCATTTAGAAGCTCAGCGGCTTATCTTCCAAGTCAGCAACGGTAAGTGAAACAGCTGGTGGGGGAGGGGAAACAATATCAGATGAGCTGAAAAGCAGGAAATAAAGGATAGGCTAGAGCAGGGGCAGGTGGGCAAGGCCAGGTGATTGTCGGAGCTACCAGTTTGCCTGAACCAGTCCAAACTGGTTGACTACCACCTCAGTTGTTGATAATATCCAAAAACAAAGAAAAAGACAGAAAGTTGACGAGGCTGAAACAGAGGTCATCTGCAGGATTCCACCATCTGGACATAGACAGACAGACATACAAACTTATACAGAACGATTGATGCAATTTGACAGACTTATAAAGATCGAACATAGAGGGCAAGAGAAATCTTCTCCAGAAAGGTGTCTTGGCACCAAGCAAAGCTGGCTATTAATTTTCAAGCACTCTCGGAAATCACTTGCAGTTATTAAACACTGTTTTGCAGCTGCTTTTATTGCAATTTTATTTGGCAATATTTATTGTTGTTACTGATATCACTGGCTATTTCTATCTCTATATTGCTGCCATTTAACTGCTGTATATTGGTTTTCTACTGCATATGTTTAAAACAGATGCTTACACCCTGCATGAGTTGTGGAGAAGGTTAAAAATGAAGTCCCTACCTAGATAGAACTGTAAATAATGAGACATTTGGAAACAGAGAAACCCGTCAAAAGGGAGTGAATGATGTGCAGCTGTTTCTAAAATGTTAATTTTCATAGTGCTAGATCACCGATGTTGTGATGGTCCACATATGATGGTTCAATTAAACTGATTTATTGCTCGTTCCTATACACAGGAAGATTCTCAACAGCTTAGCACTTGCTTAGAGTTATATAAAAGTCCACACAATTCAAGGGAGGCCAGAGGCAGAAGGAATGGTAAATAAAGCAACCCAAATTGTATATATTATAACCTATTAAATGGAATACAAATTGTATAAGAATGACAAATGTAAAGAAGAATAACAACTACGTGAATCAGGGGTGGGTTCCTGGGGGCTCGCAGGGGTTCGGGCGAGCCCTTTCGTCAAATTTCCGGATCCCAAGCGAGCCCTTTGGATCGTGGACCCGGAAGTATCTAAGGAACACGTGGCTCGCTCGTGTATCCCTAGCAGGGAAAGTTTCAAGACCCAGGCGCTTTAGTTTTGAAGCTGCCGGGCCTTCTTTCCCTGTTGGCGTGGGGGGCGGGGGCACGCTCTTCCGCCCCGCCCCTAGCCGGAAGGCTTCAAAGGCCGAGCCCTTCAGCCAGCGCTCGGCCTTTAAAGCCCCTCTCTGTCTCTGTGTGTGTGTCTGTCACTCTCTGATTCCCCCCTCCCTCCCTGTCTCTCTCTGTGTCTGTGCCTCTCTCTGTCTGTCTGTCGTCGTGCCCGCCCGCCCGCCCCCCCGCCCCCCGTGGAGCCTCTTCATCCCGGGACCACTGTGCTCACTCACCTTAGCCTGCCCTCTCCGCCGCCCGGGCGCCTGCAGCTGAGAAGCGTGTGTGTGTGTGTGTGTGTGTGTGTGAACAGGGAAAGTTTTGCCGGGAGTGGCGGGGGGTGGGGTGGGGGTTCGCGCAGCTTAGCGCGCTCTTGTTCCGCTGCCCCTAGCCGCAGGCTCGCTGCCTTTGAAGCCTGCCGGCTAGGGGCAGCGGAACAAGAGCGCGCTAAGCTGCGCGAACCCCCACCCCACCCCCCGCCACTCGCGGCAAAACTTTCCCTGTTCCCACACACACACACACGCTTCTCAGCTGCAGGCGCCCGGGCGGCGGAGAGGGCAGGCTAAGGTGAGTGAGCACAGCGGCCCCGGGATGAAGAGGCTCCCCGGGGGGCGGGCGGGCGGGCGGGCACGACGACAGACAGACAGAGAGAGGCACAGACACAGAGAGAGACAGGGAGGGAGGGGGGAATCAGAGAGTGACAGACACACACACAGAGACAGAGAGGGAGGGAGGGAGAGAAAGAGAGAGACGCAGAAAGTGATTTAAGTGCGTGAATGCGAGACAGACACACACACACACAAACACAGAGTGATAGATGGGCGGATGAAGGGGAGAGAGACAGAGAGAGAAAGAAAGAAAGAGAAAGAAAGAAAGAAAAAAGTGAGAGAGAAGAAAGAGAGAGAGAAAGACAGAGAAAGAGAGACAGAAAGAAAAGAGAGGAAAAAAGAGAGAAAGAAAAAGAGAAAGCGAGAAAGAAAGAAAGAGAAAGAAAAAGGGAAAGAAAGAGAGAAAGAGAAAGAAAGAGAGAAAGAAAGAAAGAGAGAAAGAGAAAGAGGGAAAGAGAGAGAGAAAGAAAGAGAGAGAGAAAGTGGGAAAGAGAGAGAGAAGGAAAGAAAGAGAAAGAAAGAAAGAATGTATGACCACAATTGAGCCCAAAAGTTTAGTTGTTAACCAAGACCATTGTTAAGTGAGTTTCACATTTTCCAAGTTGGCCACTCCCACCCGGTCACATGGCTGGCAAGCCACTCCCACCCAGTCACATGGCCAGCAAGCCACTCCCACAAAGCAGGCCACACCCACAGAACCTGTTCCAAAAAATTTGAAACCCACCCCTGACGTGAATGTATACTTATAATTGTACTAGCTAACCCGGCCACGCGTTGCTGTGGCCCAGTCTGGTTAAACCTGCCTACCTACTGTATTTCTCCCTGTATCCCTCTAGCTACCTACCTACCTACCTACCTACCTACCTACCTACCAACCAACCTACCTACCTACCTACCTACCTACCTACCTACCTATCTACCTACTGTATTTCTCCCTCTCCCTCTCTATCCCTCTGCCTACCTACCTACCTACCTACTGTATTTCTCCCTATCTATTTCTCTGCCTACCTACCTACCTACCTACCTACCTACCTACCTACTGTATTTCTCCCTCTCCCTCTCTATCCCTCTACTTACCTACCTACCTAGAGAAAGAGGAGAGAGAGGCCGCTGACATGGCAGCTGGGTAGGAGGGGCCATGAAGGGGAGGGGGCGAGTGAGCGAGTGAGCGAAACACATAGAAGAGCTGCAGTTTTACATTTGTGTGGTGTGTACCTGGTACCGGTGTGCCATCCACACAATCTGTACATATTATTGGTGCTGCACTTGTAAGGAATTTTGTGTGAAAATTTGGTGGCGATTGGTGCAGTAGTTTCTGAGATTAGCGGTTTTGAACAAACTCATAGTTACATTTTTATTTATATAGATGGAAGAGAATAAACAATAAAAAACTTTTCAGGAAAAATCCCAAAAGACTCGAGGAGTGGGTGGGCTTTAGGATTCCTACTACAAGTACTCCTCATGATATGATAGTTAACTGCAGTGGTGGGTTTCAATTTATTTTACTACTGGTTTGTTCATGCGCTCGTGCACGCTTGCACAATGATTCTGCGCATGCACAGAATTGTCCGGGCGGGTGGGTGGAGCCTCCTGCCACTGCCACTACCAGTTCACTTGATCTGGGGTGAACCACCAGAAACCCACCTCTGGTTAACTGGGGCCAGAATACTCATCACTAACTGATACGTATGATTTCACCGGACTGCATTGCTTTGCAGTGGCAATCCAGCACTTCTACTGACTGCCATTAATCCAGGATTGGGGCTCATAAGTGATAATATGATGGTAATATAATGGGCTGTTTGAGATAATGTCAAGATTCTTTCAAACCTAGTGCTTTTCAACTTGCCAATGAACTGGGGCAGGGAAAAGGAATGTGGAGAATGCATGCAGAGATTGTAAGATCTTGGAGCCAGCAAGGTCCCTGCTGCAAGTACTTGAGAAAGAGATGGATCATTCTCATAACAAAAGACTGTCTGATAATTGGACAATGTGATCAACCAGGAGTGGGGAAAAGGAGAAAGGATTGCTTAACTGGGCAAGCATTTGTGGGGGAAATCAGAGCTGGTTTCGTTTCTACAGTACCAACATGGCATATCCAATAAAGTTTTACTTTGGGGAATTCAATTCTCCTGAAAGTGTTTCCTTGTTTTGGGTTCTCCCATTGGACAGTTGGTGGATATTTTGAATGCACCTGGAACTGAAAGCAGAGTTCCCTAAATTCAAAAACAAGCAATCTTTCTGTTTGAGACTCCCTCTTAAAACATCTCAAATGTGTTCCAATGCAGACAATTATTTTGAAATGAAAATGGGATGCTTTTAATTTAAGGCAATTCAGTCTCTGGACACTGTGCATTTCCACAGATGCAGCAATGAGCAGCAATGTTCTTTCTCTTCCATTGATTCGGAGAAAAAGGCAGGGAGAACCGAGATCGCTGGTGTGAATATATCTGTTAAATATGCTCACTGGTGCTTTATGGTGTGAACCGTTCATTCCTCTGGTAGTATTAGACTAAATTCTTCTTCTGCTTCCTTAAACAATAACTGTGCACTGTAAGCTTGCTCGGTGGGGGAAGATTTCCCTGGAGTTTTCGCTGTCAGCTTCATTTAAAATGACATTAATTAAGCAAGCAAGGGCAAGCAATTCTTTGCTTATATGCTAGTGATACTGAAGACGTGAACCCAGATTCCATTACTACTGCCAGAGTTAATTTATTTAAAACATTTCTATCCTAACTATTAGGAGTAGGAATAATAATAATAAATTCTATTATTAGTGTGTGTATGTGTGTGCGTGTGTTCCAGCATAACTCTGGAATGCCTCAAACAATTTCAACCAAACTTGGTACATAGATGTCTTACTCTCTGAAAAAAAAAATACTGTGGGGTAAGACACCCCTAAAACTCCTTGGTGTGTGTGTTCTGTTAAGATACAGCCTGTTGTACCTTAAAATGGCTTCTACTGTACAGTGCAGTGGAGTTGCCATGGTAATGGCTTCACAGTGGTAAGAGGGAAAATCCAATATTACAAATTATGTTTGGTCCAGACATTTTCCCCCTATAAATAAATACCCGGGTAACGCTGGGTTATCGACTAGTAAATAGTAAAGAAAGACCAAAAAAAAAGTTGATAATAGATGTGGCAGTGTCAGGAGACAGCAGGATAGAAGAGGAAGGATTGGAGAAGATAACAAAACACAAAGACTTACTAATAGAAATAAAACAATGGTGGCAAAAGCAAGCAAGGGTAGTACCAATAGTCATAGGTGCCTTGGATGCAATCCCAAAGGCTCACCATCTTAGCCACTGAGCCACTGCATCAACTCACCACAGTGGCTCAGTGGCTAAGACGCTGAGCTTGTCAATCAGAAAGGTCGGCAGTTCCGTGGTTCGAATCCCTAGTGTTGTAGGAAAGCCAAGACACAGACAAGCTCTTCAAAGCAGCAAAGAGTTTATTATGTGCACAGGTTCAGTGATAGGCTGCAAGCCCATACAAAAATGTCTGAACCCCAATATATTGACAAAGACTGTTTCTTATACCCTCGGTGACGTAGACATTCCCGTTCTCCTACATCTGCCCAAATATGGAGTTGGGGGACTCGAAAACCTACAAGTTGCCACAGTTTGCTTAGGTCGACAAGATATATGCATTCGGAGGCTATTTGTGGCTAGCAAGGAGATAAATGGGGAAGTTGCTGGGAAAAGATCGTGGGAGCAACCCAGCAAACAGGATGCTTTCTGGGGCAGGACCTTTTTGCAAATACAGCAGTATATTGAGCATAGCTTGCAATCTTACTTCTTGACCAAAGTTTACTTGACCAATGTTTCAGGCCTAGGCCAGCCCTAGACCTCTGTATCTTCCGTTGCTACCTCACTAGTGCTGCATAACGGAGTGCGTTTCCATTACTTGTCCCAGCTTCTGCCAACCCAGCAGTTTGAAAGCACGTAAAAATGCAAGTAGAAAAATAGGGACCATCTTTGGTGGGAAGGTAACAGTGTTTCATCCACCTTCGGCATTCAGTCATGCCGGCCACATAACCACAGAGACGTCTTTGGGCAGCGCTGGCTCTTTGGCTTCGAAACAGAGATGAGCACCACCCACTAGAGTCAGGAACGACTAGCACATATGTGCAAGGGGAACCTTTACCTTTATAGATACTATTAGGGACAGATGCAAAATGAATTGAAAAAATCCTATAGCTATCTATTGAGTATTAAGACGGTAGAAGAACTAGTGACAAAGCACCCACAGCTTCTGTTCCACTGATTAATTGTTCTAAATGAATGACACAGATAATATCCAAAGTATCAGAAACAATCACATGGATGAGGGTGGCTGTTTTTCAGGCTTTTGCGAGCCTCTTAGAAATCACAGTCAAGCTGTCAGCTAGGAGAAGAAGAATATTTTCCTCTGCACTTTGGTGACTATCGATTATGAAAGTTGTTATTAAATCCTCACGTCAGGCACCATAAAAAGTGACAGTGTAAAAGTACTGGACAATTGATTCAACTTTCCTATTAAGGAACGGCGGAAGTCACAAAGAGGACAAAACATTACATCTGGCTTCAGTAAGGACTCTCCTGTGAGTTGGACACAGACTATTAGCAACCTGAGCAGCAGCTGAGGAAGCTCTTCCTCAAGGAGGTGAGGAGTATAATAAAGTACAATTAAATACCCTTAAAATTTAGAGTAAGGAGAACCAAGTTATCATAGTTACTGACCTTTGCATCGTGATTGTCAAGGTTCCAAGTAATACATCCCATTCAGTGGTGGGTTCTGGATCCGGTTCCAACCGGTATGGTTGGAATGGGCCCAGCAGCATCTACATGGACACGCACATTGTGCGCATGCATCTTACCACCTCTGTGAGCCTCCACGACACTCCAGCTACTCAGCGGAGCATCGTGCAGGCGCTGTATGTGTCATGCGTGTGCACAGAAGCACGGAAGCCTTAAAAAACAGGTAAGGAGCTCAGGTGGGTTGGTGAGCACCTCTGGAGCACCGCACCGTGCTCCAGGCAGGCTCTGATATGCCTGTATCGGGGCGTACTGCCTGCAACCCACCACTGATCCCATTCAGTAATACCTCAGAGGCAGGCATGTTCCTCAAAGAACATTTTTATTGGGGCATATCAAATTGGCACAAGCTTGGTGGAAAACCAGCTCTAAGTTTTTTGCACCCAATTAAAAGTAAAACTTTTTAACTTCCCCCCAGAGTCTCCAGGCACAGGGTCCAATCATCATATAGTCCAGTTGCTAGGTGACCTCAGTCTCCACCTTTCGACCAACTGCAAGAACGTCTTTGATTCCTAGGGGACAAAATTTTATTTTGGCTACAATACCCCAGCTATCTCTACACCCTTCTCCCTGCCCCTTCACTCCAGGCTGTGTCATCCCTGAAGCAGAAAGAAAAGAAAACTCCTTAGAGAAAAGCTACAAAAAGAAAATGGCCAACTTCATGGTTGACAGTGATTATATATCATAGCACTGGAAGTCTCTGGCCTAAAACCCAACTGAAATGGATTTAAGTAATCCACTTCCTGCAAGAACGTTTGGAACTGAAGCCCGATCATGGCCCCCACTAGCTTCCTAAAAAGGGGAGATTGGAGATGGGCCAATTGTCCTCCGAGACTGGTGGGTCCAGGGATCAGGTGAACTGGTAGTAAAAAAAACCAAATGGTATAAAAAGTTTTTAAAAGCTCCAACGATCAGCTGTGTGACAATTAGCCGTGCCACATGATTTATAGCAAATATAAATCACACGGCACAGATGATTGTCACGCAGCTGATCATCGGAACTGTTTTAAAACTTTTAAAAGCACTTTTTAACTGCCAGTTCAGATGAACCGGTAGTAAAAAAAAAATGCTAGAAAAAAAGTTCCGATGATCAGCTGTGTGATGATCAGTTTTGTCACATGGTTTATATTCACTAGAAAGCAGGAAATCCTGATTTCTAGTGAATCTAAATCGTGTAGCACAGGTGTTCCTCCCCTCACTGTTACAGACTCAGAAAAGGCTTTTAGCACCTGTGTAGAAGATGTGCGTGTCAAATATAATACAATAATACAATACAATATCAGAGTTGGAAGGGACCTTGGAGGTCATCTAATCCAACCCCCTGTCTAGGCAGGAAAACCTACACCACTTCAGACAAATGGCTATCCAACATCTTCTTAAAGACTTCCAGTGTTTGAGTTGCTGAATTCACAACTTCTGGAGGCAAGGAGTTCCACTGATTAATTGTTCTAACGGTCAGGAAATTTCTCCTCAGTTCTAAGTTGCTCCTGTCCTTGATTAGTTTCCACCCATTGCTTTTTGTTCTGCCCTCACGTGTTTTGGAGAATAGTTTGACTCCCTCTTCTTTGTGGCAGCACCTGAGATATTGGAAGACTGCTCTCATGTCTCCCCTAGTCCTTCTTTTCATTAAACTAGACACACCCAGTTCCTGCAACCGTTCCTCATATGTTTTAGCCTCCAGTCCCCTAATCATCTTGATTGCTCTTCTCTGCACTCTTTCTAGAGTCTCCACATCTTTTCTACATCTTGGTGACCAAAACTGTATGCCGTATTCCAAGTGTGGCCTTACCAAACCCTTATAAAGAGGTATTAACACTTCACATGATCTTGATTCTATCCCTCTGTTGATGCAGCCTAGAACTGTGTTGGCTTTTTTGGCAGCTGCTGCACATGGTTGGCTTATATTTAAATGGCTGTCTACCAAGACTCCAAGATCCCTTTCACAGTTTCTGCTATTGAGCAAGGTACCACCTATACTGTACCTGTGCATTTTGTTTTTGTTGCCTAAATGTAGAACCTGACTCTTTTCACCAGTGTGAAGCGAACCGGTAGCAGATATCAGAGTATTTCACCCCTGCCCTCAAATATTGGAACACTTCTATCATGTCATCCCTAGTCCTTTTTTTCCCCATGACAACCATCTTGCCTGTTTCGATGCACACACACACACACACAATCCCACCCAATGCTGCTGTGTTAATATCCGCCGCTCTTCTGCATCCTTCATTGAGCGTTGCAGTTTGTAGTTTTGGTTAATTAGGACAGCCTTTCCCAATCTCCATATTCATGCGCACAGCTAACTATTCTGGTGCTACTTTCACAGCTTGATTGTCTTCATTACCTTGAAGCTCCTTAGGTAGAATGGCTGGCTATTTTTCTTAAATAAACACCTAGCAAAATATTATGACAGAGGGAGAAACTAAGGAGACAATGGTAGCAGCTAATTGAGACAAGACAAGAATAGATACCCATTTCACAGCAGGAAAATGGAACTCCTTTCAGCAAATTAGCGGGCCCGCTTTTCTAAACCCCCTTTCAGCTGGAAAAGGAGGGGACCCCCATGCTGAGATTTGACAATGCAGAAAGCGACAGCCAGACACCCTTGGGAGGTGAGCTTTTCAGGAATGCTCGTTCGGCTTAGGGAGACCTGTTGGGAAAAGAAAAGCTTCAACCAGGTTTGTTGATCGCGAAGGAAGAACATGAAACTGTCAGAGCAGATTGCTCAGCCATTTGCTGACAGAAGCTGGTGGTACAGTTGTGCTTGGAGTCACAAGTCTGACACTTCTGAATCCATCAGCACAATTGTTGCAATGGGGATCTTCATTTCAGGATGCCAGGTAGAAATTTAAACTAGGTTACACTGAGGTAGAGTAGGTGGAATGGAATGGAATGGTATAGAATAGAATAGAATAATTCAACTACTTAGCTCCTATTTGGCAAGGGGCTAGACTAAAAGACTTCCAAGGTCCCTTCCAGCTCTATTCTATTTTATTCTTTATGACCCCATAGCATACCAGGACCCCTTGTCCTTCACTGTCTCCCAGAGTTTGCTCACATTCATGTCCACTGATGACACCTAACCATCTCATCCTCTGCTGTCCCCTTCTTCTTTTGCCTTCAAACTTTCCCAATATCAGGGTCTTTTCTAAGGAGTTACATTAATGAATGATACCAGTAATGGAGACTTACCCTGTTTCCCCCCAAAATAAGACCTCCTCGGATAAGACCTCCCCCAAAAATAAGACCTCCTCAAAATATTGCAACACAGCAGCAGCCATGAGATGACCACACTCACCACCTCCTGCACCTCAAAAATAATAAGACCTCCCCAAAAATAAGGTCAAGCACTTATTTCAGGGATCAAAAGAAAATAAGACTGTGTCTTATTTTCAGGGAAACACCATAATATGAAATCTTCCAGCCTCCTCACACCTTTTTTCTAACCAAAGTAATTAATGGCCTTTTGAGAAGATGTTGAGAAGTTCTACTTGAGTCTCAATAAATGGACCATGGTCCAAGATTCTGTCAGTTATTTTTGATGGCAGCATGTAGTCAAAATGTGTAACTGCTGGTCTTGGTCTGGCTTCAATGTTCCTCTTCTTTCAATGAAAGAAAGCTAACACCCTGTACATAATTCATTCTATTTGGCAATCATTTTCTGGATTGCAGTTATTCTCCTGGAAATCCTCTGTGGTCATGAGAGGCAGAGGCAGAGTGGCAGGTAGGAAAGGTGAGGATAAGAAAGACAGCTACTCACCATCTCTTCCTTCTGAAGATAGGACAGGTGCATGGCCAACTAGCAGCTCTGATGAATAAATGCAGGTCGTTCCAGGCAGACAAATTCTCCATCTATTTTTCTGTCGGCTCATTCTCATGCAGTCAGATGGAAGAAAATGTGACCTTCCTTTCAAAGAAGGGGTTTGTTTTCGGTGGAAATCTCCCGGTTGAAACGTGGGTTGTGAGGCAGCCAAAGAGAATCTGTAAGTGACCTGACTGTCATTCTACAATCGTCTCTTTGATAGTCTACAACAAAGCTGTAGGCTGCCTGAAGACTGCTGAGTTCTTTGTATGGTCTGCAACCCACAATGTCTTAAAAGCCTACAGGACTGCCAGGGTCTAAAAATCTTTCCCAGGTGTCTACTGAAGGCCCCTGATCTCAATCACAACCATCTTGCCTTGTGTTGTGGTCCGGTGGTGGCCTGTGGAGCTGGCAGCAGAGTTAGACAGTGAGGAGGTTGAAGAGGAACATGGGAGTCCTGGAGTCTGGGGAAGGCTTGGGCGAGGGCTCTGCGTCAGAGGCAAAGAGGGGGCTAGGGCCATCTGGGAGTTATGTGCTACTTCCAGAGTCAAACAGCAGTGAGGCACAGGAACAGGGGTAGCCTGTTCCCAGTGCATGCATGCATGCACAGAGCTGCCAGAAGGCAAAAACAGTTAAGACAAAAGGGACGACTCGGGAATAAGGCCTGGAGATGATGATCTGTTTGGCCTTGCAAAGCTAATTGGCAATTAGCATTTCAAGGAAGATAAAAGTGGATGCTTATCAGACTTATCCCAAAAGACTTTGGCAGACTTCTGTTGGACTCTTTACAAACTATTTGTGACTCATTAGAGACTGTGAATGAACATTAAAGTGTGAGATTTTTACTGTATCGGGAAGCCTAGGTGAGAACATCTTGTTAATTTGCCTTTTGCCTAAACCTGGAGTCAGCATTTAATGGCCACCAAGGGAAGACTACTGGCAATATCAATTCCATTGACCAGGGAAGCATACAGGTAGCCCTTGACTTACAAAAATTTGTTTATTCATTGACCATTGAAAGTTGCAACAGCACTGGACCTGTGACCATTTTTCACAGCTATGACTGTTGCAACAGCCCCAAAGTCACGCGATTAAATTTCAAATGCTTGGTAACTCATAGGAGCCATGGTGATGCAGTGGTTAGAGTGTGTAGTACTGCAGGCTACTTTTGCTGATTGCCGGCTGCCAGTTGTTTGGCAGTTTGAATCTCACCAGGCTCAAGGTTGACTCAGCCTTCTATCCTTCCAAAGTTGGTAAAATGAGGATCCAGATTGTTGGGGCAGGGTGGGGGCAATAGGCTGACTCTGTAAACCGCTTAGAGAGGGCTGTAAAGCACTGTAAAGTGGTATACATCCCTTCGGCTGATTCGCTCTCGCAGAGAGGGACTTCTCCGGGTGCCGTCCACTAGGCAATGCCAGTGGGCGACGCCCAGGGGAAGGGCCTTCTCTGTGATGGGCCCGACCCTTTGGAATGACCTTCCCCCTGATATTAGAATGACCACGGACCTCCGCTCCTTCCGCCAGAAACTCAAAACCCACCTGTTTCATCTAGCCGGCTTGGCCTAACTTCATGCTTACCACCCAGTCTGTAATTTTAAATTATTTTATTCGGTTTTATGGGTTTAATTTTAATATTTATAAATTTGTACAGAGGACTATTTAATTTGATTTTAGCTTATATGTATTGTTATGGTTTTGATAGTTTTAATTTTTACCTGTACACCACCCCGAGTCCCTTCGGGGAGAGGGGGCAGTCTAGAAATCTAATTAAATAAAATAAATAAATAATAATAAATATAAATCTAAGGGCTATTATGATTGCTATTTATGACAGTCGCTGTGATATGTGGTCACATGATCACCTTTTCTGGCCTTCTGACAAGCAAAGTCAATGGGGAAGCCAGATTCACTTAACAGCCATGTTACTTATTATTTTTATTTATTATTATTTTTCCAATTTATACCTCAATAAAACTACCTTAATAACTGCAGTGACTCACTTAACAAATGAGGCCATAAAATGGAGCAAAGCTCACTTAACAAATGTCTCACTTAGCAACCAAAAATGGGACTCTATTGTACTCATAAGTTGAGGACTCCACTTATAGGACATGGTGTAGGCAGGAATAAAGAAAAGAAATGTCAAAACCACGAACATGTTTCAATCTTTTAAAATCTAAATGCTGGTTATACCTCTACTTAATGCCTCATCTCATGTCAAAAATGCAGGAACTAAAAATGGGGAAATTATTAATTTAAATTTTTAAATATTTAAAACCTTAATAAAAGATAAAAATTCATATAGTTCTTGTCCAACACTCATTGTTGGGATATTTCTGACCAGCGAGACATTTGATGTGCATGTCATTTAGATTTAAATTGACATTCAGATTTAAAGGATATTCCCTAAATGGTCCATTAAACAGAGGTGTGTATCTACTGTATCAATGCTTGCATTGCTTAATTTCATATACCACTGAAGGAAAATGTGTTCGAAATTATGAATATATTGCGGACTGTTGTGCTTAATGCTTTGCATTTTAAATAAAACGTTAAACGAAAAGAATAGGACTTCTGTTTCAATGATCAGAATAGTAGCAAATAAGCTCTATGATATTCCACAGGGTTTACACCAGGTTAGGTATGCAGTAAATCTATAGCTTAATTATTAAAAAAAAAAAAAACCAATAAGACTGATAGGTGTGTCTGTCTATCTGTGTGTGGCCATTTTCTCCCTCAGATCTTATAAGGCCATGTTTCTCAACCTTGGCGACTTTACGTTCTGTGGACTTCAACTCCCAGAATCCCCCAGCCATCACAGCTGGCTGGGGTATTCTGGGAGTTGAAGTCCACCGAACTTAAAGTCGCCATGGTTGAGAAACACTGTTATAAGGCCTTTTAGAAGCAGACATCCATCATTGTTCCAAAGAATGACAATAATGTTTCATTAATGATGGTTAGGTCTTGTTATGAAGGAACTTTAAGTCATGAGTGGGGGAAGTGACCTGTGGGTGAGAGACAAAATGGCAACAGTGACTGCATTTTGATTGCAGACATGTTACAGAAGTTATCTCCGTTATGCCCTCACATTGAGAAAGCTTTTGACATAGGCAAAGGTGTTGAAAAGGGAACCTTAGCTAAATGCCTTCTGTCCAACACGCCCAATGATTAATTTATATAGAATAAAATACCCAACACATTTCTACAATACAATAAAACACTTCCCCTAGGGCATCACATCCTTGTTTGGTTTCATCATTTGGTATTTATCTCAGTAATAGCTATCTTCTGTATACATAAAAGCCAAATATCACTCAGTCATCATGAAATCTCCAGAATTGTAAAGCCTACAAATTTGAAATTTGGCACATATGTGCCTCTTGGCTTCTAGGTGCTCGCTAAGAAAGGATTTTTTGAAATGACCATCAGATCATTAGTATTTTTTATACAGTAATTAACACTTTCTGATGTTAAAGAGTTCTACTCTCCCCTCCCCACCTGAAGAGAACTCTGTTCCAACTGCCAGTTGCCTTATATTAACATGCTCTGATGCTAAGGAGTTAAACATTCTACTCCCTCTCTCCACCTGAAAAAAACTCTGTTCCAACTGCCAATTGCCTCACATTCTTTTACCTCAGTTCAAACTGGCACTCCTTCACTCAGGAGTGGTCTGGGGTTCCTTACAGTACTAAACGTTGGTACCTCACCAAAATGTCCATGCCTTCCACCTATAGAACTGCTTCCAGACTCAAGGAAGTGGGAGTGAAACTCCCTTATGTGTTTCAATCACGGACCAATACGGAGCCAATGGATTGAATTGGAGTGAACTGGATTTCTCCTGCATTGCCCGATCACATAGTTTCATCAAGAAGCACGGGTATCCAGTTAGTTTTGTATATATATGCAATTGTTTTAGATGAACTTTAGGTGCCTCATAGAAGAGTGGTTTACATCAATGCTTTTCTTATCTCCAACATAATTTTCCCTTCCCTTCCCTTCCCTTCCCTTCCCTTCTCCTCCCTTCCCTTCCCTTCCCTTCCTGTCCCTTCTTTTCTCTTCTCTTCTCCTCATCTCTCTTCTCCTCCCTTCCTTTCCCTTTCCTTCCTTTCCCTTCCCTTCCCTTCTCTCTTCTTCCTCTCCCCTGCCCTCCCCTCTCCCCTCCCTCCCCTCCCCAATACCTGTAAAACAATGATAGAGAGAAACACTAAATTGACAAAAAAAGTATTTAGTTCTTGCTACGTCTCAGAGCCTAGTGGAAAGCGCCTTAGAATTTGGAATAGCTATAATTCCAAATTATGGATGTTCCGTAAGGAATACCGATCCTTCTCTTCAGGTCTAAAGACAGCAGGTGCTGTGTTTGTTTCACAAAACATATACCTTTCTCTTTGTAAGCTAGTAACCGAGATTGAATTGGGCGGAATTTCATAAATAAACGTAAATAAATAAATGATTTGATTTGATTTGATTTTATTGGATTTATATACCGCGCCACTCTCATAAAAGGGACTCGGGGCGGTGCACAGGAAATTAAAACTCAATAAAACAATACAAAATAATAACTACATCCTAGACTGAATAAAATCCTATTAAATTAGAGATGCCTGTGCTAAAATCAATTTAAAACGCTTATTAAAACTTTGTGTAATTTAAAGCCAGTCAATAATATCATCTCGGAAGTTAGGCCAGGCCAGCTAAGTGAAAGAAATGCATCTTTAGGTGTTGACGGAAGAGGCGGAGGTCCATGATGTTTCTAAGATCAGGGGGTAGATCGTTCCAGAGGGCAGGGCCCGCCACAGAGAAGGCCCTTTCCCTGGGTGTCGCAAGCTGGCATTGCCCGGCCGTAGGCACCCGGAGAAGACCCTCTCTGTGGGAGCAAATCGGTTGAAGGGATGTGTGAGGTAGGAGGCGGTCTCGCAAATAACTAGGATCCGTGCCATGGGGCGCTTTAAAGATGATAATCAACACCTTAAAGCAGAAGAATTTCTGTTAAAAATTGTGGAAGGCTGATTTCTGGAAAAGCCAACCAGGTATAATTTATCCCAGGAGTATTTATGGGTTGGTCACCAGGACCAGAGGTTTTGTCTTCTGAGCTTTTGAGCTTGTGCAGGAGCCCATCCTCTCTACCAGAACTTCTCTCTACCAGAATGTATCATGTAGCCTTCTATCAAAGAATGGCTAATCACTTTCCCTGAAAATAAATAACATTATTCATGTCACCATGACAAGGATGTAAAGGCTGTCATTAAGGAATCATTAGAAGCCATTACTTTATCTCAAAGCCTGGAAGCTAAAAGGCCCAATAAATGGTTATTGCTAATAAAAGTAGCGACTATAGTCCCACAGTATGAAATAGAAATTATATAGTAAGAAAGCTCCGCTGCCATTTCCTTACCCAACCATTCTAATAGCCATAGAACTGTGTTCGAGTTTGAGAAGGTATAGATTATAGAGAGTAAATTACAAAGCAGGGCCTTGCATTCTGGAGGCAGAACAATTATATCCCTATTTTTCCTCTCTCTCTCTCTCCCCCCCCCTCTTTTTCTCTTTCCAAGAACAAAAGTAGAAAGTTCTCAGGGACCAGTTACATTGACATGAAAGACATTAATTAGGCTTGCTACCCACCGTTCTCCAGACTGGGTATCTGAAGGTGGTCAACTGAATGGAGAGGAATGAATAGATCAGAGGAGGGATCACTTTTCTTTGGTGGCATTGAAATAGGCCACGCCATGTAGAGCAGGGGGAGGAGAAGACTAGGTCCAATTAATCTCTGGGGTCCTTAGGAGGCTGTCTGATGAATAAAAGAGTGAAACTATGCAATCTAACACCCTTCCCCAGTTGTGAGATTCTGGAAAGAGTGCAGAGAAGAGCAACAAAGTTGATTAGGGGACTAGAGACTGCAACATGTGAAGAATGGTTGCAAGAATTGGATACAGCTAGCTTAATGAGAAGAAGGGCTACGTGTGACGTGATAGCAGTATTTCAATAATTGAGGGGCCGCCACAAAGAAGAAGAATCAACTGATTTTTCAAAGCACCAGAAGGCAGGATAAGAAACAATGAATTAAAACTAATCAAGGAGAGAAGCAGCTTAGAACTAAGGAGAAGCTTCCTAACAGTGAGGACTATTAATCAGTGGAACAACTTGCCTTCGAAGTTACAGGTTGCTCCATCGCTGGCGACTTTTAAGAAGAGATTAAACAACTATTTGTCTGAAATGGTATAAGGTCTCCTACCTCAGAAGAAGGTTGGACTAGAAGACCTCCAAGGTCCATTCCAACTCTGTTTTTATATGTATGTATTCTATATAGAGAGAGACGGAGTGGCTCAGTGGCTAAGACGCTGAGCTTGTCAATCAGAAAGATTGGCAGTTCGGTGGTTCAAATCTCTAGTGCTGTGTAACCGAGTGAGCTCCCGTTACTTGTCCCAGCTTCTGCCAACCTAGCAGTTCGAAATCACGTAAGAATGCAAGTCGAAAAATAGGAGCCACCTTTGGTAGGAAGGGAACAGCGTTCCGTGCACCTTTGGCATTGAGTCATGCCGGCCACATGACCATGGAGACGTCTTCGGACAGCGCTGGTTCTTCGGCTTTGAAATGGAGATGAGTCAGGAACAACTAGCACATATGGGCGAGAGGAACCTTAACCTTTACTTTATTCTATGTATTCTAGTTTAGATCAGCCCCTGGGCTTCCACCCGTGCCAACTTTTACTTTAGCCTCCATCCCATGAGATCTTCCTTCTCCATCCCATGAGAGTTCAAACCAGAATCCACTCTTCCCTTCTCTGCAAGCTTTGGCAATCCCAGGGAGAAAGGACAGAAGGACCCACCTTCTGCGAAATACGCTTGTTCTTGATACCATTCGTGGTTTCTTCCTTTTCTGAGCTAATTAGCTATTCCATAAACGGACCTAGGGATGGGTCAGATTTATTTCAGGTAAATAAAGTCAATCGTTTTCTTTGTTTCCATTCCAAAGTGTGGGTGGAAAATGGCAGAGGGCAAGAGAAAGCCAATGCTGATAAGGTCACATTGCCCATTACTTTTGTGTAGCTGTTGCAAAGGACACACATGGAAGAGACAGGGTCTCTGCTGTGACATCCAGTTGGGTCTCAAGGAAGCAACACAGGGTGTGTGCTGGCTGAAGCTAAAATGATTTGCAATTAAATTAAAACCTGTGTGGTCTGTTGCTATAGCGACAGCCCATGATTCCATTCCTTAATGGCTGTTCAGTGTTTGAATTTAATTCTCTCCATTGTTCTTCAGATTTAGCACCAGCGATGGTCATGCCCAAACAATTCATAAACTATCCGCAAATATATTTGCAGGAAGGGGAATTCGGTGACGGGCAAAAAAAAGTCCTACTCAGACATATATCCCCAACGTTTGAAAACTTTGGATCGTTTTTGTCTGCCCTGTTCCCCACACTATTAATTTATTTTTATGACTTTATTTTATCGTTACGGGGCTATGCCCTCTGGGCTGTTAATCGCTGTTGTTGTGTTTTTAATTGTATTTTTGGAAGTTAAAATCCAGCCAGAGGCTTTTGGAACGGAGCAGTTAAAACAAATGCATATTACGATGGTTGGTTGTATAGTCAGCCAGATGTTTAAATGGAATTTGGCATTTTTAAAAATCCACCGATTGAGTCCTTCGCAAGAACCTGTGATAGGCAGATGTTGTGGTGTCATGGTATTATAGGTGTCATCCACAGGATGTAAGCTCTTCCATGTAAAGCTGCCTTTTGTAATTGACCGATAAGGATTTTGTCAATGCTGGTGATGTTCAAGTGATTCTCCAGATATTTTAGAGATTATATCCAAGGTTATTGGTACTATCGTTGATTTCTTTTGCCACCGTCGTTCTATTTCCATGTGTAGATCTTTGCATTTTGTGATTTTTCTCTTCTCTTCTCTTCTCTTCTCTTCTCTTCTCTTCTCTCCTCTCCTCTCCTCTCCTCTCCTCTCCCCTCCCCTCCCCTCCCCTCCCCTCTCCCTTTCTTCCTCTTCTCCATACTACTATGTCCACTATCCAGACCTTTTTTGTCTTTCTTAGCAACAATTGTTAATGTTCAGTGTATTATGCAACAGGTGCTTGAATTCTAAAGTTCCAGAGCAATTTTATCTTCTTTGTTTTCTATTACTTTGTCTATACTGTGGTATTGCCAGTTTCTTGCAGCTATTCCAATGTACCATTGTGGCTATTTTGTCATGCTATTTTTTAATAGTTAGTCTGTGCAATCTTCTTGCAGCCAGTAAGTAGGTGGCCCATGGTTTCTTTAGCTTTGTTGAAGGGGTGGCATTTACAATACAATACAATAGCAGTGTTGGAAAGGACCTTGCAGGTCATCTACTCCAACTCCCTGCCTAGGCAGGAAACCCTATATTTCAGACAAATGGCTGTCCAACATCTTCTTGAAGACTTGCAGTGTTGGGGCATTCAAAGCTTCTGGAGACAAGCTGTTCCACTGATTAATTGTCCTAACTGTCAGGAAATTTCTCCTCAGTTCTAAGTTGCTTCTCTCCTTGATTAGTTTCCACCCGTTGCTTCTTGTTCTTCCCTCAGGTGCTTTGGATAATAGTTTGACTCCCTTTTTTTTGTTGCAACCCCTGAGATACTGGAACACTGCTATCATGTCTCCCCTAATCCTTCTTTTTATTAAACTAGACATACCCAGTTCCTGCAACCGTTCTTCATATGTTTTAGCCTCCAGTCCCCTAATCATCTTTATGGCTCTTCTCTGTACTCTTTCCAGAGTCTCCACATCTTTTCTACATCGTGGCGACCAAAACTGAATGCCGTATTCCAAGTATGGCCTTACCAAAGCATTATAAAGTGGTATTAACACTTCACGTGATTTTGATTCTATCCCTCTGTTGATGCAGTCTAGAACTGTGTTGGCTTTTTTGGCAGCTGCTACACACTGCTGGCTCATATTTAAATGGTTGTCTACTAGGACTCCAAGATCCCTTTCACAGTTACTGCTATTGAGCAAGGTATCACCTATACTGTACCTGTGCATTTCATTTTTATTGCCTAAATGTAGAACCTTACTCTTTTCACCATTGAATTTCATTTTATTAGATAGTGCCCAATGTTCACGTTTGTCAAGATCCTTCTGTATCTTAAGCCTATCTTCTGGAGTGTTGGCTATTCCTGCCACCTTGGTGTCGTTTGCAAATTTGATGAGTACCCCATTTTTTCCCTCGTCCAAATCATTGATGAAGATGTTGAAGAGTACTGGGCCTAAAACAGAGCCTTGGGGGACTCCACTGCATACTTCCTTCCATGTAGATGCAGTTCAATTGAGGACTACATGTTGAGTGCGGTTGGTCAGCCAGTTACGAATCCATCTGGTGGTGATGCTGTCTAACCCACATTCTTCTACTTTATCTAGTAGTAGGTTATGGTCTACCATGTCAAATGCCTTACTGAAGTCCAAGTAAACTATATTGATGGCATTCCTCTGGTCCACTAATTTTGTCACATTGGCAAAGAATGCAATTAGATTAGTCTGGCATGATCTGTTTTTGACAAACCCATGTTGGCTTTTGGTTATTATTTTGTTTGCTTCTAGGTATTCAATAATTCACTGCTTGATTATTTTTTCCATAATCTTTTCTGGTATTGAGGTCATGCTGATGGGTCTGTAGTTTCCTGGATCTATCTTTTTTCGTTTTTTGAAGATGAGAACCACATCAGCTCTTTTCCAGTCCTCTGGTAGTTCCCCAGTGTTCCAGGATCTCTGAAAGATATAGTTCAGTGGTTCTGAGATCTCATCTGCCAGTTCCTTCAGCACCCTGGGGTGTAATCCATCCGGTCCTGGTGATTTGAACTCATCTAGGGTAGACAGGTGCTCACTTACTATTTTCTTCCCTATTTCAATTTGTGTTTCTAATCTGATTTTTGTGGTGCTGTTTTTGATAGATTGGACTGTTTTATCCCTTTGTGTAAAGACAGATGCAAAAAATGAGTTGAATGGTTCTGCTTTCTCCCTGTTGCTTGTCACCTTCTTGCCATTTTTTCCAAGCAATGGACCAATTGTTTCCTTAACTTTTTTCTTGCTTTTAACATGTTGGAAAAAGCTTTTTTTGTTATTTTTTACTTTTGTGGCAAGCCTTTCTTCATTGTGAGCCTTAGCTTTCCTCACTTCAACTTTACAGGCTTGGGCTATTTGCTGATATTCTGCCTTAGTGATGTCCCCCTCTTTCCACTTTTTATTCTTATCTTTTTGTCTTTCAATTTGTCCGAGAGTTCTTTATGCAGCCATGCCGGTTTCTTTTGGGAGCTGTTATTTTTCTTCTTCATTGGTATTGTGCTAGACTGGGCTTTTGTAATCTCATTTTTCAAAATTTCCCAAGCTTCTTGGGTTGTTTTCCCCTTGAGGATTCTCATCCATGGAATTTTTTCCAAGCTCTCTCTAAGTTTATTGAAATTAGCTCTCTTAAAGTCCAAGATTCTAGTTTGACTTTGTTCTACTACTTGCGTTTGCATAATGTTGAATTCCAATATTGCATGGTCACTTGCCCCCAGGGTTCCTGTGGATTTGTTGTCTTTTCATTTTTGACTTTTTTTCTTTGTTCTTTTCTACCTTTTTTTTACACCCAAAAGGTAAACGATGTCTTCCAGGTCTGAGCCAGCCTGAGTTAGCCCCTCTAATTCTTTCTTCAACTGTGCTGCCACATGACCAGCAGGTGGAAAGAAGAGCTATTTTTTTCTGCATCTCTTCACTATCATCTAAGTGATGTTTGGATCACTTAGAGTTCAAAGTGCTAGTGTGAATATCTAAATATTAATGAATGGGAGGAATAAAAACTTTCCTGTGCAAAATAAGAACCAATCAAATGTTCCTGAATGAGATTCTGGGGTTGAAATTGACTATAACCAGCCAATCTAGTATCTTTATATGTGCTGAGCTCAAATCAAGCTATTCAAGACATATACTGTAAGTCGATGGCTGCAGTCATATAACATTGGTACCCAGGGCAATTAAAGATCGAAGAGATGCACTGACACCATTAAATAGTATAGGTTAAAAGAAACCTTGCTTCATTTGTTGTGGTTTAATATTTGGGGAAAGCCCAAACAATTTGCTAAGTGTATGATTCAATGTCTTATGCTAATCCAAAAGATGGAGGGAAGGAAGGAAGGAAGGAAGGAAGGGGAAGGGAAGAAGAGAGGGATGGAGGGATGGAAGAAGAAAAGTAGGAAAGAAAGAAAGAAAATAAAGAAGGAAAGAAGGAGAAGGGGAAGGAAAAGAGGGATGGAGGGACAGAGGGATAGAAGAATGGAGGGAAGAGAAGAAAGGAAGGGGAAGGGAAAGGGAAGAGGGAAGAAGAAAAGATAGGAAAGAAAGAAAATAAAGGAAAGAAGAAGAGGGGGAAGGAAAGGAAAGATGGACAGATGGAGGAACAGAGGGATAGAGAGATGGAGGAGGAAGAGGAGTAAGGAAGGGTGGGGAAGAAGAATGGAGGGATGGAGGAAGGAAAGGAAGAAAGGAAGTTAGGAAGGAAAGACTATTAACATAAATATCTCTTTTTTTCCCTTCTCCTTCCCCTAGAAAGTTTTCCAAGCATATTCAAACCAAATATTCAAATGCTTTTTGAAGGTTTGAGGAAATGAAGAAACTGTTCCTCTGCACCTCTTCAACTGACAGCATTTGTTTACAACAGGCCAAAAATCAACTTGGTCTACCTTGATGGGAATCCATAATACACAAGTCTCAATTCAATAACCCTCCACCAAGGCCCACCATGGTTTTGAAGAACAAAAAGGCAGCCTATAGCTTCATAGAGTAGACGCAGCTTCACAGTGTTACTTGGATCAATTTTTAATAGGACAGCTGTGTCCTCTCGGTGTGTATTCTTTCCGTGTTTTGTTTAGCCTTCTACAAAGACTGCAATACAATTTTCATTATAGGGTCAGGTTCCCCGAGCTACTTCATGTCTACATCTAAGGTGTCCCCATCTGTTTTCAAATTTTATTTGCCTCTTATGTTAATCATACTTCTTTGTATGAACCTTTCGTATGGATGAACATCAAACCTACTGGTAGAATAGAAAGCTAAAGGGAATGGTTTCACGCTGAACCTGTGGCTCCATCAGATGGAACAGAGGTTCTTCTGAAAAGGTCCTAGTTTAATTGCACAGAGGAAGACACTGTGCTTGCAGCTGCTCCGTAAAATAGTGGTGTGGGAAAAGGGATTTAAAAAGTCAGGTGACTCTTTGGTCCATGTTCTAATCAGAGAAAACGGTGGCCTATATGTGAAAAGTTTGTCTTGGATTTGTTTCTTATGTCTTTAGTGCAGAGCATGAAGTTGAGTGAAGGCTCTCCTAGCCATAACTACTACATCCTCTTTGAGTAGGAGTTCTGAATCCAGACGTCATCTCCTCTATGGAGCACTGCAATCAGGGATGGGATTCAGCCAATTTGGACCATTTCTGGTGAACCAGATGTTAATTTTATATCTGGATCACTGAAACGGTAGTTGCAAGGACTGGCTGGCCCTGCCCACCTTGCCCTGCCCATCCCAGGAGTCGCCATGTGGATTATTCAACATGTCAGGTAATTTTGACTGGCAGAATCCAGGACTCATGTCTGCCACTGGCCATGGCCTCTGGAACACCTGATCATTGGAGGGAAAGTGGACTCCCACTCTTCTGGTGGTTGGTGACTTGAGAATGCTCTCTTTACCGCTTTTAGGTCAGATGGGCAGTTAGAAATTTGAAAAAAGAAAGAAAGAAAGAAAGAAAGAAAGAAAGAAAGAAAGAAAGAAAGAAAGAAAGAAAGAAAGAAAGAAAGAAAGAAAGAGGGAGGGGGGAGGAAGGAAGGAAGAACATCAAGGAAGTAAACAGGTATGCACTTAAGATAAAGAAGGAATAAGGGAGGTAGAAAGGGGAGTAGACAGAATACAGTTAGGGAAGAGAGGAAGGGAGGACAGGAGAGAGATAGAGGGGCAAACAGGGAGGCAGGCAGGCAGGGAGGGAGGAAGGAAGGGAGGGAGGAAGGAAGGAAGGAAGGACATCAGGGAGGTAGACAGGTATACACTTAAGGTAAGGAAAGAATAAGGGAGGTAGATAGGTATACACTTAAGGTAAGGAAAGAATAAGGGAGGTAGACAGGTATACACTTAAGGTAAGGAAAGAATAAGTAGACAGGTATACACTTAGGGAAGGGAGGGAGGACAGGAGAGAAATAGAGAGGCAAACAGGGAGGGAGGGAGGGAGGGAGGGAGGGAGGAAGGACATCAGGGAAGTAGACAGGTATACACTTAAGGTAAGGAAGGGAGGGAAGACAGGAGGGAAATAGGGAGGCAAAAAGTGAGGGAGGGAGGGAGGGAGGAAGGAGGGACCCTTTTTGCAAACCGCACAATCACATGTATGCCATGGTTGGCTCGCTCCGCAAACCCTGCTCGCAACCACACGTCAGCAATGGGTGTGGGGAGGGAAGGCATTGAAATGCAAAGGAGGTATTAGGAAGGGGTGCCAGTGTGTCGACTTGAAGCCTGAGGCAGATCCAGCTCCTCAAAGTCATCAGCGGGGAAAGTCCGAGAGGGAAAGACCATTCCCAAAACAATGCGAGTGCAACCGATTGGCTAGACAATGGACAGTGGGGGGACCCCGGGGAAAGTTTCCCTAAGCTGTTTGCACGGGAAAATGTTACAATTGGCTTTTCCACTTCTATACCCAGATGGGATTTTCAGTAAAGTTATTCTCTTCGTAAGAGATGTCCTAGGAATCTCCTTTGCTGTCTCAGCCCATCTCAAGTGGGAGGGTTGACAACATATTTATCTGTTTTGGTTTTTGAATCTCAGCTTAACTTTGTTGATGTCAGCCCATTCAATGTCATTCAGGTTGAAGAGAAAGAGGTAACAAGCACACTTTCTCAGCCAGAGCTAGGACATCAAGCTTCTTCGGATGTTATTTTTGCTCCATTGTTCATGCAATGACATTGCTACCCTGCCAATTGTTGGGAGAAATTTGCTCATTAGTTATCCCCAGCTCAATTCCTGTCTTCAGGAACTTCATGTGAATGCATTTAAAATTCAGTTGTTCAATTTTCTTTTCTCAGTTCATTAATTTAAACAGTAATCTCATCCTTTTCAGCACATAGAGCCACTATTGTGCCCTGTCTGGCTGAAATAGTCTACTGATAAATCCAATAAAGTCATTTCCCTTTTTCCAGCTATTTCACTTATGAAATACACATTACTTTAATCTCCATTGGAATAGGATGGACTTGCTAGACTATGCTTGAAATGTCCTGCCAATAATAAGATCGTACTTGTGAGTGTTCTGAAAGATATTTACATTTGTCTAAAAAAGAAGGAATGTGGTGGCTCAGTGGCTAAGATGCAGAGCTTGTTGATCAGTAAGGTCGGCAATTTAGCAGTTCAAATCCCTAGCACCATGTAATAGAGTGAGCTCCTGTTACTTGTCCCAGCTTCTGCCAACCTAGCAGTTCAAAAGCATGTAAAAATACAAGTAGAAAAATAGGAACCACCTTTGGTGGGAAGGTAACAGCATTCCATGCACCTTCGGCATTTAGTTCAGCATTTTGGAGATATTTTCAGACAGCAGCACTGGCTCTTCAGCTTTGAAACAGAGATGAGCAAAGCCACTTAGAGTCGAGAATGACTAGCACATATGTGCGAGGGGAACCTTTTTAAGAAACAAGGTTTTAAACAAGTTGCACCAATTTGAGAAAAATCTGTAAATTGTACACAAATAGAGGATATATTTATGTAGCCCAGTCTCCAAACTGTACACACATTTGTATTCATTTTGTGCTAGACTGGGCTTTTATAATCTCAGTGTTCAAAGTTTTCTGGGTTGTTCTCCTCCTGAGGATTTTCATCCATGGAATCCTTCCCAATCTCTAAGTTAATTGAAATCAGCTCTCTTAAAGTACAAGACTCTTGTTTGACTTTTTTTGTATTATTGTTTGAATTTTAATATTTTCTCCCTCCGAGTTCCTGTAATTTCAAAGCCTTTTATCATTTCATCTCTGCTAGTGAGAATTAAGTCCAGTGTGGCTGACCATCTAGTTCCCTTCACCCCCTATCTTTCTTTTCTACTTTCTCCTGTGGTGGTGGTAGAACGTAGTCCCAGAGTTGCAGGAGGGTGTACAAGATAACAGGAATAAGAATAAACATGAATAAAAACACAGGAAATGGGTACAAATAAATGGGGACAGTAGGACAGGGACATTAGGCATGCTGGTGCACTTTTGCATGTCCTTACTGACCTCTTAGGAATGGGGGGAGGTCAACAGTAGACAGTTTAATGTTAAAGTTATGGGGGTTTGAGGATGTAACAACAGAGTCAGGTAGTGCATTCCAGGCATTGACCACTCTGTTTCTGAAGTCATATTTTCTGCAATTGAGTTTGGAGTGGTTTACCTTGAGCTTGTATCTATTTTGTGCTCATGTGTTATTGTGGTTGAAGCTGAAGAAGTCATTGACAGGTAGAATGTTGTAGCAGATAATTTTGCGTACTAAGCTTAGGTCAGACCATAGGTGGCATAGTTCTAGGTCAGTGATGGCAAACCTTTTTGGCACTGAGTGCCGAAAAGGGAGAGCGGACGAGCGCTTGTCTGGGCCAAAAACCCGTAAGAGCTGCTGCCCAGGGGGCATGTGTGTCAGTAAATGAACTTCCAGGGTGTGCCAGCCAGCTAGTCGTTTGGTTACTGGTGCGCGTGTACATGCGACATTCAGCTGGTTGGTGAGCATGCTCACGCCGGAAAACGGAAGACCAGCTATTTAGGTTTCCAGCGTTGTAACATGCATGAGGGCCAGCTGATTGTTGCATGAGCACCAGAAACCCAGAAAAGGTACGGGCAGTGGTGCATGTGCCAGGTGGTATGTGTCCATGTGCCATTTTGGGCATGCATGCCATCATTGTTCTAGGTTGTCCAAGCCCAAAGTTTTGAGCCTGGTGGCATAGGGTATTTATTTCAACTAAAAGTCCAGGAATGAAGACATATTGATTCAGTCCAGACTTACGCTCCATGTCTCTTATCTAGACGGAGCAACAATTATTTCTAATCCTCCTGTATTTGCAATCTGTTGTGGTCCAAAGGTTTCCAAAGTAGAGACAATCATTCTGCGTATTGTGAATGAATTCAGTTTCATTGCACAAGGCTATTAAAGAAAATGGGTTTCTATCACCAAAGTTCATACCCTTCTTTTAATAAATCTTCTTCAGACAGCAAATATTGACAGACATTCCTCGGATGTTTGGGAAATAAAATATGCACGGGAAGGAAGTATTTTACAAGCCATCTGCTCAAGGCTACATCATAAGGATGTAGTTTAAAGCATTAAAGAGAAGTAAATGCATTTTCTATTGTAAACACAGATGGAGGAAAGCAAGCCATTAAACATTCTTTGACTTATTACACAGGTTATTATTATTATTTTTTTAATAAAAGCTTTTTAGATATGGCGCTTCTAAATCCATATTTCAGTATTTCACTGATTTTGAATTTAACCACTATAAAGATTTAACTCTATAAAGAAAAAAGTTAAACAGAGTCAGAGTCAGATCTATATGAGACCTCGTTATAGGACAAAATGCACAGGTACAGTATAGGTGGTACCTTGCTCAATAGTAGTAACTGTGAAAGGGATCTTGGAGTCCTAGTGGACAACCATTTAAATATGACCCAGCCATGTGCAGCAGCTGCCAAAAAAGCCAACACAGTTCTAGGCTGCATCAACAGAGGGATAGAATCAAGATCACGTGAAGTGTTAATACCACTTTATAATGCTTTGGTAAGGCCACACTTGGAATACTGCATTCAGTTTTGGTCACCACGATGTAGAAAAGATGTGGAGACTCTAGAAAAAGTGCAAAGAAGAGCCACAAAGATGATTAGGGAACTGGAGACTAAAACATATGAAAAACGGTTGCAGGAATTGGGTATGTCTAGTTTAATAAAAAGAAGGATTAGGGGAGACACGATAGCAGTGTTCCGATATCTCAGAGGGTGCCACAAAGAAGAGAGAGTCAAACTATTCTCCAAAGCACCTGAGGGCAGAACAAGAAGCAATGGGTGGAAACTAATCAAGGAGAGAAGCAACTTAGAACTGAGGAGAAATTTCCTGACAGAACAATTAATCAGTGGAACTGCTTGCCTCCAGAAGTTGTGAATGCCCCAACATTGCAAGTCTTTAAGAAGATGTTGGATAGCCATTTGTCTGAAGTGGTGTAGGGTTTCCTGCCTAGGCAGGGGGTGGGACTAGAAGACCTCCAAGGTCCCTTCAAACTCTGCTATTGTATTGTACAATCTTCTGCTAAGGAGGGAGGGGGATGCCTGTCAGGTCTGGAAGCCATCTTTTTACATTGAGCCTTCAGGTCTGCCACATTTTCTACTGTGGGAAAATGGGAGGGGGGATTGCAGAGGTGGGTTCCTACCAGTTGGGACCAGTTTGGCCGAGTAGGTAGCAGCCCTGCCTGCCATGCCCCCGAACCTGTTCTGTAGTCAGTGCTGCCATCTTGATTTTTGGTTCTATGCATGCACAGAATGATCTTCTTTGCAAAAATTTAATTTCTTTCCCCTTTTCTAACATTGTGCGCATCCACAGACCATTTTAGGTGGAAATGCGCAAAAAAAATTACGCATTAAACAGGCAGTAATGCCAGTAGGAACCCAACCCTGGGGGATTGTATGGAGTATGGGTGATATATAGTCAAAATAACATTCTCTCTTTTCTCAGAGAGTCAAAGACCCCTTGCCCTTGTGAGAATCAAGAAATACAGCCTATTTATCTGTTAGATTCAATAAGTCCTATGGATAATAGCAGGCCAGAAGAAAAAGATAGGAACCAAAGATATCAGCTAGGATGATTTCAAAATTTACCAGAAATATTTGTATTCCAGCTGAGCCATTGCTAACTGTGAAATATGGTGTTGTTGTTGTTTTGCAACAGGAAGAATGAAACTGTTGGAAATGAGGAATCGAAAGGAATGTACACAGGTGTTCACGGAAAGTGGCAGTTAGTGAAGTTGTGAAGCATGTATGTGGTTAGAAGAAAAGTATAAAGGATAGGTCTCAAGATCAGCTTGGGGCCCTTTGATTTATAGCAGTCCTTGTTGGACTTGCTATTTGTCATTGGCCCATTGCAATGACTTATTTAAGCAAGGGTATTACTGCTATTATATCTTTTATATCTATTCGTTTCTCATGTTCCAAATTATTAGAAACCATAAACCTCTAATCTTAAAGTAAGAATTCTTGCTTGAGTTGTTGCCTTTGTTTCCTATTGGAATTCTCCTATGACACCCTGCAGCTGTGATGTTGTGACTGGGAGGCATCTCCAGTTGGGACAGTGCCTGATTGGATCATGTGATGGGCATGTGGGTGCTGGGCAGGGACTTGAACTTTCACTTGGGTGGGAAAAAACCTGGTGTCAATTTTCCTAATCATGCCCTTATTAAATCATAATTATGGAATCAAAGTTCTAGTACAAAACCAGAGATTTATTAGGTAATTCATTAGGCAAAATTTGTCCAGAGTCAAGCCTATGCTTTGTTTTGATTTGCTTCTGAACTGTGCCTTTCTTACTTCCCTCCCCTCAGTCTGTGTCAAAAATCATGTTACCCTAAAGATGCACCCATCTCAAACCAGCTACCATAATCTGAGATCCAACTCTGCCAACAGTATGCGTGGAATGCACGCCCACTCATTCTGTCCCCATGAAAACACAGAGAGTTGACACCTGGAATCTTTAAGATTTGGGTTTTCCCAGATGTGCCAATATGACATCTCTAATAAAATGGAACCCTGAGGAAACTCAAGCCTCGGAGTCTTCTTTTGTTGGGGATGTTATTTGGGAACCCTGACAATCTGCCTTAGTAGTAGAATGGGAGATTATGAGACTAGGCTGAAGCTGCCAGGCCTAAAGATGAAAAGGGGCATATAAGAAGGCAAAGAACCAGGAATCTGTTTCAAAGGATCCCTTCAGGGAAGGAAAAATATCACCTGAACCAGTCAAAAGAAGTTGGGTCTGAGGTCATGGGAAACCCTTCCCCAAATTTCATCAACAATGAGATTCCTGATTGTTGAAGTCCACCTGTTGAAGTGTGTGAAGTCCAGCTGCTTTTGCATTCTGTGTGAGTCAGTTGTGTAGCTTTTGTGTTATTTTATGTAAAATATGATAGTTGGTTTTTAAATTCTCTGTGACTCTTTGAGGTTTCTGCTTGTTGCCTGCCCAGTCACATGCCCACCAAGCCATGGCCACCAAGCCACACCCACCAAACCGGTAGGGAAAATTTTTGAATTTCACCACTGTTTTACAGCCCTCTCCAAGCTGTTTACAGAGTGAGCATTTTGTCTCCAACAATCTGGGTCCTCATTTTACCAACTTTGGAAGAATGGAAGGCTGAGTCAATCTTTAGCTGGTGAATTGAACTACTGGCAGTCGGCAGAATTAGCCTGCAATACTGCATCACTGAGCCACCATGGCTTTTTCAAAATCAGGCTGACTAGTTGAAATAAAACTTGGAAAGTAATGACAAGCTATTTCTGTAATATTACCCGGTAAAATCGCTGAGTGTCACCTCTCAAGATATGAGCTTGACTGAAGAGTGTTTGGGCTCGTCAGTTTCCCAGAGGGACATTGACAGAAAACAGAGAAATAAATAATAGATAACAGAGATAAAGGTAAAGGTTTCCCTCTCACATGTTCTAGTCGTTCCTGACTCTAGGGGGCGGTGCTCATCTCTGTTTCAAAGCCAAAGAGCCAGCACTGTCTGAAGATGTCTCTGTGATCATGTGGCCGGCATAACTAAATACCAAAGGCGCAGAGAACACTGTTACCTTCACATCAAAGGTGCTCCCTATTTTTCTACTTGCATTCTTACATTCTTTCGACCTGCTAGGTTGGCAGAAGCTGGGGCAAGTAACGGGAGCTCACTCTGTTACGTGGCACTAGGGATTTGAACTGCTGAACTACCAACCTTTCTGATCAACAAGCTCTGTGTTTTAGCCACTGAGCCACCGTGAGACAGATATAGATGTTGATATTTGAAATCAAGCCACCAACTTTTTAAAAAACCCTTCACATTGAAAATGGATGACTAAATGAACAGGGCAATTGAACGATCAAAATTGCTGAAGTATGTTTAATTGAAGAGCCCGGGGATTTTATCTCAATAGCAAGAATCTTCTCTCTCTCTCTCTCTCTCTCTCTCTCTCTCTCTCTCTCTCTCTCTCTCTCTCTCTCTCTCTCTCTCTCTCTCTCTCTCTCTCTCTCTCTCTCTCTCTCTCTCTCTCTCTCTCTCTCTCTCTCTCTCTCTCTCTCTCTGCTGTGTACTGAGTTCACATGTCAAAAATTGATCAGAAGGGCTTTTGCATCTAAATTATGCTAATGAGGGAAACGCGAAAAAATTTAATTGCAGAAATAGTTTGAGTGTGCCTCTGTATGCAAAACGCAAATAAAAGCGGAGGGGGGAAACGAGGAGGTTTAATCAGTTGCAACAATAAAAGTTTTGATTCAGAGCTCACAATAAAAATTTATTCCATGAAACTGACAGAACAGAGCGGGTGGGAGAGACAAATTGAGCAGAAAAGGAACAGCACCTCTCACGTCAACACCTCAGACTTAACAACTGTTGACACGAAAGACAAAAAGAATTCTGACTAGTGGACATGGCAATATCTGGAAATAGCAGAAGAGAAGAGAGAGAAAATGGAGAAGATAACTAAAATATTTTTATTTATTTATTTATTTATTATTAAATTTATATAGCCGCACCCTCTCCCCGAAGGGACCCGGGGCGGTGCACAGGAAGTTAAAACAAACAGTACAAAATATAAATAATTAAAATCGAATTAAATAGGTTATCCCTGTGCTAAAATTTAGAAAGTTAAAACATAATCCATTTAAAAACCCAATTAAAACAATTTATAATACAGACTGAAGGCTAGGTAAATAACTTAGGCCAAACCGGCCTGATGGAACAGGAGTGTCTTTAATTTCTGGCGGAAGGTGCGGAGGTCCGTGGTTGTTCTGAGGTCGGGGGGTAGGTCGTTCCAGAGGGTTGGGCCCACCACAGAGAAGGCCCTTCCCCTGGGCGTCGCCCACTGGCATTGCCTGGTGGACGGCACCCGGAGAAGTCCCTCACTGTGGGAGCGAATCGGCCGCAGGGATGTATAAGTTAGGATGCGGTCTCGCAGGTAGCTTGGTCCCGTGCCATGGAGCACTTTAAAGATGGTAATCAACACCTTGAAGCCCCTATAAAGAACTACAAACAGAAGTAGAAGGTCTGTGACCCAAGCAAGAAAAGTAGTACCAAGGGTAACAAGCACCTTGGATGCAATCCCAAAACAACTGGAGAGCACCATTCACTGGAACACCATTGCCAGAAAGGCATTAAGAGTTCTCAACCTAATCTTGCGAATCTTCTTCTTCAGTAATATTGCACTGCAAAGTAGGGCATACAAAACCTTTGCTAGACCAATTCTCGAATACAGCTCGTCTGCCTGGAATCCACACTGTATATCGGATATTAATACAATTGAGAGGGTCCCAAGGTATTCCACTCCTCTGCTCGCAACAGAATACCTTATGCCACCAGGCTGGAAATTTTGGGCTTGGAAAACCTAGAACTATGCCACCTACAGTCTGACCTAAGCGTAGTACACAAATTTATCCGCTACAATGTCTTAACTGTCAATGACTACTTCGGCTTCAACCGCAATAATATACAAGCACACAATAGATACAAACTCAAGGTAAACCGCCCCAAACTCAATTGCAGAAAATACAACTTCAGCAGCAGAGTGGTCAATGCCTGGTATGCACTACCTGACTCTGTTGTTACATCCCCCAAACCCCATAATTTTAACCTTAAACTGTCTACTGTTGAGCTCACCCCATTCCTAAGAGGTCTTTAAGGGGCGTGCATAAGCGCACCAGCATGCCTACCATACCTGTCCTACTGTCTCCATTTATTCGTACCCATTTACTGTGTTCATACTTAGGTTTATACTTATAGCTGTTATCTTTGACAAACTAAATAAATACATACATAAAATAAATAAATTGACAAAATCACCATCAGTCAATTGAAAAAGTCTACTTTTCTGTCAAAGTGCAAGAAATCAGGAAATCCAGGTAGTTCAAATGAAGCTAAAAGTTTATTGCAAACATAAGATCTCTACAAGAGTCTGACCTACTAATGGTCAAAGCAAATTGGGAGTAGATAAGAGTCAATGGAATTCAAGGTGGCTGATAGATCTGGTAGATCTCTTGTGGGCGCAAAGGGACTCAAGATCTTTGACCTCTCCTTTGGGCTGAACCTGGTCATCTCCTACATTTACCATATTTTTGGAATATAAGACGCACCAGAGTATAAGACGCATCAAGATTTTGAAGAGACAAATTTTTTAAAACGGTTTTGCACTCTGTAGATGGCTCGTTTTTTGCTCATGTTTGCCTTCCCCAGCCCCCAGGAGCTCTCTAGAAACCTCCTTAAGGCTATGCATGGCCATTTTTGCAAAGGTGGTGGGATTTCGGGAGGCCAAAAATGCAGTATTCAGTGTATAAGATGCACCCAGATTTTCACCCTCTTTATTTGAGAGGAAAAATGTGTGTCTTATACTCTGGAAAATATGGTACTTGGAACAGCTTGCACCCTGTGACAATACCTCTAACACCACAAAACTACATCTGCCCACCCCAGTCCCTGGGAAGACTCGATACTTGGACAAAAATGCCATATCCAGTCTAAACACCTGGCTGATTGTGGGATCAACCATAATATATTATTGAAATGATATGGTAGCAGATTTAGATTTGATTATAAGAGGCTGTAGGCAGCTTGCAAAGGTGCCCGGCTGCTCCATTCATGCTTTATTGTCTACTTAAAGGTCAACCAAAAGGCTAAAGCACAAAGTGAAAAATCAATTTTTCACACACTGCTCTGCATAAAACTTGTCACCGGCGACGAATTTGGAAGGGAAATCACCTCAAAGAGAGAGTGGAAAGACAGCTTTGGAATAGTATATCCTTAAGTGGACCCTCTCCAATTTGAACTATGAGTATCTTTGGTGTATTATGTCATCACTGCTCCTTCACTCTGTGTAAAACTATCAGTGAACATAACGGTTCAGCAGAAAAGAAACAATGTGGTTTATTTACCTACTAGCTGATAACCCGGCATTGCCCAGGTATTTATTCATCCTAATCCTGTATTAGACAGGAAAAGTCCTGATTTCGGCAAGAATTAAATTAGTTACAAAAGGTTTTCCCTGGGCCCCTAGAAGAGTCAAGGAAAGTGATACCACCTTGTTGTTTTGCTAGCTTTAGAAGTGGCTTCTTGCCTGTGATATATGCACCAAGCTGTTCGACGTTGCAGTTCTTTTCTGGTATGTAGTCTGCATGAAGTATGTTGTGTCGGTCTCGTAGTGGTGCAGGTAGGCTGAGTTGCAGTAATGTTTTATTGATCATGGCCATACATTTCTCCACAAAATAAAAAAAGGCTTGTTCAAAATGTCTGGACCAAACGTAATTTCTAATGTTGGATTTTCCCCTTTATTAGAGGGAGCCCCTTGTGGAGTACTGTGAAGCCGTTACCATGGCAACTCTAGTGTGCTGTACAGTAGAAACCATTTTATGGCAGTATAGTATAAGCTATTTTAAAGCACAACAGGCTGTATCTTAACAGAATGCCCCCCCACCAAGGGATGTTAGGGGTGTCTTACCCCACACAGTATTTGTTTCCGAAGAGTAAGTCATCTGTGTACCAAGTTTGGTTGAAATTGTTCAAGGCGTTCCAGAGTTATGCTGGAACACACACACATGCACGCACACACACGACAAATCATAGAAATCCTTATGTGCTTGTGTGTGCATGTGTTTGTCTGTGTGTTTGCATTTTTGGATCATTTTATACAGCTGTTCCATATATTAGTATAGTAGCGGGGTGGCCTAGTGGTGAAAACACTTGCCTCCCTATTGAAAGGTTGCGAGTTCAATCCTAGGTAGCAGCAGATGTTTCTCTCCTGGGGAACAAAGAAAAACAAATCTGCTGTGAACTCTAAATGGGCATCAAAAAAGGCATCTGGTCAGTAAATGCTCAGCTCCATCCAGTCACCTTGACTCTACCTTCAATTAAGGGGTTACAGCAAGGGTCCCCAACCTTTGCAACTTTAAGTCTGAAGGACTTCAGCTCCCAGACTTCTCCAGCCAGCTTTGCTGGCTGGAGAAGTCTGGGAGCTGAAGTCCTTCAGACTTAAAGTTGCAAAGGTTGGGGACCCCTGATCTACATGTTCAGTCGAGGAAACACCAATGTCATGGTAGCTATATATTTGTCTTTGCTCTTGATGTGTCATTAAAAACATTTTGTGATCTCTAATTAGCTAGGTTTGATCACACCTGGATCCAAAGCTGGCTGGAGAATTCTGGGAGCTGAAGTCCTTCAGACTTAAAGTTGAAAAGGTTGGAGACCCCTGGGTTACAGGGTCTTAAAAAGGGAGTTTTTTCATATATTTGTATCATGGTTGTTGTTTTTAATATCTTCTATCTTCAGTAGATCTTGGCCTTCTTTGTATTCTACCATTGCATTTAGGGTTCCTTTGATTTCTGATTTCTGATATTTTTGTTAAAATATCTACTATCCTACTCACTTATTAGCCTCAATTTCCTTGCATTGCTTAGTCAGATGCCATTTCTCGTCTCTTCTTCCTCTTCTCTGGAATTCAGCATTTAATTGGGCAGGATTTTTCCCCTCCATCTCTTTTTATTTTATGCTTTCCAGCTTCTGCTATTTTTCAGTTCTCTGCAGTCATTTTGTCTTCTATCACTCCCCCCTCCCCTTTTGGGAATATAATAATGTCAAAAATCTCACACCCAAATTCTTCAGGCACTCTAACAAACCTAATCTATTAAATCTACTCTTTACTTCACGGTCATTAGAATATTGCTGAGGTTGTATCTTGTTAGCCTGATGAATGTGTATGTACATTGTAAATTGGCTTAAATTGTAAATGTTGAAAGGACCTAGTGTTTTCAGCTGAAATTAGCATCCAATCTCTTTCTCTCTCCCTCCCCCTCTCTCTGTGTCTCTCTCCCTCTCTCTCCCTCTCTCTCTGTCTCTCCCTCCTTTTCTCTCTTTCTGTCTCCCTCCCTCCTTTTCTCTCTCTCCCTCCCTCCTCCTCTCTTTGTGTCTCTCTCTCACACTTACACACACACACCTTCCTCTCTCTGTCTCTGTCTCTCCCTCTCTTTCTCTCTCCCCCTCTCTCCTGCTCTCTCCCTTCCCCCATGTCTCTCCCTCTCTCTTTTTCTCTCTGTTTCCCTCCCTCCTTCTCTGTCTCTCTCTCTCTCACATACATACACCTCCCTCTCCCTTTCTCTCTCCCTCTCTCTCTTCCTCTCTCTGTCTCTCCCTCCTTCTCTGTCTCTCTCTGTGTGTGTCTCCCTTCCTCCCTGTCTATCTCTCTCTCACTCACACACACACACACATCCCTCTCTCTGCCTCTCTGTCTCTCCTTGTCTCTCTCCCCCATCTCTCTCTCTGTCTCCCTCCCTTTCTGTCTCTGTCTCACACACAGACTCCTCCCTCTCTCTGCCTCTATCTCGCTGTCTCTCTTTCTCTTTCCCTCTCCCTCCCTTGCTCTCTCTCTCTGTCTCCCTCCCTCCCTCCCTCTCTCTTTCTCTCTCTGTCTCCCTCCATCCCTCCCTCTGCTTGAACGAATAAAACTTCTCTATTATTGCCCACAGAGGACATAGTATGTTTTAATATTGTCTATCTTGTGATGTCTATGTGTAGAGCTTTCATTTAACTATCAGAACTATTAACTATTCATTTAACTTGGCAGAGCTTTCTTGGTGAGCCTCCTAATTAATTTTGTACATCAAGGCCATTCCATTAATAGAATCCAAAAAGAAGATTTTTGTTTTTACTTAAAATTATTGTAAGGCATGTCAGAGAGTTCACACAATTTACAAAGATTTTTGTTTAACCTGTACAATAATTTCACGAAAGGTTTAATAGTTTAATACGCCACACGTGTACATACATAAAAAGATACACACAAATAGGTTCAGTATAGTGTGTATCAGTGGTGGATCCCTTTGTAATTGGTATGCTGCAACGGGGCTGGGCGTCCACTGCGAGCACATGCACTGCTCTCGCATGCGCACACATCACCTGTGACACTCCAGCTACTCGGCGGAGCATCGCGCAGGCGCCATACGCTCCATGCACCTGCGCAAATGGCCCAGTTGGGTCAAATACAGGTAAGGAGAGCAGGCAGGTGGGTGAGCCCTCTGGAGCACCATACCGGAATGGTACCTGGTGCTCCCAGCAGGCACAGGTACGTCCTTACCAGGGCTGGGTTCCTGCCAGTTCTAGCCTCTTCTATAGAAGAGGTTCCACAAATCTACATGGCCGTTTAGAACCGGTTCCAGCTCCCTCTCCCCGCCCGTCTGCCCATCCTCAAGAGGAAGAGCGAGAGGAGGATCTGGGAGTTGAAGTCCACAAGTCTTAAAGCTGTCAAGTTTGAACACCCCTGGAGGGGGGGGTTCTCAAGGGTTAGGAGTCCAAGGGTCTTGTAACTTGACAGCTTTAAGACATGCCTGCTTCACATGCCAGAGTTTCTGAGCCAACATTTCGGTTGGTAAGCAAGAGCGTTTTTAAGTGAGTTTCACCACATTTTACAAGTTGGCCATGCCCACCCAGTCACATGACTGCCAAACCACTCCCACTCAATCACATGGCTGGCAAGCCACTCCCACCCAATCACATGGCTGGCAAGCCACTCCCACCCAGTCACATGGTTGGCAAGCCACTCCCACCCAGTCACATGGCCGGCAAGCCACTCCCACCCAGTCACATGGCTGGCAAGCCACTCCCACCCAGTCACATGGCTGGCAAGCCACTCCAGAAATCTTGTCAAACTAAAACAACTATCACAATAAATACATTCTGGAAATCTCTCTCTCTCTCTCTCTCTCTCTCTCTCTCTCTCTCTCTCTCTCTCTCTCTGTCTCTCTCTCTCTCTCTGTCTCTCTCTCTCTGTCTCTCTCTGTCTCTCTCTCTCTCTCCTTTTTCCTTCCTTCCTTCCTTCATTCATTCCCTCTCTTTCTCTTCCTTCCTTCCTTCCTTCCTTCCTTCCTTCCTTCCTTCCTTCCTTCTTTCTTTCTTTCTTTCTTTCTTTTTCTTCTCCCTCCCTCCCTTCCTTTTTTCCTTCCCCCTCCTATTCTTTTTCTTTCTTTCTTTCTTTTTTCTTTCTTTCCTTTTTCTTTCTTTCTTTCTCTTTCTTTCTCTCCCTCCCTTCTTTCCTTCCTCCTCCTTCCCCTCCCTCCCTCCCTCTCTTTCCTTCTTTCTTTCTTTCTTTCTTTCTTTCTTTCTTTCTTTCTTTCTTTTTTTCTTTTTTTTCCTCTCCTGTCCAAATTTTCCCTGCTTCGCTGTCTCTTTGCCCTCTGAAATGGCTTCTTCCTCCTGGAATTCAAACCACATACCACCATAATAACTCACATTTAATGTTCAAATTGGTTGCCATTTCCTTTTAAACACTTCCTCAATTGTTTGACCCATAACCTTTGAATATTCGTAAGTACAGCAATCTTTCCTCTGAAAAAAATAAAGTAAAACCTTTTGACATTTTTGGTACACCCTTAATGTAATTTATATAACAAATAATCTCTCTCTCTCTCTCTCCCCTGTGTGTGTGTGTGTGTGTGTGTGTGTGTGTCATTTAGCATATGATTTGTTCAAAAGATTTAATTAGATCTTTTAAATATTTTTCTAACATGGAAATATATGAGCTAAAAGAAGAAGAAAGGACTAGAAAATATGTTTCGTAATAAACAGAAAACATTAGGCCAACATTTAGTTTAAACACCTTTATAGCATTTATATTTCACAATAAAGCAACATCTTCCATAGCACCTATTCCAATAAACCACAATGGTTCCAATAAGCTATGAATGCAACTGTACTTTCTGTTTTTTATGATACCATACAGGTAACCATCAAATTACAGTTCAGCTTGGGACTAGAATTTTGGTCGTAAATCATGACTGTTGTAGGTTGAGACATCCATGGGACTGGAACCCAATTTCACAAACGTTTTCACACAGGTCATTAAGGGAATCATGCAGTTGTACGTCTGAATCCATTCTCGTGAATTGATGTCCATTGCAAAAAAAAATCTATATAAATAAAAAATTTAAATAGTTTGTGCAAAATCGCTATTCTCAGAAAGTACTGCACTGATCGCCATCAAATTTTCACACAATGTTGCTTAGAAAGGGAGTAATAACCATACATACAGATTGTGTGGCTGGCACACCTCTGCCATGTGCAAGCAGCACAAATGTAAAAGTACCACACTTCTCAGTTATTTTTCTCCCTTAAGCTCCTCCCACCCAGCTGTTTCTTATGATACGTCCCCACATGCCCCTCACATTTCCAACAGTTGTTTCCTCAGCAACCGAATAAGCCTCCAATGTTCCCTCACACATAGAGAGGGAGAGGGAAAAATACAGTAGGTAGGTAGGTAGGTAGGTAGGTAGGTAGGTAGAGGGCGAGAGGGAGAAATACAGTAGGTAAGTAGGTTGGGGGTTATGTGGTGGTTGTGTGTACGTGTTTGTGTGTGCAGGTGTAGATCTACACACAGATTGGTTGGCCATTTAACCAGACTGGGCCACAGCAACGCATGGCCGAGTACACTAGTAAATAAATAAATAGCAGAAAACATTTTAAAAGAATCACAAAACAAAAGCTGCAGTAAATGTGAGCCAAAATGTGATCCTGTGAATTAAAGGGTACATGAAATAATTGATGAGGTCTTCATACTTCTGAATTGTTATTAAACAACCATAGTACATAAGTCAAGGACTACCTCTATAGGCTCCCTTTCCAGGAGAGCATCAAAAACATCTTCTGCGCTTTGCCGGTTGAATTCCCGCCTGCTGCTGTAGCTGTTTGGAGTTAGGATGCCCGCCATCTTGTGTCTTTGGCCATCTGTCATCTGCCGAATGCATGGCCAAAGGCACAAGATGGCGGGCATCCTAAATCCAAACAGCTACAGCAGCAGGCGGGAATTCAACCGGCAAAGCGCAATGTTGCATCTGGCCTGGTGCAAACACAGCGAAGGGGACATCTGTCCCAGGGCTTCACAAGCTTCCTTTTTAAGGTCTCAATAAAGATTGCAAAAAAGAAACGTCTTCTGCTAAGGGTATTTACCGTATTTTTCGGAGTATAAGATGCACTTATCCCCCCCCCCAAAGAGCATGGAAATGTCGGTGCGTCTTATACACCAAAATATAGTCATTTTTGGCCTCCCAAAGCCCTGTCTCCACATCCCATTTTTATGAAAAACAGGCCATTCCGTTCTCAAAAACGGTGGGATTTTTGCCTTAGCCCCCAGCAGCCCTCTGCAGGCTTCAGCAGAGCTGGGGCAAGGCACAAATGTCCCTGTTTTTGCAAAAAAATGGGCAAAAAGTGAGACGTTTTAAGCAAAAATTGAGCCTTTTTTGTCTTTCTCAGCCCCCAGCAGCACTCGGCAAGATTCAGCGGGGCTGAACAAGGCAAAAACATTTTTTTCTTACTTGCCTCTTCAATATCTTGGTGTGTCTTATATACCGGTGTGTCTTATAGCCTGAAAAGTATGGTATTCCCCCCCCCCCTTTGGCTTATAAAATAATGTGTGCTTAACAATCTGTCGATCTAAAAAAAATAAAAATCTACTTTCCCCCCTCTTGGTGTTGCGTTGTGAAAGTGAATCAAGGATAAAACAATGGGAGGGAAATGGTGCAAGAGACCTAATCCATTGCGGAGGAGGTCACCCAGCAGCAATTATCACAATTTTGGGCGTGTGTTCTGTAGCGCATCGCGTGACTCGGCGGCTTGTTTCTGAACACGGCTGTTCTCGGTTTACAAGCACCGGGATGCCTTTGATGGCCTATAATAAGATGGGTTTCAGAAACACTTTCTCGGCTCTCAAAGCAAAGCAGGTCAGGAGAATTTACGAGGGGTTCATGCTAATGAGATAAAAGAACCTCTGGATGGAACCGGTGCGCAATTAAATGGCTTTTTTAGAAAAAAGGTGGCAGGCAAAGGACTGGCATCTCTTCTCACTTAAAAAAAGGAAAAGAAGGGATTCAGAACGGTTTTTCTTTTTTCCTCTAATAAATGCCCTGTGTGAGCTTTTGTTTTTTGTTTTTTTTGCGAGCTCTGACTTATTCCGTCAAATGGAAGAAGACATACAGGACAGGGGTAGGTTCCGGATCTCGTTGCAACTGATACAGGCATCCACCACATGAACGCATGCAGCATATGCGCACACCTGGGCATTGCACGCATGCGTGCTTACTGCCCGCGACGCTCTGCGACGCTCCATGATACTCTAGCTCCGTGATGGCGAACCTAGGGCAGGTGTGCCACAGGTGGCACGCGGAGCCATTTCTGAGGGCTACGTGAGATGTTGCCCTGTCAGCTCCAGCACGGATGCACACGCTGGCCAGCTGATTTTCGGCCTTGATTTTCAACAGGAAAGCCTCCAGAGAGCGAAAAATGGACTTACCTGCCCCACCGGAAGTTGGAAAATGGGCTGTTTCCAGCCTCTGGGAGAGGGGCATTTTCACGCTCCCCAGGCTCCAAGAAAGTGGGGTGTGTATGCGCGGGGCAGCAAGGTGGGGTGTCACGCACACATGCACAGGGGGCATAGCATGGGGGGATTAAATTATGGGGGTGGCCACCCGAGTGTGTGCACGATTGCACAAGCAGGTGCTTTTGGCACCCGAGGCAAAAAAGGTTTGCCATCACTGCTCTAGCTGCTCGGCAGAGTGTCACCTGGGCGCCATACACTTAGTGCATGTGTGCGGAAGCCCCGAACAGCTCAAATACAGGTAAGGAAGCATAGGCAGGCGGGCAGGCTGTCCAGAGCATAGTACCGGTATGGTACCTGGTCAGTGGTGGGTTTCAAATTTTTTAGAACCTACTCTGTAGGTGTGGCCTATTTTGTGGGCGTGGCTTGGCAGTCATGTGACAGGGTGGGAGTGGCCACCTTTTAAAATGTGGTGAAACTCATTTAACAACGCTCTTGCTTAGCAACCAAAATTTTGGACTCAATTGTGATGATAAATTCTTTCTTTCTTTCTTTCTTTCTTTCTTTCTTTCTTTCTTTCTTTCTTTCTTTCTTTCTTTCTTTCTTTCCTTTCCTTCCCGTTGGGTCACTGGCAGCGGCGGGCTAGATTTACTTCCAGGTACGCCGGGGGAACCCACTCTCACCGGTTCTCTAAATTTCACCAACCGGCTCTCGCGAGTCGGTACGAGCCTGCAGAAACCCACCACTGTACCTGGTGATCCAAGCAGGCACCGGTATGCCCAGTCATATACCGGTCATATCCCACCACTGATCCAGGTGCTTCATGCAAAGGATGGGAAGAAAAGCTGATGCAGCTAATCCTCAATTTATGACCGCGATTGAGCCCAAAATTTATGTTGCTGAGTGTCACGTCTATGTCGGAGTCTGAATCTGCGGCGGAAGATGAAAACCTATGACCTTTCTTCAAACTTACGACCGTTGCCGCATCCCGATGATCATGCAATCAGAATTTTGAACCTTGGCAAATGACTTATATTTATGACTGTTGCAGTGTCCCGGCCTCATATGATTCCCCTCTTGTGACTTTCAAATAAGCAAAGTCAATGGGGAAGCCAGATTCACTTAACAACCATGCTGCTCACTTAACAACTGCAGTGATTCACTTAACAACTGTGGCAAGATAGATGATATAAATCATAACTATCAGTGAACCCATTTGTTGTGGCCCACCAATGGTCAGCAGGGCTTCCAGCAGATTCGGACAGTGAGGAGATTGAGGAGGAACCTGGGCCAGTCCTGGAGTCTGGGGAAGGCTCAGAGGAGGGCTCTGTGTCAGAGGCAGAGAGGGGGCCAGAGTCATCTGACAGTTATCAGCTGCCTTCGGAGTCAGACACTAGTGAGGCAGATGAACAGCTGGAGCCTGTTCCCAGTGTGTGCATTTGCAGAGTTGCCAGATGAAGGGAACAGCTAAAGAATAAGGGTCAGCTTGGGAGTAAAGCCACAGGTGGACGATGAAGGGCCCCTCCCAGAGGAAATAAAAGAGGAGCAAAAGGGGAGTGGAGTTTGCAGGAGACAATTAGTTCATTTAATTGGTGTGTTACACTGCGAGATTCCTTGCCTAGTTTTGCAGATATCGGTCTGGCAGCTCTCCAAGCCAGATAAGGTCTGTGACTGTAAATCTTCCCTTGAAAGACTTTGCTGGATGAGAATGAGCAGAATTCACAGTCAATTAATAAAATGGGGTTTTTTTTGTCGGGACCAGGAGTTTGCTCCATGCTCTTGGGAAACCTCGGTCAGAACACCATTCTTCCTTCTTCAAATGACTCCTTAGTGGGAAATATTGGATAATGGAAGAACAAGATTATCCACTAGCCCTCCCTCCCATCCCATAATTGTCTTGATGTTTGGAGATATTTGCAGGAAATACCATAAACCTCTTGTGACAACTCCGAACCTCTTCGAAATGTGTTTTTAGTACTGATTTCCACATACCTTTATATGACTAATTTGTCTGAATCTGTTTTGTTTCCCCTTGAAATTCCTCAGATACTTTCTCTGCTGCTAGAAAACCCAAATTACATTCCTGCTTAAGGCAAGATGTCACTCACTGTTGTTTGACTTTCTGCTGCCCTCGATAAACATTCTCTAGCTATCCAAGCCAACAGAAACAAGGATTAGATGCAAAGATGCAACGAAGTCAAACAATTTACAACATGAAAGTATTGCAGCAAAATTCCCTCTGAAAATTCCCACAAGAACATTGAGACAGAATCTCATAGAGTAGATCAATCAGTGTTGCTGTTGATGATGATGGTCATAATACATGTTCTATGTATTATAATCGTGTCAATAAATTTTAAGTTCAGATTAACCAAGTTTTGGAGGCAACAGTGTTCTCCTGGTTGAGGTAAAGGGCTGGACACATTTTCTTTTTACATTTTTTTTGTCTTGGAGAAAGTATCATGACAATTTTTGCATCAGGGAGACTTTTATAAGTTTGAATCTTAGATATTTTTCCAATACCATGTTTCATGTGCCAGAAATCAGGAAAAAAGACTGTTCAAATGGATGGATGGATGGATGGATGGATGGATGGATGGATGGATGGATGGATGGATGGATGGACAGACAGACAGACATGATATAGATATATTAGATTATAAATATAGGTAGGTAGGTAGGTAGGTAGGTAGGTAGGTAGGTAGGTAGGTAGATGGATAGATAAATAGATAGATAGATAGATAGATAGATAGATAGATAGATAGATAGATAGATAGATAGATAGATATAGAAAGAAATAGATGATAGATAGATGATAGATAGATAGATAGATAGATAGATAGATAGATAGATAGATAGATAGATAGAATGATTGTCAGTCTCGCTAGTTCCTGCTTCGCTGCCATGGAAACGGGGAGGGTGGGGGGTTGGGGTGAATGAGTTCTTCTGGTGGACAATGTTGATGTTTCGTGTTATCTCCTGTTTAACGGACCTGCATTCCAGGATGGTGAAACCTGCCCACCTGATGTTGGAGATGGCTGCATATTGGACAATGCACAGGGGGGGTTTGGGGATTGGGATGGGCTTAAGCTTAATACTTTCTGTTCGCGCCTAAACTATTCATTCTCAGCTTTACTTGGTCTGTACGCTATCGTAACTTAGTAAAAGGAGCCTTAACATTTCAAAATAATGTCTAAGTGTGGTCTTTCCTGAGTCAACGAAGAAACAGGCCTGACATTAAGCTGAGAGAATCAACAAAACCAAAAACCTGCCCTGATGTCGGACCCTTCACAAGAGGAGCCTCCGTTGGTAGAGGTCCTGCCTGAAACAATTTTGGGAGCTGAAGCATCGCATCCTCCTGCTCAATCTGAAGGGATCAGGTCAGTGATGGAAGGTTTGGCTGGCCTAGATCTAAATCTGCCAGCTGAAGAATCAGTCAAACCTAAACGTTGGTCTGAAGGGGTTGGAATGAGTGGGGTAAACGTCTCCAGGCGTCGAATTTCCCCAAAGAAAGTCATTCCGGAGCTCTTAAGAGAAGAACGGGAACTAAGGGAGATGGCTCAGGACCTACTCCGCCAGGCAGATGAGAAAAGTTTAGCCCTGGAAAAAATCTGGGGGAGGGAGGCGGATCGCCCACAGCCAAGAGGTTCACAGGCAGCTCCGGGCAGACGAAGCAGGGTTTCAACACCATCCCCCCCTCCTCAGGCTGGCAGGGAATTGCGAAGAGAGGCGGCTTCTGCCAGGCAAAGCAGGAGAGCAACTCCCTCCCCCCCCCTCAGGCCGGAAGGGAAGCCAACCCCATTAACCCCCGCCGACTTGCAAAACTGCCTCCTTTGGGTGTGAAATACAACGGAAGTGCCGACAAACTGGCGTTTTTTCTAATTCACGTCGATAATTACATGCAGTTTTACGCAGCTGATTTGGACGATGAAATCAAAATCAGAATTGTATCTATGACCCTAGAAGATCAAGCTTCTAATTGGTTGGTTTCATTACATAATTGCCGCTCACCGGCACTGCGCGATTTCGATCGCTTCATGAATGCTCTTAGAAGGCGTTTTGAAGACCCCCGTGTTGAGAGGAAAGCAAAAATGAAACTAAAAAGTTTGCAGCAGGGGGACATGTCTATTCAGGCTTACACGCAGATTTTCCAGGAGCTATCAGTGTTTATGGTTGGTTATAGTGAACAAGCCCTAATGGACATTTATATTGAAGGGCTGAATAAAGATATTTATCAAACATGTGTGAACAGATTTCGCCCCGAAACTTTGAATGACTGGATAGATCTAGCTTCGGATGTCGAATTGGATCATGCCCACTTGCAGGATCCAGTCCGCTTGGAGAAAAAAGCACAGGAAGATAGCCCCAAATCTCACCCCCCTGCGAGGGAGAAACGCATGCAAAAGGGGGAGGGGAGAACAACCCAGCCTCGTTCAGGCAGCTGTTATCGCTGTGGGAAGGAGGGGCACTGGGCAGACAAATGCCGATCAAAACCACCTCCACGCCCACTTTCTTCCTTGGACCGGAAACAGCCTAGAACGCCAACTGTGCGCGCCAAACCGGCTATGAGTGGGGTGGAGCCCATCAACCTCTCTGCTGACCAGCCCACCGCTGGCCCTGACGATTGGGAGGCGTCTTCAGACTCTTCTGACGACAATCTGGTGAGTCATCGCTCCGGGCCCCTTTATATTAATTTAAAGCTTTTAGCTCCATCTACTGGCCGTACATGCAATGTGCAGGCTCTCATTGACTCTGGGTGTTCAAAATGTCTCATAAGCCAAGACATCGTGTCTTCGATGGGTTTTCACCTTAAGACCCTGAAAACTCCCATAGCCTTTTGCCAAATGGATGGTTCTGTAGCTGGGGGAACCCCAGCATCTTTTATCACCGAACCAATTCATGTTTCTATAGGCACAGGCCATACTGAGACCATCAACTTTATTGTAACTGCCATTGCCGATAATGCTGTAATTTTGGGGGTCAATTGGCTTCGGAAATGGAATCCTCTGATAAACTGGAAGGAAGGTTGGGTGTGCATTCCTTTATCCCTCCCGGAACATACCTCTCTTCCATCAGAAACTGATCAACCCCCGCACCATCACCCACCCCCCCATATTGAATCTGCTGCGCATTTATTGGATTTCCCATCACCCGAGGTCATACCAGGTGAGGAGAAAATTCCCAAGGAATATTGGGACCTAAAGGATGCTTTCAGTGAAAGATCTTGTGATTCCCTTCCTCCTCATAGGGCTACTGACTGTTCAATTGATTTTCTTCCTGGGGTTCAATTACCCAAACCTCGTATGTATTCAATGACCCCACGGGAGATGGAGGAATTACGTAGATTCATCGATAAAAACCTTCAAAGGGGTTTCATTGAACCAGCTAGGCCCCGTGTAGCTGCACCAGTTATGTTTAGAGAAAAGAAGGATGGCACTCTAAGATTAATACAGGACTATTCATATCTCAACACCATTTGTGAACACAATATTTACCCCCTTCCGCTCATGAAGGACATGCTTGCTCACCTGGCTACCGGTAAGATTTTTACGAAGCTGGACTTACGTGAAGCCTATTACAGGGTCAGGATCAAAGAGGGGGACGAATGGAAGACAGCTTTTAACTGTCCGCTCGGATGTTTCCAATTCAAAGTCCTCCCTTTCGGTCTTCAAGGTGCCCCTTCAGTGTTTATGCAACTAATAAATGAGGTTCTCCACGAGCACCTTTACAAGGGAGTTATTGTTTACATTGATGACATCGTCGTCTACTCGCAAACACACGACGAGCACGTTAAACTAGTGAGCTCCGTATTAAATAAGCTGCGTTCCGCTGAACTTTATGCCAAACTCTCTAAGTGTGAGTTTCACCAGGAAAGAATTGACTATTTGGGTTACCGTATCTCCTCTGAGGGAATTGAAATGGATCCTGCTAAAGTCAAGGCAGTGACGGAGTGGGCCCCTCCCCGTACCCGTAAACAATTGCAAAGTTTTTTAGGATTTGCGAATTTTTACCGCCAATTTATTCCGTCATTCGCTGATATTGCCTTGCCCATTACAAACCTTCTGAAAACAAAAGGAGAAGGCAAGCCTCGTCCAGGAACCCCTCTCAAATGGACGATGGAATGTCAGGCCGCTTTCGAAAAGCTTAAACGGTTGTTTGCGGCTGAGCCTGTTCTTAAACACCCAGATGTGAATTCCCCATTTGTGATTCAGGCGGATGCTAGTGATGTCGCGGTAGGCGCAGTCCTGTTACAACTCAATCAACATGGCCAATTACAACCCTGTGCTTACACATCTCGGAAACTCACTGCGTCCGAACGCGGTTGGGCGATTTGGGAAAAGGAGGCTTTTGCTGTTCGGTGGGCTCTCATGACTTGGCGACATTTTCTTGAGGGTGCCCCACATCCTTTCGAGGTCTGGACGGACCATAAAAATTTGGAAGCTCTTACCTCCTCTCGGAAATTGTCCCCAAGGCAACTTCGTTGGTCTCATTATTTCCATCGTTTCAATTTCCACCTCAAATACATTCCTGGGGGGAAAAATTTTATGGCTGATGCACTTTCCAGATTGCCTCAATATGATGTGTCTAAGCTCACCATTGTACAACCGATAATGCCACTCACTTTACCTGCTACTCCAGTATCTACCATAGCCCAAACTACTGTCCAAACTACTCCACCTGCTGACCTAATTGCTCGTATTAAGGATGAATTACTTACTGATGATTGGTATTCGACTCATTCAGGTGATTGTACTACCAGAGACGATCTTCCCTGGATTGGTTCTAAAATATATGTTCCTGCTACATTACGTCCTTTTGTCTTGCAACGAGCACATGACTCACGTTTAGCTGGTCATTTCGGTTTCGTTAAAACTATTCATCTTATCAAGAGACAGTTCTGGTGGCCGTCAATGAAGAAAGATGTTGAATCGTATATTGCCAGTTGCCCTGTATGTGCGGCTTCAAAACGTGTGCCGGGTAAGCCACAGGGTCTTCTCCAGTCTGTGGCTACCCCGGAAAGGCCTTGGAAGGAAATTTCAATGGACTTTATAGTCGATCTTCCGCCCAGTCAGGGTTATACCGTTATCTGGGTAGTTACCGATCTTTTTTCTAAACAAGTTCATTTTGTCCCCTGTTCTAAAATTCCTTCTTCCAAATCTCTGGCCCGACTGTTCGTTTCCCATATCTATCGTTTTCATGGCGTCCCGCAACGCATCATCTCCGATAGAGGAACCCAATTTACTTCTCATTTTTGGAAGGAGTTTTTGAGACTGATTGGCTCCGCCCAAAGCTTAAGCTCCGCCTACCACCCTCAGACGAATGGATCTTGTGAGAGGGTTAATTCCGTCCTCGAACAGTACTTACGCTGCTTTATTAATTTCCAGCAAGATGATTGGGCTGATCTTCTCATACACGCCGAAGTTGCGTATAATAACTCTGTTCACTCCAGTACGAATATGACCCCCTTTAAAATCATCTACGGACAGGACTTTGTGCCCATACCCGAACTGCCTCACGTCTCGCCGACGGTTCCCTCTTTATCTGAATGGTCCTCTCGATTATCTTCTGTTTGGCCGGTTCTCCGGAAAACTTTAAACGATGCCCATGACTCGCACAAATTGTACGCTGATAAGAAAAGAGCAGTCCCTCCCTCCTACAAAGTTGGTGATCAGGTTTATGTATCTACCAAAAATTTGGATAGCCCCCAAAAATGCAAGAAGCTGGGTCCCAAATTTATTGGACCTTTCACGATCACCAAAATTATCAGCTCTGTGTCGGTCCGTTTGGATCTCCCCAAGACCTATCGGCGGCTATACCCTGTATTCCATGTTCACTTACTGAAACCTGCTCGTACCTCTCATCTCCGCAAAAGATTGCCTGATGCTCCTACACCTACCTTGGTGGATGGTCATCATCATTACGAGGTGCGGGACATTTTGGACTCCAGGATCCGCAGAAATAAAACTCAGTTCCTAGTCATGTGGAAAGATTTCCCCCCTTCTCACAACGAATGGGTGGATAAAGAGCATCTCAAAGCTCCTAAACTGGTACACCAGTTTTATGCCAAGTATCCACACAAACCTTGACTCTTTTTCTTTCTCCTCTCCGTTGTTTTGTCTCTCCCTTCTTCTCTTTCAGGTGTAGCCTCTCGTATGCCTATTGCTGCCCTGGATTTCCCGCTGTTCCTGGAGGAGGTCCGGATGTCAGTCTCGCTAGTTCCTGCTTCGCTGCCATGGAAACGGGGAGGGTGGGGGGTTGGGGTGAATGAGTTCTTCTGGTGGACAATGTTGATGTTTCGTGTTATCTCCTGTTTAACGGACCTGTATTCCAGGATGGTGAAACCTGCCCACCTGATGTTGGAGATGGCTGCATATTGGACAATGCACAGGGGGGGTTTGGGGATTGGGATGGGCTTAAGCTTAATACTTTCTGTTCGCGCCTAAACTATTCATTCTCAGCTTTACTTGGTCTGTACGCTATCGTAACTTAGTAAAAGGAGCCTTAACATTTCAAAATAATGTCTAAGTGTGGTCTTTCCTGAGTCAACGAAGAAACAGGCCTGACAATGATAGATAGATATAAAAAGAAAGAAATAGATGATAGATGATAGATAGATAGATAGATAGATAGATAGATAGATAGATAGATAGATAGAATGATAGATAGATAGATAGATATAAAAAGAAAGAAATAGATGATAGATGATAGATAGATAGATAGATAGATAGATAGATAGATAGATAGATAGATAGATAGACAGACAGATAGATAGATAGATAGATATGATAGGTAGACGATAGATCGATAAAGAAAGAAAGAGAAAGAAAAAATGATAGATAGATATAGAAAGAAAGAAATAGAAAGAAAGAATGATATAGAAAGAAAGAAATAGATGATAGATGATAGATGATAGATAGATAGATAGATAGATAGATAGATAGATAGATAGATAGATAGATAGATAGAGATGTAGATAATAAATAGATCTATAGATAGACAAAGCAGACAGACACAGACAGATGATATTGAGAAGGAGAAAAAGAGACAGATAGACAGATAGACAAAGCTATAGTTATGCACAAATATACCAAGCAGCAGAATTTTTCCTGTAAAAAAGAAAAATGTTCTTTTCTGAGTACTTGGAAGGTGCACAGATTAAATCAGAAAGAGCAGGAAATAAACCTTGGCCCAGTTTGCAGCATTTCCAAGTAGGAAATGAATGTCTCTCTTTCTGTCTCTGCTGATTATTCCCCGCTCTGTTTCATTGCTGATTTAATCTGTGAACCTTCCTAAACTGCACTTATATGGAGGTTTATCTCGAAATACTTACCTGTAGCAGTACTTAAATGAATGTTTTCTGCCTCTCAAGTACATATCCGAACCTACATTTTGCCACATTCCAGCTGCCTAAAGCCAGGTTGTAAATTTGGGAGAGAAGTGAAATCAATTGGAGAGATTTAGGCAATTCACCGAAGAATTTAAGACCGAAATGCTTGGTTCCAGCCTATAGCTTCAATGTTTCAAATGATAAATCCACAAGAATGCTTACAAAAGAAAGTTAATTAGAATAGAATAACAGAGTTGGGAAGGGACCTTGGAGCTCTTCTAGTCCAACCCCCTGCTTCGGCAGGAAAAACTACACCACTACAGACAAATGGTTATCCAACATCTTCTTGAAAACTTCCAGGGTTGTGCAATTCAGCCGGTTCTATCCAGTTCGGGTGAACTGGTAGCGGAAGCAGTGAGAGGCTCCGCCCACTCACCCCAACACCATCATGTCCCATTTTTGATGCTCTGTGCATGCACGGAAGGTCCTGCACATGTGTGTAATTGGTGTGTGCACTCACATTTGTGAACCGGTAGTGAAGGTAAGTTGATTTCACCCCTGCTATCTACTATCTTTTAGAAGGACGGAAGGAAGGGAGGGACGGAGGGAGGGAGGAAGGAAGGAAACTTGAAGAAATTTCTCACTGAAATTTTATCCAATGGCTACATAGATGTCTACTCATCCTGAGAGCTGAACCTCGTGAGAAAGAAGAGGAAGCTGATGATTTTGCTATCTTGAAGGACTTCAAAATGTCAACTTGGACCAGAGTAATGGAAATCTGACTGAAGTTATAACCCACTCTGGATAATGACACTTCATGACAGGGAATATTGGTTTGCTACAATGGTTTGACCTTGAGTTTCATTAATTTCTTTTTGATAGATCTTTAAAAAAAAAAACAGATTAGGGAAGACTGGTATCCCCCTCAGGAGTCATCTGCCTTTCACAAAGAATAATTGTGCCACTAATATTTATAATACAAAAGCTCTGTGACATATCATCAGGAATAGCTATCATCGCTATGGTGCTTATATCTATCCAAAATTACTATTTTAAGTACACAGCAAGTAAAGGATATAATCAAAACATGACAAATACGCCCACATGCTGATTGAGAAGTTAGATATTCTGAGACACCTATTGTCAATGTTTATTCTTGCACTCTCTGAATAGAGGCATCACTTTAGAATAAGCTCTGGATGAGGCACTCCTGACGGGGTGGGGGGAAATGGATAATGGGAAATATATTTATGCCTTCCCCCCAATTTGGTATCATAAGCAGAATGAAAAGGAAAACATCTTTGAATAGAAGAGAAGGGAAGGGAAGAAAATGAAGAATAGAATAGAATAGAATAGAATAGAATAGAATAGAATATGGAGTGGAATGTAGAGTAGAGTAGAGTAGAGTAGAGTAGAGTAGAGTAGAGTAGAATAGAATATGGAGTGGAGTGGAATGTAGAGTAGAGTAGAGTAGAGTAGAATAGAATAGAATGTAGAGTAGAGTAGAGTAGAGTAGAATAGAATGTAGAGTAGAGTAGAATAGAATGTAGAGTAGAGGTGAATAGAATAGAATAGAATAGAATAGAATAGAATAGAATGTGGAATAGAGTGGAATGGAATGGAATGGAATGGAGAGTAGAGTAGAGTAGAGTAGATAGAGTAGAGTAGAATGTAGAGTAGAGCAGAGCAGAGCAGAGCAGAGCAGAACAGAACAGAACAGAACAGAACAGAACAGAATTCTTTATGGGCCAGGTGTGATTGGACACACAAGGAATTTGTCTCTGGTGCATATGCTCCCAGTGTGCATAAAGAAAAATAAAATAGAATACATTCATCAAGAAGCATAAGATACAACACTTAGTGATAGTCATAGATTCCTAATAAGCAATCAATTCATACTAGGAAACAAATAAAACAATATAAATTGTAAAGATACAAGAAACATGGTTATAGTCATAAGTGGAAAGAGATAGGTACTAGGAAGGATGGGAAGAATAATAGTAATACACTCTTAGTATATAATTTGACAGTGTTGTGGGAATTAGTTGTTTAGAAGAGTGATGGCATTTGGGGGGGAAAAACTTTGCAAAAAAAAAAAGGTCCATGCTACACAAACAGGAGCTAATTGGAAATGGTTAGGAGAGGGACTCATCATAGCCTTGCCAGCAAAAAGCGCTCTGATTGGCAGAGAGACAAATCAGGTCAAGCATCTCATTGGCTGGCTGTGCACATCAATGTCAGAAAGCCCATCACATTGGTCTGCCCTCCTCTGCATTTTCCATGGAGAGAATAAAGTGGCAGAGTTCTACATTGATCCACACACCTTCAACAGCAGGACAAGTACTATAGTAGCACTTCGTACTTGCTCATTTCAATTTGTAAAACTGCTTTGATGGGGTGACTTGGTTAGACTCAGTTGACTCGGTTGACTCAGCCTTCCATCCTTCTGAAGTCCATAAAATGAGGACTCGATATGCTGACTCTGTAAAGTGCTTAGAGAGGGCTTTAAATATACTATGAAGCACTATAGAAGTCTACTGTAAGTGCTATTGCTATGTGTGATATTACATTAAGGGTAGAGTTAGCCGAAATTCCAAAATATGGACCACTGAGTTTCCCTAACTGAACCCACCTCAAAACTCTGATATTCGGGTGAAAAAATAGGAGGAGGATGAAGTATTAGGTATGTTCATCACCTTATTTATGAAAATAATAAAGGTGGGATAACATATCTTTTTTTAAAAAATCCAAGCCCTACATATATGGAACTAGATCTTAACGCTATACACATTAAACAGCATAGCTTCAGCAGGCAGTACTGATAATGCAGAGGGTGTGATACACTCACATGTAAAAGAATGTTTATGTAGCATTGATAAATCTAATTCCATACTATTGTACCACCATGTCATTCTATCGTACTTGTGAATGTATTCTTATACAGCCTTTGTAAGGGATATGTCTGTAGGAGTTTCATTTACGCTTAATAATGTGCTAATTCTGAGAACTTAGCAGAAATTAGTTTTTCTTTTCAAGGTGACAAAAATATTTAGCATTTCAAAAGTGAAATGTTTGAATCTTTATTACACAGCTTTGATTTTTTTCCTCCAGTGTTTTGATTGATCATTACACCAGCTGTTCAAAATATACTTGGATCTTGGCTGCAGAGAATAAACCATGCAGGGGAAATAAAATATTCTCTAATGCTTCAAGTACTTGCTAATTTTTTTTTTGTAGAAGTTTGTTTAAACTCTGCTGATATATACCTGATAATCCTTTCATGTATGCAGAATTACCTGTTAATGATAAATAGGACCAGCAGGCAGACAGACAGGCAGACAACTGGACTTTTCTCTGTAATTTACACCACAAAAAGTATTTCTATTAAAAAGATTCAGAGACCGAATGTAAAAAAGAGGCCATTTTCATTTGGGTGCACAAGGACACATTGTAGTGTGGAAAGTTATCACCCATCTCTCTCCCAGAAAAATGAAATGCCCTAGGAAATATTGAAAAGGCAGAATACTATTCTACTCTGAATGTGATAAGGGAAAACATGTTTTAATTCCTGCAGCTTCCTGCCTACTCCACCTTTTGTCAATGGGCCATTAAGATGCCAAGCCAGTCTATTCACATAACAAAAGACCCCTCCCCATCAGCTCCAGGGTGATGTGGCCTCACTGACCATATGGCATCTGAGAACTCAGCCTAGAGAGTTGCCCAGGCATTGCCCCATGTGAGCCTGGCAACCAATCAGAGTACAGTTCTTACACAGGAACAAGAAACAGATAGGTGGGGCCAAACAGTTGATAAAAAGCCCTGCAAGCCCCTTGCTCAGCCCTTCTCTTCCTGCCCACCAACATTGAAGCATGTAAGCACCTTTTCTGTTCAGGACTCCAGCCATGTGGTCCTGTCCACCATTAAACCATCTTTCCAAGCAGCCTCCATGTCTCCAGTGTCTTCTTCCCCACTTGGAGCCAAACCCAGAAGGACATTTCCTTATAACAATAGGAAATTAGCACCCACCTCTCTCCTAGAAAAAATGAAATATTTTAGGGAATGTTAAAAAGGCAGAATATTATATTTCCCTGGATGAGAAAAGGAGAAACATGTTTTAGAGGCCCTGTAGCTCCCTGCAGCTTTATGCTTCCCTTCCACCTTTGTCAATGGGCAATTGAGGCCTGAGCCAGTCTATTCTACATTATAAAGTTCTACCTCCTTCAGGCAGAGCCATAATAGGAATCCCAAAGCCCTTTCATTATATCATCACCAGTGGTGGGTTGCTCCCGGTTTGGCACAGTTCGGCCAAACCGGTAATAGTGGCAATGGGAGCCCCCCCCCCCCGCCTGTACGTTTCTGCACATGTGCAGAAGCTGTTAGAGGTAAAACAACCCCTGTTGAAAAAGAAACAGGCGGAATAGTGCAATACACCGGACAGCAAGAGATACGTTGCTTAAACCACACAAGAACTCTCAAACACTGATAGTAGAAAAAATAAATAGTCTTTACTCTTGATGTAACTAAAATACTTCTTCCAAACAGTGATACTAACTCCTCCAACAATAAACAGTCCTTCACCAAAAACACAGTTATCTTACAGTCAGTCAAAACAATGATTCTTCTTCTGTCTTCAGTTTCAGCTCCTTCCTCAGTGGCAATCAAGAAGCAAGGAAAGCAAAAATAAAGGGGATGAACTGTGTTTCCTGCTGCTTTTTATGATTAAGCTGGGAAGCACAGCCAATCAGATTCCGCATAGTCTTTAAAGATACATATATCCTTTAATAATCCTGGCATATAGATAGATAGATAGATAGATAGATAGATAGATAGATAGATAGATAGATAGATAGATAGATAGATAGATAGATAGATAGATAGATAGATAGATAGATAGATATAGATATAGATATAGATATAGATATAGATAGATATAGATATAGATATAGATATAGATATAGATATAGATATAGATATAGATATAGATATAGATATAGATATAGATAGATATAGATAGAGATAGAGATAGAGATAGAGATAGAGATAGAGATAGAGATAGAGATAGATATAGATATATAGATAATTGTTTTCACAACATCCTGTTAGGGCCCCATTAAGGGAGGAGACATACTGTTTCCTTCTCTGCCTTTTGGCTCATCACCAGAGACCATCTAGACAGAGAACCATGAGTTATGTTGTGTAAATTTTTTAGATATGTGTGTTAGTTTTATGAGCTGATCAATAAATTTAAATTTGAGATCTATCTTGGTCTCTCAAATTTAAATTTATTGATCAGCTCATAAAACTAACACACACACACACACACACACACACATTGGGTTGACAATATATATATTGTCAACCCAACATCAGGAAAATTATCCTAACAGAAGCGTTGCACACATGTGAGCATGCGTGGGAATGAGCCCAAACCGGTAGTAAAAATATTTGCAACCAACCACTGATCATCACCCAGTAACAGCCCAACAGCTTAAGACTCCCGCCCCCTGGGCATCTGACCACCAATCAGAGTGCATTTCTTGCACAGCGGTGGGGCCCAGAGCGGGCATAAAACCAGGGCATTCAGCATCTCTCCTCTTTTTCTTTCTTTAAGATCTTCTAGGCATGTAATCCCCCTTTTTCCCAAGACATTGACGGTCCTGTCCACCATTAAAAACCCTCTTCCCAAACAGCCGCCATGTTTCCAGTGTCTTTCTCCCCAGGTGGAACCGAACCCAGGTGGACATTTCTTCCACAACGTGAAAGGAATCTGACAACAGAAAGGTCTTTTCTGCAAAAATAAATAGGAAGTGTTTTGTTCAAAACCATCATCCCTAGAGAAACCATCAAGAATCTGCCAGAATAATCTTCATTGTCCACAGAAGTGCCTGACATTTATTTGTCTACAATCAGCGATGCTCCTTAAACTGAACGCACTTCCCAAAGCTTTGTGTGTCACACAACGCCTCGACAGGGCCCTGCTGAGTTGCAATTTTTAATTTGACAAAAGGTCAAAGTGATTGAAATGCATGAGCGTAGTCATAGATCACAGGCCTGGTATTTGTTTGTTTGTCAGCTTATTACTTGATATATATATATGCTCTGCATTTTTGCCCGGAAAGCACTTAAGACAATTAACTTTTTAAAAAAAGAGAAAAAAAAGAAACAGGTTATACGAAGTTAAACATACGGATTAAAATTGAGCAATATAATAATGAAGCAACATGATCAAGGTCTTTCAAAGCCTGGTAAAAGAGAGACGATTTCACACACCCCAACCCCCCCCCACCCCAAATGCCACAAAAATGGAAGATTCTTGTCTAAAACATTGTTTGATCATGGGATTTGGTTCAAGTGGGTGACACCTGAAGGGATGTTGGTGTTCTGGGATGAAGGAAGAGTAAGGATTAAAACAGTTGCTGAGGCGGAAGCCTTTCTTAAAAAACATTCCTCTATCCTGGGGGAAGATCCAGGGGGGACGGAGGGGGCCACGGCCCCGCCCGCTGGGGGCCTGGAAGGAGAGATAGAAGATACAATTGCCAAGAGACTTAGATCAAAAAAATAACTTTGCCTTGACTTTTTTTTTGAACAATTTTGCATAATATTTGTATTTGGATTTTTTGTAAAGGACTGACAGTATAGAAATGAGAATTTAGGTATATGTACACGCTTTCACTTTGTAGTGTTATGAAAAATGTTTTTTTTTTCTTATTGTTATCAATGTATTTTGAGGACCCGGAAGAGCCGACGACTTCGATGTGAATGCTCTCAAAATTTCTTTGTATCCCTTACCCTATCCTATAGAAAAAATGTAAAACCAATAAAACTTTTTCAATATAAAAAAAAAATGGAAGATTTATGCAACTCATAAAGAAGTGACTTTCATAGCCATTGGAGGCCTATGGAGAAGGTGGCCTCAAACAGATGAGCTTCTGGCAAACGAAACATCTTGAAAAGTGTTACTTCTCTCAGTTTCAAAAAGCTGAGTCATTCTTCACAAGAAATGCAGACCCTTGGATACTCAGGCCCAAAACTATTTAAAATTTCAAAAGTCAATAAAGTTATCTGTTGGAAGGTAGAAATGGATAGGAACAAACTAAGACATTTGCTTGTAGTTAACAAGTGTATACAGATCTGTTTATTGATATATAAGCTTATACAATACCATACCATACCATACCATACCATACCATACCATACCATACCATACCATACCATACCATACCATACCATACCATACCATACCATACTATACAATACAATACAATACAATACAATACAATACAATACAATAGCAGAGTTGGAAGGGACCTTGGAGGTCTTCTAGTCCAACCCCCTGCTTAGGCAGGAAACCCTACACCACTTCAGACAAATGGCTATCCAACATCTTCTTAAAGACTTGCAGTGTTGGGACATTCACAATTTCTGGAGGCAAGCTATTCCACTGATTAATTGTTCTACAACTGCCAGGAAATTTCTCCTCAGTTCTAAGTTGCTTCTCTCCTTGATTAGTTTCCACCCATTGCTTCTTGTTCTGCCCTCAGGTGCTTTGGAGAATAGCTTGACTCCCTCTTCTTTGTGGCAACCCCTGAGATAGTGGAACACTGCTATCATGTCTCCACTAGTCCTTCATTTTCCCTCTAGTCCTTAGTTTATAGATATACAGTATAAGATTAGATATTAAATATATATTTAGACCTTTAATAATTATTCTCTGTGTGTGTGTCTCTGTCTCTGTCTCTCTCTATCTCTCTCCCTCTCTCCCTCTCTCTTTCTGTCTATCTCTCTCCCTCTCCATCTTCACCTCCACCTCTATATTCTATCATATCTGTCTGTCTGTCTATCTGTCTGTCTGTCATCTGTCTGTCTGTTTATCTATCTGTCTATCATCTATCATGGGTAAGTGTAAATATGTACACTAATGAATCTAACATATAGTATGCTAACAAAAGTCAACTAAAGGCCTAAGAATCCTATTCCCTTAATTTCTAAATTTCTATTTAGCAATTAGTTCCTGCTTCCTCCCACACTTAGTTATCTTCAGCCCTGACTTAGGAAAGCTAACAACTACTCTTTTTAATTCACGCTAGCCTAGTTATTTTGTACCTGGACCACTTTCAGTTGCTCCTCACCGTCAGCAATCCCGACTTGCAGTTTCCTTTCGGATGTCTCATTCAGTTGCTTCTTCTCTCAGGCCATGCATGGCTCCTTGCTCTCCCAGCTGTTGCCTTCTCTGCTCCACATCTGATTGCATTTCACTCCAACAACATCTCCTGCCAAAGCTAGGAAAAAATATCCCTCTTCCTTCTGTCGGCCTGCTGTGACATATTTTATGCTTCTTTGGAAACCCACTGTATGTGCCAGTTTGCAAGCGATTCTAAAGAGTTTAAATCTTCACACTTATCCTCTTTTGTTTGCAAGTAGTTAGATGCCCAAACTGTGCACTGGAGGGAGAGAGAGAGAGAGAGAGAGAGAGGGAGTGAGGGAGGGAGAGAGAGACGGAGGGAGGGAGAGAGAGGGAGGGAGAGAGAGAGAGAGAGGGAGAGAGAGAGAGGGAGGGAGAGAGAGAGAGAGAGGGAGGGAGGGAGGGAGAGAGAGAGACGGAGGGAGGGAGAGAGACGGAGGGGGAGAGAGAGAGAGAGGGAGAGAGAGAGGGAGAGAGAGGGAGGGAGAGACAAAGACATACAGAGATGGAAAGGAAGGGAAGATGGAAGGAAGGAGAGAGAAAGAAGGAGGAAGAGAGAGAGAGGGAGCAAGATTGGTAGGAAGGAAGAAAAAAGAAGGGAAGGAAGGGAAGGAAGGAGAAAAAAGGACGGGGGAAGAAAGAGGGAGAGAAAGAAAGTTTGGTAGGAAGGAAGGAAAGAAAAGAGGAAAGGAAGATAGATATAGGTAGATAGATAGATAGATAGATAGATAGATAGATAGATAGATAGATAGATAGATAGATAGATAGATAGATAGAAAGATAGAAAGATAGATAGACAGACAGACAGACAGACAGATAAATAGAGCTAGACATAGAGATGATAGATAGATAGATAGATGATAGATAGATAGATAGATAGATAGATAGATAGATAGATAGATAGATAGATGATAGATAGATGATAGATAGATAGATAGATAGATAGATAGATAGATAGATAGATAGATAGATAGATAGATAGATAGATAGATAGATAGATAGATAGTGGTTTATGTGTAACACTATCTTTACCTGAGCTGAGGGAGGGGCAGATTCATGGAAGAAGACATTAAATGAGACCTGAATGTTAAAAGAACACATTTTTAAAAACGCTTCTTCTGTCAGGTATCATCTCATCTCGGGAAGTAGATTTATTTCCGTTTCTTTAAAGACATTCATTTGTATGTAAATTGTACACAATGGTACATCGCTGCTTTCTCCTTTCATTTGTATGTCACGGTACTGAGTAGCTATCAGCCTCCTGCTAGCGGTAGGGGGGGATGATCCACAGGTCAAGGGCATCAGAGAGGGAGCTGAATGTACCCAGCAATTTCAAAGGAACAATGTCAACAGTATCCTTTCAAACACATCTATTTGGCGCTCAGACCTCATTACAAAAATGTGCTGCGTTGAGCGGAATGCTTAATCAGATGGCAAAACAAGCGACTCCTGGTTGAGTTTTCCCGTCAGACTCGAAATCCACTCAAGCTGGTGTTGAGACAAATGACAACCAACAATAGGGCAATAATAAATATGTCATTTGCCGGTAGCGCCTCTGACTCGCGCGGAATGACAATAATCTCCCTCCCCCCCAATCTAAGCCATCGCTGGTGCCTCATGCAGGCAAGCAAAGGTGCATCAGTGCCACATGCGGAATGGTTGCCATTTTGGAGCTGGGGGGGTTGTTTAGAAGTGGGTTAGGAGTAGACACAGGTACAGTATAGGTGGTACCTTGCTCAATAGCAGCAACTGTGAAAGGGATCTTGGAGTCCTAGTGGACAACCATTTAAATGTGAGCCAGCAGTGTGCAGCAGCTGCCAAAAAAGCCAACACAGTTCTAGGCTGCATAAACAGAGGGATAGAATCTAGATCACGTGAAGTGTTAATGCCACTGTATAGTGCCTTGGTAAGGCCACACTTGGAATACGCCATCCAGTTTTGGTCGCCACGATGTAGAAAAGATGTGGAGACTCTAGAAAGAGTGCAGAGAAGAGCAACCAAGATGATTAGGGGACTGGAGTAGGGGACTGGAGACTGGAACTGGGTATGTCTAGTTTAATGAAAAGAAGGACAAGGGGAGACATGATAACAGTGTTCCAATATCTCAGAGGCTGCCACAAAGAAGAGAGAGTCAAACTGTTGTCCAAAGCATCTGAGGGCAGAACAAGAAGCAATGGGTGGAAACTAATCAAGGAGAGAAGCAACTTAGAACTGAGGAGAAATTTCCTGACAGTAAGAACAATTAATCAGTGGAACAGCTTGCCTCCAGACGTTGTGAATGCCCCAACACTGGAAGTCTTCAAGAAGATGTTGGATAGCCATTTGTCTGAAATGGTATAGGGCTTCCTGCCTAGGCAGGGAGTTGGACTAGATGACCTCCAAGGTCCCTTCCAACTCTGCTATTGTATTGTATTGTATAGACTCCTAGAGTTGGGTAGGCAATATATAATACCAAATGACAAATGATCTTTGTTGCTTTGAGGCTGTTTGAATGTTGGAATTCAATTAGGAAGTGTAATTATCTCGGCAATAAGAGGAAGTAAGCAGAGCACAATCTCCCTCTGCTAATTGCTCTCTCTTCCGGATCCTCACTTGGCTGATATCTCTGCTGATTGCTATCTGACTGCTCATGTGCCGTGACTGACTGTTTGAAGAAGGAAGAATTGTGGATTGCTGACTGTAAGCAATTGTTAGTTTGTTAAGGACTTTGTTTTGACTAACTACCAACCATCACTGCTTGTGAAGCAGTAGTTTAGTTTTACAACACCAGTAAAGCTAATTGTCTTTTTTACTAAAAGTGTCTGGGTTACTATTTGTGTGTTTACTAGCAACGTTTCTCTAGCTGCACATTCCGCTGCACAACCTTTCTGTCTCCCAATGGAGATATCCCCCAACAAAGCGTTATCTAGATTTTTTAGCTCAAACCCGCAGAGGTTCTGCACTTTGGGATGTTGGGAGAAACGTCCTTCTGGGTTCAGTTCCCAAGTGGGGGGGGGGAAGGAAACTGGAAACACAGAGGCTGCTTGGAAAGATGGTTTTAAGGGTGGACAGGATCGTAAGGCTTGAGTTCCTGAACAGGAAAGGTGGCGGGGATCAGATCAGCGCTGGGTTCCTGCCAGTTCTGACCTCTTCTATAGAAGAGGTTCCACAAATCTACACAAATCTAGAGGGGTGGGTTTTAATTTCCTTTCTTATTCCAGGTGAGGATCATTGTGTAGAAAGTTAGCACCCACCTATCTTTCTCTCCCTCCCTTTCCCTCTCTCTCTCTTTGCCAGCGTGAGACCTTTTAAGAACGCGCAATGTGCTTTTAACGCTCACTGCTATTAGCAAGGCTGGAAATATTTGTCTGCATACCAGAAGCTTAGATCAACCAACAGGTTCGTGCGGAGGGAAACTTTTCCAGAGATATCACCTTCAGGTACGCGAGGCGTTGGAAAGTCAGCGCAGAGCACGCCGGGTAGAAGGAGCAAGTTGCTGACAACAGCCAAAGTTTAAATAAAACATGTTCCATGCAGTTAAATCAATACTTTATTTGTTAAGGCGAAGTAAAAGTACAAAAAAGCTTGTACGACCAGGCATAAAAAAAAGAAGAAGTCAGAAATCAATGCCAGTTAATTTAGCATGCTCAAGCAGTCACCGATGCTGTTATGTATGAATAATTCACCAACGGATATTTATTGCAGTCGGTTCGTTGTTTGGTTTGGATGAAGTTTTGCCCCTCGTTTGACCTGAATCCTATAAAGAAGAATAGCTGAGTGACTGAAATCACATTTTCGGACCCTATCCTGGGGGTATTTGCAGATTAATCGCGGAATGGCTTGGGGAGATGAAATGCCGGATTGGTTTAATTCAAATAGCGTTATTCTGCAACATTTTAAGGGTACGTTCGTTAGGTTCCTCCTCCCCTCCACCCCCTTTCAGGTGAGTGATGCTGGCTCTAAGACATAAACCTTGCTTTGTGGTCGGGTGTGTGTAATAATGAGCATCAATTAGGCAGAACAAACGTTTGCAGAAAATCATTTGTAGCTTTGTCTCTCTTGGGTATGTTTCCACCTTTCTTCGTTCCACAGGAGGATATTTGCGAGATGTTACTCCATCCATCGGTTTGACTTCCTTCCCTCTGTGGCAACCTATTCTCCAATTTGCCAAAGCATCGGAAGGCAGCACAGGAAGCGATGGATGGAAAATAAGCTGCCCAAAAAAGCCAACACAGTTCTAGGCTGCATAAACAGAGGGATAGAATCAAGATCACGTGAAGTGTTGATACCACTTTATAAGGCCTTGGTAAGGCCACACTTGGAATACGGCATCCAGTTTTGGTTGCCATGATGTAGAGAAGATGTGGAGACCCTGGAAAGGGTGCAGAGAAGAGCAAAAAAGATGATTAGGGGACTGGAGGCTGAAACCTATGAAGAACTGTCATGTCTAGTTGAATGAAAAGAAGGACCAGGGGAGACCTGATAGCAGTCTTCCAATATCTCAGGGGTTTCCACAAAGAAGAGGGAGTCAAACTATTTTCCAAGGCACCTGAGGGTAGAACAAGAAGCAATGGGTGGAAACTAATCAAGGAGAGAAGCAACTTAGAACTGAGGAGAAATTTCCTGACAGTTAGAACAATTAACCAGTGGAAGAGCTTTCCTCCAGAAGTTGTGAATGCCCCAACACTGCAAGTCTTTAAGAAGATGTTGGATAGCCATTTGTCTGAAACAGTATAGGGCTTCCTGCCTAGGCAGGCGGTTGGACTAGAACAGGGGTCCCCAACCTTTTTTGCACCAGGGACCGGTTTCATTTTAAAGAAAATTCTGCGGACCGGCCGGTGTAGAGGGGGAGGGGGGAGGGGGAACAGGCGGCGCATGCGCACGTGGGTGTGTGTGAGTCGGCTCACTCACCCCTCTAGGGCTCCCAACGGTGTGAGCGGCCATACCTGCGCTCTCCTGCCCCCGGTGCGCGCTCTGCCCAGGGGGATGCCCCGTCCTCCCTCCTCCTCCTCTCCGGCCCTGCGGCCTGGTTCCTATCAAGCCACGGACAGGCACTGGTCCACGGACCGGGGGTTGGGGACCCTTGGACTAGAAGCCCTCCAAGGTCCCTTCCAACTCTGCTATTGTATTGTGTTGTGTTGTGTTGTGTTGTATTGTAAACAAGCAGAGGGCCAACCTAAAACTAAGGAGAAATTTCCCGACAGTGAGAACAATTAACCCGTGCATGGAACTTTCTTCCAGAAGTTGTGGGTGCTCCATCACTGGAGGTTTTTATAAGAAGAGAATGGACAACCACCTTCTGGAATTGTGTGGGGTTTACTATTTGAAAGTTGGACTAGAAGACCTCCAAAGTCCCTTCCAAGTCTGCTATACTGTAGAGCCAAAGGTTCTCTTACCTCTCCTCATTTTACACCCTAATTCAGAGGTTGGAGAATGCAACCATTCAAGTGTTGTTCAACATTTCCCATCTAACCCAAAGGGATAAGAAATGCTGAAGTCCAGTACCATAAACAGGATCCAAAGTCTCTCATGGTTTCTTAGATGACTCTTCTCCAATTTTGAGTTGACCTCAGATGTGAAAGAACAGGTCCATATGTGAAAGTCCAATTAAGCCTATATTGCTACATAGTTTGTGCATAGAAATCTTCTCAACTAAGAGTTAGCCCTTGCTTGGAATTAGATACAAGTCAGAAGAACTCAAGAGGGGTTGGACACAATCCATCCATTGACCAATATTCAAGTATTTAGATAAAAAATAACATAATAACAGAATTGGAAGGGACCTTGGAGGTCTTCTAATCCAACCCTACTCAAGGCACCCTTCAACATTTCAGACAAAAGCATGTCCAATCTCTTCTTAAAAACCTCCAATAATAGAACAACTCACAACTTCTGGAGGCAAGTCATTCCACATTGTTCTCACTAAATAATTTTATAGAACCATTTTCTGGATATATTTGATAATGCAGAGACTGCTAAAGCTTATTGTTTTTCTTTTAACAGTCAGTAGGAAGTAGAAAAACTGGGACACGGTGGCTCAGGGGATAAGATGCTGAACTTGTCGATCAGAAAGGTCGGCAGTTCAGCAGTTTGAATCCCTAGCTCCACATAAAGGAGTAAGCCCCTGTTACTTGTCCCGGTTTCTGCCAACCTAGCAATAAAAAGGCAATAAAAATGCAAGTAGAAAAATAGGAACCATCTTTGGTAGGAAGGTAACAGCTTTCCGTGCGCCTTCAGCATTTAGTCATACCAGCCACATGACCACGGAGACGTCTTCGGACAGCTCTGGCTCTTCAGCTTTGAAACAAAGATGAGCACCGCCCCCTAGAGTCAGGAACGTCTAGCACATATGTGCAAGGGGAACCTTTAGCTTTAGGAGGTAGAAAAGTTTCTTACAATGCATGTGGTTCTTTGATTTGAAATTCACTTTTTCAAATGCGGTTTTTATGTGTTCTGCCCAACTTTTTTTTTTTTTTTTGCAAATTCTCTTCTCAGAGTTGATCATCATCTGACTGTTACTCTCCTTCATCCACATTCTGAAACTGCTTTGAAAATTGCTGTAGTTAAACTTGTTTTTTATTGCACTTTTTTTAAAAAAAAGAAAGAAAGAACTTTGGGCTGAAACAGGAAAAAATGAACTTGTGATTTATGGGTTGGATGATTAGAAAGTGTAGAATATGGAAAAAAGGACCCTTGCTGTAGCCTTAGAGAGACTGGATAAAATATAAATGCATTTATAACTGCTATAAAGAAGATTTGAAGCCACTTCTTTATTAGATAGATAGATAGATAGATAGATAGATAGATAGATAGATAGATAGATAGATAGATAGATAGATAGATAGATAGATAGATAGATAGATAGATAGATACTGTGTGTGTGTGTGTGTGTGTGTGTGTGTGTGTGTGTGTGTGTGTGTGTGTGTGACAACACCCTGTTAAGCCCCAATTAAGGGAGGAAGCATACTGCTCTTCTTTTCTGCCTTTCGGCTCATCACCAGAATATATATATATTCTCTTTTTCTCTTTATTGATCACTTTTCCATTTTTATTATATTTTTTTTAAAATTTGTATTATTTTTATTTTGTAAAAAACCCTTCTTTAAAAAGAAATAATAATTAAAAAAAAGTTTTATTTTCTGCCGTTTTATTACACATACTGCTTTTGTCAAACTCTTCTTAAAATGTCTCAATTATAGTCTTAACTTGTGTTGCGAATACCCTGGGACTCCCTGAAAAGGAGATATGATAGAGACACACACACACACAGAGAAAGTGGGGTACTCATAAAAATATTTTACTACATTCCAGTAGTGTATTAAATGCCAGCTAATAATTATTTCTCATTTCAAATTTCTTTGCCTTCACATTAGTCATTCACATATTTTTAGCAATGAATAGTTGAATAATAATAAAGGAACATTTTCATGAAGTCTCATCCCCAGTATTATTTAAATGAATATGCTTCCTAAAGAGGTAGATAGACAGACAGATGATAGATAGATAGATAGATAGATAGATAGATAGATAGATAGATAGATAGATAGATAGATAGATAGATAGATAGATAGGTAGGTAGGTAGGTAGGTAGGTAGGTAGGTAGGTAGGTAGGTAGGTAGGTAGGCAGGCAGGCAGGCAGGCAGGCAGGCAGGCAGGCAGGCAGGCAGGCAGGCAGGCAGGCAGGCAGGCAGGCAGGCAGGCAGGCAGGCAGGCAGGCAGGCAGGCAAATAAGGGGAGAGAGAGAGGTACAGATGTTAGATGATGGATGGATGGATGGATGGATGGATGGATGGATGGATGGATGGATGGATGGACATACAGATCAGGACAGAACAGAACAGAACAGAACAGAACAGGACAAGGCAGACACAGATCTTACATATATAGGCATATATATACACATACCGGCTTTTCAAACATTACATACTGTACAATAAGTATATGAAGATTTACATAGAAGGTGCAATAAAGGGTGACCATAATTCATTATAATTATCCCTCGGTAGTATACGTCTTTACTACTAACTTGCAATTAAGTTGTGTTTTCTTTCTTCTTTATCCTTCTTTTTCAGTTTTTCTGTTCTGTTTAACTTTACACACAGAAACCTACTTGGTATGGAATGTGCTGAATGCTTCCACTATCTATAGTCTACTACATAGTCTACTACTATAGTCAGAAATGTGTGTATGTGTGTGTTTTCGTAGATTTTCACGGGTGTAGATATTGTGGTATTCGGGTCTTTTCCCATGTAAGATTGAGAATGTCTTGGCAAATGTTTCGGCAAGATCTCACTCGCCATCTTCAGGCTGGCGTCTGTGGCTTCGGAGCTGCCATCTTTCTATAAATCTTGGTGGGGGGTGGGATGGAGTGCTGGCTTTGTTGCTGTGAGTGGGTTGATTGGCTGTGTAGTTGTATCATGATTGGTAGATTGATGCTGATTGGTGCTATCTGTGTATTCGTTGTTCTTTGGTATTGTAACGGCCTGGGTGGTGGGTGGAGCTCGTCTGTTGACCAGTGCTGGTTTCCACTGTGACACTATACATACAAACATACATACATACATACATACATACATACATACATACATATGTATGTATGTATATGTTTGAAACATCTGTCTATCTATCTGTCTGTCTGTGTGCAGGAAAGAATAACAAATCTGTAACCCTGATGTCATATAAAGTTCCAAGGACAAAAACAAAACATTCAGAAAATTATTATTATTATTATTATTGAAAAACACCTCTCTACCAAGGAAGAAGGCTGTGTGTGTATGTGTGTGTGTGAGAGAGAGAGAGAGAGTGTGTGTGTGTGTGTCTCCCTTAATGTGTATAAGAATATATTGGTTTTAAATGGAAATCAATTCATTTGCAAGAATTCTTACAGCCCCACTCCATCCATCTCAATAAATCTTGTTAAAGAGAACTGTGGTGAGAATCTTGTTTGGAAAGAATCACTTTCAGGATACTGCAGGGGTCAAAGTGACTCCCACCTGCACACGAGAGCAACAAACTAAGGCAATTACAAACTCATGGGAAAGACTAGATGACAACAATATTTTATTTATTTTATTTATTTTATTTATTTTATTACATTTATATATTGTGCGAAGCAACAATTAATATATTAATTGTTGCTTCGCACTTGGGCATTGTATCACATTGCAGGCTTTTTCGATGCAGTCTATCACTATTAAATATGCGACGAGATAGATGCACATAGCTCACATTTGCTAAGAATGGCTGTCCAGGAAGAGAGAGATGAGATGAGGTATGAATACTTCCTTAGCAGGTTCATATATTTTCAAGGCTAATGTTGCAGATCGATCCGTTTGTCTAATTAAATAATGTGGGGGTGTAGAGATTGACTGCAAGCAATGTTATGCAAAATTAACACTAAGGAGGGCCAAGGGATTTCCTGGAAGATCTGCCCTTAAGCTCTTTGTACAAAGTACCGGCTTTATCCGCTATTAAAAGTCTTCCAAATATTGCAGGCCATGGAATCGTCCAAGACCAGCTACGAGAGTTATCTTTAGATCCAAGGGTAAAGAACACAAGAATCAATATTCTTTTTTCCTTTTTTTTTGCAAGGTACCCTGCTATTGTTTTCTCAACAAGGAAGTGAATCAGAACTCCTTCTATTCCCTACAAGCCTCTCTCACAGTTAGGTCATGTGATATTCCACATTGAACGTCTTCCTGCAAAGTCAATGTTAATTAACTTCCTACTGGTACTGTAGGCAGCTGGGCTGCGGCAGGCCGAGCGGAAGCTGACATCCTCACCCTGGCATTGTCCAAGGTTTTGGCCTTCAAGAGGGATTTATCTGCCTACCAAAAAGGATGACGAGGTGAGAGCCGATTCAGGCAAGGGCGGAAGGAAGGAGCATCGAATCAGATCTGATTCATTACAATAACAAATATCAAAGTGTCAAATATCAGTCTCTTAGAAACTGAAGGAGATATAAGTGGTGGTGCAGTGGCTAGAATGCAGTATTGCAAGCTAATTCGGCCCATAGTCAGAAGTTCGAATTTGATGGGGCTCAAGGTTGACTTAGCCTTCCATTCTCTTTCTTTCTTTCTTTCTTTCTTTCTTTCTTTCTTTCTTTCTTTCTTTCTTTCTTTCTTTCTTTCTTTCTTTCTTTCTTTCTTTCTTTCTTCCTTCCTTCCTTCCTTCCTTCTTTCCTTCGTTCCTTCCTTCCTTTCTTCCTCCCTTCCTTCCTTTCTGCCAGGAATTTGAATTTGATGGGGCTCAAGGTTGACTTAGCCTTCCATTCTCTTTCTTTCTTTCTTTCTTTCTTTCTTTCTTTCTTTCTTTCTTTCTTTCTTTCTTTCTTTCTTTCTTTCTTTCTTTCTTTCTTTCTTTCTTTCTTTCTTCCTTCCTTCCTTCCTTCCTTCCTTCCTTCCTTTCTTTCTGTCAGGAATTTGAATTTGATGGAGCTCAAGGATGACTTAGCCTTCCACTTCCTTCCTTCCTTCCTTCCTTCCTTCCTTCCTTCCTTCCTTCCTTCCTTCCTTCCTTCCTTCCTTCCTTCCTGTCAGAAATTTGAATTTGATGGAGCTCAAGGATGATTCAGCCTTCCAACCTCCCCATCCTTTATTTGTTTGTTTGTTTGTTTCCTTGTTTGTTTTATCAAATACGTACAAGATAACAGGTATAATTATAAACATGGACATGAACAAAGGAAATGAGTATGCATCATGGTTGCCATGATGTAAAAAAGACTCTAGAAAGAGTGCAGAGAAGAGCAACCAGGATGATTAGGCAACTGGAGGCTAAAACATATGACAAACAGTTGCAGGAACTGGGCATGGCTGGTCTAGTGAAGAGAAGGACCAGGGAAGACATGATAGTAGAGTTCCAGTATTTGAGGGGCTGCCACAGAGAAGAGAGGGTTAAGCTATTTTCAAAAGGCCAGACAAGGAATAATGGATGGAAACTGAACAAGGAGAGATTCAACCTAGAAATAAGGAGAAATTTTCTGACAGTATAAGCACTGGAACAGAAATTGCCTTTAGAAGTTGTGGCAGCTTCATCACTGGAAGCTTTCAAGAAGAGACTGGACTGCCATCTGTCAGAAATGGTGTAGAGTCTCCTGCTTGGATGGGGGTGGGTGGGGTTGGAGTAGATTACTTACAAGGTCTCTTCCAACTCTGTTAATCTGTAATATATTTTTTTCTTTTTCATCTTCTTTTCCTTCTCCTTCTCCTCACATTGTTCCCTGGGACTCACATCTTCCTATTTCCAAAGGAAATAGCAATCCAACCCAGGATGTCAGATTTTGAAACCCACCACTGGAATGGCTCAAATTGACCTGAAGATGCACCATTTGGAAAACGAGAAAAAAAGCTTTGCTTTTCCAAAGGCTTCTTAGCACTTTTGCCAAACCTTCTGATCTGCAGTTAACAAGCGGCATCCTCATCAATTAATCAAGGGACTACTTTATTTATTTATTTTATTTTATTAAATTTATACCCCGCCCTTCTCCTTGTTAGGACCCAGGGCGGCGCACAGGCATTATTTAAAACCACAAAATACAATATATATCAATTAAAATATATTAAATTAATTAAACCCGTGCTAAAACCCATGTTAAAACCTTACCAAATTATAATTTATTTTTAAAAAGTCAGAAACGGGGGGCTCTCCTAGGCTGGCTTTTTGGAATAAATACGTCTTGAGACGTTGGTGGAAGAGGCGGAGGTCCGAGATAGTGCGAAGGTCGGGGGGTAGGTCGTTCCAGAGGGCCGGGCCCACTACAGAGAAGGCCCTTCCCCTGGGTGTCGCCAACCGGCATTGCCCAGCCGACAGCACCCATAGAAGACCCTCTCTGTGGGGGCGGATTGGATGAAGGGATGTATGGGGCAGGAGGCGGTCTCGTATATAGCTAGGCCCCGAGCCATGGAGCGATTTAAAGATGGTGGTCAACACCTTGAAGCGCACTCGAAAGGCCACAGGCAGCCAGTGCAGCTCGCGCAGGAGAGGTGTTACGTGGGTTTGCCTTGAGGCACCCATAATCACCCGCGCGGCCGCATTCTATACTAACTGTAGCTTTTGAGTGCACCTCAAGGGGAGCCCCATGTAGAGAGCTACATTCTTTGCTAGGTGTTCCTCTTGACTGGCGCTTGCCAAATGCATTATCCAGCTCCTTGGAACTTCGTTTGATCTCCCCCAAATCACCCATTATGGATCCATCGTATTCCGCTTCCAATAAAATGAGCGGTTAACTACCCATTGTGGTGGTGTGTATGTGGGAACGTCTTGAGAAGATAGGGCGAAGAGACCCAACCAAGGGGATGGTTAAATAAAAGGCGACTTAGCCCACAGCAGCAATGTGGGTGGGCCAAGCAAACTCAGAAGGGACCGTTCTTTGTTTCCTGAGTTATAAGGGAGATGGAGGAGAAAGGTACTTTCAGACTGGCAATATTCTGTTAATGCACCCTTTGCAATAAACTAGAATTAACTAACTAATTTGGCCAGGTTTTCTGTCTGGGCAAACCTGCAAGGCTGACATCATTTTTTTAAATGATTACTCTGAATGTACATTTCTCCCCTGATCCCCCTTATAACCTGGTAATATAGAGAGCGTTTCTTTTGAAATAGGGCTCTTCCTTGCCCCTTCCGTATTCTTGCTGGGGGCTAAATTGTCTTCTATCTGACTGTTCCCTTGACTGTGTTTTTACTGTCAGGGTTCCGACGGATGCCCTAATTAACTCATGAGCCTTGAGCCAAGTTTCAAAAGAAAACCAGTTATTTGTTAGGAGCAAAACATGTCAGCACATATCCGAGTGAAGTCAGCTCTGCCCCGTGTAATTTACAGCCCAACTATGAGCCTGTTCTCCCCCCCACCCCTCCTCCCAGGGTGTTTCATAAATCACATTCTCCAATGGAGCACTTTTGCGGACTGCAGAAAGCATGGCTCTTTGGCTGGCTCTGGTAATCTGAGATACAGCCTTGAGAAAGGTACGTGTGAAATGTACTTCTGGTTGCGGCTGCTGAGCTGTTCTGTCAGTTCTCCCCCACCCTCTCCTGCATATGGCTACTCAAGAGCAGGCCAGGAATGCTTTGTGAGTTGACATTTACATCCTGTCTCCCAAAGTCATTTCAATATGCATCTGTTTAGCATGGACAGCAAGCCACATTCTGATCTTTGTTGACTGCCTTTGTGGCATTCTCTCTTTTCAACTCTCGGTGGTTTTATGTGTAATAATGGCATGGGCACACCAACAGCTGCCTTAGAGGCCAGAGCCTATGGACACCTTGCATGGAAATCCAGAATTTTAATGAAAGAGTGGCTGTTACATGACATATGGACATGTATTCCTTCTCTGCATTCCTAAATTTGTGAAAAGAAAAACTGAAGTGATGCAAAGGAATCGGAATAACAGAGTTGGAAGGGACCTTGGAGGGCTTCTAGTCCGAAGCCCTACACCACTTCAGACAAATGGTTATCCAACATCTTCTTAAAGACTTGCAGTGTTGGGGCATTCACAACTCCTGGAGGCAACTTCTGTTCCACTGATTAATTGTCCTAACTGTCAGGAAATTTCTCCTCGGTGCTAAGTTGCTTCTTTCCTTGATTGGTTTCAACCCATTGCTTCTTGTTCTGCCCTCAGGTGCTTTGGAGAATAGTTTGACTTCCTCTTCTTTGTGGCAGCCCCTGAGATATTGGAACAATGCTATCATGTCTCCCCTATTCCTTCTTTTCATAAGACTAGATGTTAGATCAGGTGAATGGAAGAGACAGGACTCAGGCTTCAACAACAGCCCTTTATTCAATAACTATGTACAAGCCAACAACTTGCCCATTTGACAACTTGCCCTTATATAGGGAGCTGCCAGACAGCTCAACCAATCCGCTTGAATTATTTTCCCGCCAGGATGGCGGATCTTGGTGAAGCCTATTGCTTCAGTCTAAATATCTAACGCTAGGGGGTGGGTTTGAATGGGAGGTGGGGGAGGGTTAGGGTGGGGAAATATATATGTATAATTAATTTAGAAGATGGGATTAATGGGATACTGTTACTTTAAAAGAAATTTATATTATGATTTATATATGTTTAATTAATCTAGAAGATGGGGTTAATGGGATATTGTTACTTTAAGAGAAATGTATATTATGATTGTTGGGAGGAGAGGGGTACAATATTTGAATGAGAAACTTATTTTAAGACGGGGGAGGGGAGGAGGTACAGTACTTGTATGTGATTTATATTATATGTTGGGGGGGGGGAGGGGGTGGAAACTTGTTTGTATAAAACTTTTTCAATAAAAATAAATAAATAAATATCTAACACTAGACATATCCAGTTCCAGCACCCATCCTTTAAATCAGGGGTCTCCAACCTTTGCAACTTTAAGTCTGAAGGACTTCTGGGAGAAATCTGAAGGACTTCTGGGAGAAATCTGGGAGCTGAAATCCTTCAGACTTAAAGTTGCAAAGGTTGGAGACCCCTGCTTTAAATATTTTAGCCTCCAGTTCCCTAATCATCTTCGTTGCTGTTCTCTGCACTCTTTCTAGAGCCACGTTGTTGAACCTATGGCATGTGTGCCACTGGTGGCATGCAGAGCCATATCTGCCAGCACATGAGCTGCCAGCTCCAGCTCATGTGTGCGCCCTGGCCAGCTGATTTCCAGCCTTCTGGAGGGCTGGGGGAGGTCATTTTTGCCCTCCCCAGGCTTTAGGAAAGCATCCAGAGCCTGGGGATGACAAAAAAAAAAAGGGTCCAATGAGCTACCAGAAGTTCAGAAACGATCCATTTCCAGCTTCTGGGGGGCCGGGGGAGGCTGTTTTCACCCTCCCAAGCTCCAGGAAAGCACCTTGGGGTCCAGGGGAAGATGCTTTGCTTTATGGATGCAGCAGTGGTGGGTTTCAAATTTTTTAGAATCTACTCTGTAGGTGTGGCCTATTTTGTGGGCGTGGCTTGGCAGTCATGTGACAGGGTGGGAGTGGCCACCTTTTAAAATGTGGTGAAACTCATTTAACAACGCTCTTGCTTAGCAACCAAAATTTTGGACTCAATTGTGATGATAAATTCTTTCTTTCTTTCTTTCTTTCTTTCTTTCTTTCTTTCTTTCTTTCTTTCTTTCTTTCTTTCTTTCTTTCTTTCTTTCTTCCTTCCTTCCTTTTTTTCTTCCTCCTTTCCTTTCCTTTCCTTCCCGTTGGGTCACTGGCAGCGGCGGGCCAGATTTACTTCCAGGTACGCCGGTGGAACCCCCTCTCACCGGTTCTCTAAATTTCACCAACCGGCTCTCGCGAGTATGTGCGAGCCTGCAGAAACCCACCACTGGGATGCAGGCACTTGCAAACACTATTGCATGTGTGCGCTCGCATTTTTGGCACCCAACAACAAAAAGGTTAGCCATCACTATTCTAGAGTCTCAATCATCTTTAAAATATATATATATTTATACTTTGCTGGTATGGAGACTGCAGCTCGCCCCAAAAGCCAACATGTGCGATAGGAATGAGGGGTTCAGCAGGAGGAAGAGATGCGCTGAGAGGACCTGAAGGGCCCCCTCCATCCAAATCCCACCCCCCACTTTTGGTTTCAAGACACGACTGTCCAATCCTATGCTAAAATTTATTTGTAGGATCGGTCGGTGTCTGTGAATTTCAGACCCTTCCAACCAGACTTCCCCCATGAGTGAAGTCTCACCAACATTCCTAATCCAGCTTGAACATTGAGTCTGTGGTTCTAGAAATAAACCAGTTGTGACATTTCAAGCAAGCATAAGCACTAATAAAAAAAGATTTTAGAAACTCAGTATCCGCTGCCAAATCAGTGCAATAATACAACATGTTCTCTCATTATTATGTTTTTTTTCTCCGTTGCCTAAGCCAATTTAATTTTCACTGTCTTTAATGCCAATGAAAATGCAATTTGGGTTTTCTCTTTATTATTTTTTTTTAAAACTCATCTTGTCTGCTACTCTTCTTTAATGGCACTCAGATAGAAACAATTTAAAACATTTAGAGCCAAATGCTAAAGTTAACCTTTAAGTTGAGCCTCCAGGAAAGGGGGAAAAAACCCTGGGCCATTATTAATATTAAAATGTTAATATAACCACCAGGAACTGTTAAAAAAATCCAGCATGTGAGTTGTCTTTAAGGGAAAGGAAAGGAAACAGCAGCTGAAAATATTGACCTGATTTTCTGAGTATGGATGGAGAGGGATCGAAGAAAAGCTATGGATGTAAATTGTGTATTTCCAATCCCAGAATAACAGTAAGAAAGATAGTACTGCCTCTTTGCAAAATTAAGAGACACCCTGAATGCAAAAAGAATGAAAATAATGGAGTAACATAGCTAAGAAATTAAAAATAATAATAATAATTCCAGGATGCAAATTGTATTTAAAAAAAAAACAAATGACTCAGATTTTCCTGAAAGTTTTCTTCACCTTCAAAAAAGATTTATGTTTTCCAAACCTGGATGCCTTCAGAGGTCTGGATTTCAATCTGGAGAATTTCTACCCAGTGTTTTCTGGTAGTTGATTTCTACCTGGTAGGGCTATCTATGTAAATGGGGTATAAAATTCTAGTGATACTAAGATAAAAATTCCCCTCATACATATGTTCTAGTCATTCCCAACTCTAAGGGGCGATGCTCATCTCCATTTCAAAGCCAAAGAGCCAGCACTGTCCTAAGACGTTTCCATGGTCATGTGGCTGGCATGACTAAACGCTGAAGGCGCACGGAACACTGTTCCCTTCCCACCAAAGGTGGTTCCTGTTTTTCTACTTGCATTTTTTACCTGCTTTCGAACTGCTAGGTTGGCAGAAGTTGGGACAAGTAATGGGAGTTCACTCCGTTATGCGGCGCTAGGGATTCGAACCGCCGAACTGCCGACCTTTCTGATCGACAAGCTCAGCATCTTAACCACTGAGCCACAGCGTCTCTGCAATTTATACAGTCCATAATAACGAAAAGACACATGAAATGCTTCAGCCTGCTGCCCTCTAGTGGTCATCTATTTTTTGAGTCCAGATTTGATGAAACCAATCAACGGAAGACGACCAGGTTTCAAACTCAAAGCCCGGGCCCCCGATGCGGCCTGCAGGGTGCTTAGATCTGGCCCACAGGGCTGCCATGGAAACAGCAAAGAACTGGCCCAAATAACAAAGATCAGGAGGGCTGCAAGCGGTCCTCACAAGCTGTTTTCACCAGCAGAGGGTTGCAGGAGGCTGTCGTAGCCAGAAATGGAGCTCGGGAGCCCATTTTCGCGGGCAGAGCACTCAGCCCACCACAGGTCCTCCTGACACAAGTGACATCGAGCTGGCTATTCTCCCCTTGGCCACACACACAAACACACGAGGTCGAACACAATCCTGATGTGGCCCTCAATGAAATCAAGTTTGATACCCCTAGTCTAGAACAGTGGCTCTCAACCTGTGGTCTGGGGAGCTCTGGGGGGGGGGGGAAGGCCATGATGTCATCACAGGGGGTCCCGTGAAGGCTTGAATAGATGTTACTATTTAAACCTTGGGTTAAGGCTTGGGGTGTGTGTGTCACAAAAGGTATTTAAAGGGAGTCCATGGCAAAGAAAAGGCTGAGAACCAGTGATCCAGCTTATTTAAAATTTCAGTTGGACTTTTGAGCGTACTTAACTGGTGGGAGGTAAGAAGAAAAGGAAAAAAAAGAAAAGAAAAGAAAAAAGAAAGGAAGGAGGAAGGAAGGAAGGAAGGAAGGAAGGAAGGAAGGAAGGAACATTTATGTTGGGTTTGAACCAGAGGTGGTAGCAGACGTTTTGAGTAGTTTCGAGAACCAATAAATACAACCTCTGGCTGGCCCCACCCCCATCTATTATCTGCCTCCCAAGTCCTAGCTGGTTGGGAGGGAATGGGGATTTTGCAGTATCCTTTCTCTGGAGTGGGGAGGAAATGGTGATTTTATAGTATCCTTTCTCTGGAGTGGGGAGGAAATGAAGATTTTGCAGTATCCTTCCCCTGGAGTGGGGAGAGAATGGAGACTTTACAGTATCCTTCCCCTGGAGTGGGGAGAGAATGGAAACTTTGCAGTATCCTTCCCCTGGAGTGGAGAAGAAATGGGGATTTTGCAGTATCCTTTCTCTGGAGTGGGGAGGAAATGAAGATTTTGCAGTATCCTTCCCCTGCAACACCCACCAAGCCATGCCCATAGAACTGGTACTAAAAATTTTTTGAATCCCACCACTGCTTAGAACCTACATTAGCTCAGCCTACTGAGCTAACGTAAATAAATAAATTCCCATAAAATAAGTTCCCAACCCATAACAAAGACCCCATCGAACTGAACCAACAAGCATCATTACCAACATCAGAGATTGCAAAAAAAAAAAATTCTAATTTAAAGCAAAGAAAAGCTTCAATACAACCAATCAAACAACAGAAATTGTTTAAACTGAAGGAACGATTAGTCTATAATATCTTGTGAAAGGTAGCAATAGCACTTAGGCTTCACTCTAAGCAGTTTACAGAGTCAGCCTTTCGCCCCCAACAATCCTCTTTTTACCCACCTTGGAAGGATGGAAGGCTGAGTCAACCTTGAGCCAGTCAAGGATCGAACTTCAGAGACTTAGATCAAAAAAATAACTTTGCCTTGACTTTTCTTTTGAACAACTTTGCATAATATTTGTATTTGGATTTTTTGTAAAGGACTGACAGTATAGAAATGAGAATTTAGATATATGTACACGCTTTCACTTTGTAGTGTGATGAAAAATGTTTTTTTTTTAAATTGTTATTAATGTAATTTGAGGTCCCGGAAGAGCCGACGACTTCAACGTGAATGCTCTCAAAATTTCTTTGTATCCCTTACCCCATCCTATAGAAAATGTAAAACCAATAAAACTTTTTCAATATAAAAGGATCGAACTTCAGACTGTGGGCAGAGTGTGCCTGCAATACTGTATTCTAACCATCATGCTACCACGGCCGCTAGTGATTCACAGATATTCCGGTCTGAAGGGAGGGAATGTCGTTCCACAGGGTGGGTGCTGTGACTCCTGGGCCCCATGAGATGATACTGGTTGATCAACGGATACTGGAATGAACTTCTTTCTCAATTCTGTTAAGTGAGCAGAAACATTTGGGAGACAGGTGCCCTTCGCACAGTCACCCAAGTTCTCGTGATGTCCCGACTCAACTACTGTAATGCTCTCTACATGGGGCTTCCCTTGAGGTGCACCCGAAAGCTACAGTTAGTCCAAAACGCAGCCGTGCGGGTGATTATGGGAGCCACTAGATGCTCCCACATAACACCGATCCTGCGCGAGCTGCATTGGCTTCCTGTGGTCTTTCGGGTGCGCTTCAAGGTCTTGACGACCATCTTTAAAGCGCTCCATGGCTCGGGGCCTAGTTATCTGCGAGACCGCCTCTTGCCCCATACATCCCTTAGACCGATACGCTCCCACAGAGAGGGCCTTCTCAGGGTGCCGTCAGCCGGGCAATGCCGACTGGCGACACCCAGGGGAAGAGCCTTCTCTGTGGCGGGGCCAGCCCTTTGGAACGACCTACCTCCCGAATTACGCACCATCACCGACCTCCGCCTCTTCCGCCAATGTCTAAAGACATACCTATTCCAACAAGCCGGCCTAGCCTAACCTCCCATGGGGACTTTTAGATAGTTTTATTGGGTATTTTAAAATTGGGTTTTTAGCATAGGATAAGACGGTTTAATTTATATTTTAAATTGTGTATTTATTTTTGTACTCTGTATGTTTTTTAAATTTTCCTGTGCGCCGCCCTGGGTCCTTTGCGGAGAAGGGTGGGATATAAATGTAAATAAACTAAACTAACTAAACTAAACTAAACTACAATTGGAGACAGGTTGAAGATTTTAGGAGAAACCCTCCTATACTACCACCTCTTACAATATTAGACAACACAGTATCAACAGTAGAGAGCTTCAGGTTTCTAGGTGCTAACACATCTCAAGACTTAAAATGAACACCTGACATCAAACACGTCATCAAAACAGCACAACAAAGAATGTTATTTCTGTGCCAACTCAGGAAGCTCAAACTGCCTAAAGAGCTGCTGATTCTGTTTTGCAGAGGAATTATGGAGTCTGTCATCTGCACCTCCATAACTGTCTGGTTTGGCTCTGCAACCAAGCAAGACAAACATAGAGTTCAACAGATACTTAGAACTGTACGCCACACCAGAACAACAAGACCCAAGGACAGGTTTTTCCCCCCGAATGCCATCACTCTGCTAAACAACTAATTCCCACAATGCCGTCAAATTATCTACTAAGACTGAATCACTATTATTCTTCTCATCCTTCCTAGTACCTATCTCTTCCCACTTATGACTATTACCATGTTTCTTGTATCTTTACAATTTATATTGTTTTATTTGTTTCCTAGTACGATTTGATTGCTTATTAGTAACCTATGATTATCACTAAGTGTTGTATCTTATGATTCTTGATGAATGTATTCTATTTTATTTTTCTTTAGGTACAGTGAGGGCATCTGCACCAAAGACAAATTCCTTGTGTGTCCAATCACACTTGGCCAATAAAGAATTCTGTTCTGTTCTGTTCTGTTCTGTGCTGTGCTATTCTATTCTATTCTATTCTATTCTATTCTATTTATTCTATTTATTCTATTTTTCCTTTTCTTTATTCTATTCTATTCTATTCTATTCTATTCTATTCCACAAACAGCCTGGCCTTTTGCTTTGTAGAGCTTTCTCGACAAATAACCAGCATGGAGATCCCAGTTAATATAGAGATGTAAGAAGATGAGCTTCATGATAGCTCCTCAAACGGCTAGTTCATTATATGTTAAATAAAGTGATTAAGGATTATTTCAGTAGGAAGAAAGCTATGAGAGTTAACCTAGCTCTGACCTCAGACGATAACATCTTTACTGCAATAAATATGGAAGTACTTTCTGAAAATGCTGATTAAAGACCAAAAAGCTTCCAAGAACTAATAATGATTAGAGGAGTGTAAATTTTCAGCTAGTTAGCTTGTCTCTTCTCATGCATAATTGCAACAAATTTAGAGACCAATAAGCAGCACCTTGAAATGCTCCCAGAAGCCAATGGAATCTACTGCAGTTTGTGGCTTGATGGAGTTTTATGGATACATTATGAAATGTCAAAAAATGGTGCCACTGCATTCTGGATCAGTTGTATCTCCCCAAGTCCTCTCCAAGGTGAAGCCTACTGTTGGAAGAACATCTGTTCAGTTCCAAGCAGGAAGAAAGAAACTGGAAACATGGAGGTGGTTTGGAAAGATGGTTTATTGAGGAACAAGACCACATGGGTTGGAGGTCCTGAGCAGCTGACCACATGGAGTTGAGAATGAGGGTTATTTATACCTTCTCTTGGGCCTTGCTCTTGAGCTTCCTGTTCCTATGCAAGAACATGTATTCTATTGGCTGTAGTCAGTCTAAATGGAGCCATGTGAGGTCATGTTTGTCTGAATCAAGTTTGGTTGAGCCCTGGAGGGTTATGCAATGTTCCCAGGTGATTGTGCCATGGGGTGAGCTTTGCTGATAGATAATCTTATTACATCCTGGAGGGTCATGTCTTAATCCCATCACCCTGGAGCTGAAGGTCTTTTGTCTTGTAGATACGCTGGCCAAGTCTTTCTCAATGTCTGTCTGTGAGAGAAAAATGGAGTCGGTTTTGCTCTGTCTGTTTTATTTGGCCTAGTGTAACCTCAGTAACCTCAGTTTAGCTGGACCCAATATCTGTTTATCACAACCATTATGCAGATTGTGAAATTTCAGCAGCTGGTGCCTGAGACAATGTTTTAAGAGGCTTCGGGTCATTTTGACCCTTTTGGAAGTTCACTCAATGTTGGGAAAGAGTCCTTGGCACATACTCATGATAGCTTGATGGAAGATGGCTGTTAAGAGGGTCATTATAAGGGAAATGTTAAGACATAGCATGACATGGCCCACCAGATGTTTTCGGGTTATTTCAGGATTCTGGGAAAATCATCTGGAAATTCCATATCTAGTTGGCTGGACATTACCTACAATTAACAATTTATCTTTTGGGAATGAGGTCTATGTGCCAGGTGCTTTTTGGTGGCCAACATTGTTCGCTGACGCTTATGTAACTTGCGCATGTCTGTTTTACATGTATTTTAGTTTTCCACTGTATCTTCTAATTGCTTAATGACGTCATTAGAGGCGGAGACCTCTTGAAAATTTCTGTATTAAAGAACCACTGGTGTGCCTTTCCTGGATTCCCCTCTCTATGGGGAATCCTGAGATGCATTTCAGTAGTACTGAGTACTCAATAAAGCTTTTCTCTGTTACTCTAATTCTCTGTTTGAGCATTTTATTTGCAGTGATCAAAGTTTACTGGGAAACTTTTCTCACAGTCTGTCTGTCTGTCTGTCTGTCTGTCTGTCTATCTATCTAACTATCATCTATCTATCTGTATCCGTCTATGTACCTATCTATGTTCTCTCTCTCCCCCTACCTATCTACTCTCCTTTTATCTACCTAACTACCTAACTACTCACTCTCTCTACTTACCTACTGTATTTCTCTTTCTCTCTCTCTCTATTCCTCTATCTACCTATTTTTAAAAAATTGCCTCTTCAAAACCTTGGAACGTCTTATACTCCGATGCGTCTTATACTCCAAAAAATACAGTACTCACTGCAGCCAGGATTGTTTTCGCACAAAACTGGGAAAAAATCAATACACCCACAGATGAAACAATAATTAGAAAAGTACTCAAATGCGCAGAGATGGGCAAAATAACAATAGAACTTCAAGAAAGAGAAGAATCGGATTTCTATAAAATATGGAATAGAATTTATAAATGGCTAGAAAACAGAAGCCAAAACAGAAAATAGAGAATTTAAATATACGGTGATATAAATGGACTACTGTAATGCTCTCTACATGGGGCTCCCCTTGAGGTGCACCCGAAGACTGCAGCTTGTCCAGAATGCAGCCGTGCGGGCAGTTATGGGAACCTCCAGGTTCTCCCATGTAACACCACTCCTGCGCGAGCTGCATTGGCTGCCTGTCGTCTTTTGGGTGCACTTCAAGGTGTTGGTTATCATCTTCAAAGCGCTCCATGGCACGGGACCTAGCTATCTGTGGGATCGCATCCTGCCCCATACATCCCTGCGGCCGATTCGCTCCCACAGAGAGGGACTTCTCCGGGTGCCGTCCACTAGGCTATGCCAGCGGGCGACTCCCAGGGGAAGGGCCTTCTCTGTGTCGGGCCTGACCCTCTGGAACAACCTACCCCCGAACTTAGAATGACCACGGACCTCCGTTCTTTCCGCCAGAAACTAAAAACACACTTCTTCTGCTTGGCCGGCCTGGGGTAATTTAACTGTTTTTAGGGTTTTTTAGGGGTTGAGTTTAGTTTTAATATGGGATTTTAGTGCAGGGTTTTAGTTTAATTCATTTTAATATTGTATTATGTCTGTGGTTTTATATATGCATTTTTTTAATTCCCTGTGCACCGCCTCGAGTCCCTTCAGGGAGAGAGAGAGCGGTTTATAAATTAAATTAAATTAAATTAAATTATTATTATTACTATTACTATTACTATTACTATTATTATTATTATTATTATTATTATTATTATTATTATTATTATTATTATTATTATTATTATTATTATTATTATTATTATTATTATTATTATTATTATTATTATTAATGATTAATGATTAATATTATTATAAGTGTTAGTACTACCGTTGTTATATTATAGGACAAGGTAAAAGCAATAGGAAGGGAATGCAGAATGGAGAACTCTAAAGGCTAAGCATGAAAGCCGATACAGAAGGCTGTATAATTACTTTATATTGCTATGTGTGTTTTGAGCTTTGTTTTTTCTTGTTTTTCTTTCTGTTTTTAAAGATTAAAACATTCAATAAAAAAATTTTTTTTTTAAAAAAAAAGAAAGAAAACCAATGACTTGTAACGCTCATTGCAGGGGAAATCAATGTTAATAGGACAATAGGACTTTCATGTCTAGCGTGCAGTGGTGGGTTTCTGCAGGCTCGCACCTACTCGCGAGAGCCGGTTGGTGAAATTTAGAGAGCTGGTGAGATGGGGTTCCACCGGCGTACCTGCAAGTAAATCTGGCCCGCCGCTGCCAGTGACCCAACGGGAAGGAAAGGAAAGGAAGGAAGGAAGGAAGGAAGGAAGAAAGGAAGAAAGAAAGAAAGAAAGAAAGAAAGAAAGAAAGAAAGAAAGAAAGAAAGAATTTATCATCACAATTGAATCCAAAATTTTGGTTGCTAAGCAAGATCGTTATATGCGAGACCGTCTCCTGCCCCATACATCCCTTAGACCGATACGTTCCCACAGAAAGGGCCTTCTCAGGTTGCCATCGGCCGGACAATGCCGGCTGGCGACACCCAGGGGAAGGGCCTTCTCTGTGGAGGGCCCTGCTCTGTGGAACGACCTACCTCCTGAACTCCGCACTATCACCGACCTCCGCCTCTTCCGCCAGTGTTTAAAAACACACTTATTTCATCAAGTCGGCCTAACATAGCCTCGGCTGGGACAAATATTAGACAGTTTTAAATGGGGGATTTTAATTTGGTTTTAGCGCAGGTCTTTTGTCATTTAATAGGCTTTTTAAATTTATGTATTTGGTTCTATTTTTGTATGTTGTTTTAAATTCCTGTGCGCTGCCCTGGGTCCTGTTGGAGAAGGGCGGGATATAAATTGAATAAAAAAAATAAAATAAAAATAAGAGCGTTGTTATTTTAAAAGGTGGCCACTCCCACCCTGTCACATGACTGCCAAGCCACGCCCACAAAATAGGCCACACCTACAGAGTAGGTTCTAAAAAAATTGAAACCCACCACTGCTAACGTGGGACTAGAACTCATCATCTTCTGGTGATTGGCTCAAAGTCCCCCAGATGGCTTTCATGATTGAGACTGGACTCAGACTCACAGTCTCCTGCTTTCTATCCTGGTGTCTTAACCATTAGACGAAACTGGTTAAGCATGTTGCTTTAGGTAGGTTCTTTTTCCCCTTTAGTGTTCTAAGTTTCAGTTCTTTTTGGCGAGGTTAGAAAATAAGACTTCTTTTGCTGAAAAGAAAATATCAGTTCTATTTAGAGGATTTATTGATTAGGATAGTGGCCCGAGCCATTAACCAGCAGCATAGCGTTTTGTGAGTTTATAGCATTTTGCTGTTTCTTTGTGTGCCTCCAATCTCATATCTTTGATTAATGAAGGGCCTCAGCAGCTCTGAATTGGCTATCGTGGTTTTTCAATTAAAATGCAAATAAAAATTAATATATTAAACAAAACCGTGTGTGTGTTTGTGAGACACGCAGAAACGCATTCTGTTAGAGACATTATTTACTAAGGTTTGTGCATTGCACACACAAAAGTATATCAATACAATACAATACAATAGCAGAGTTGGAAGGGACCTTGTAGGTCTTCTAGTCCAACCCCCTGCATGGGCAGGAACCTTATACCATTTCAGACAAATGGCTGTCTAACATCTTTTTAAAGACTTCCAGGGTTGGGGCATTCACAACTGCTGGAGGCAAGCTGTTCCAGAGGTTAATTGTTCTTACTGTTAGGAAATTTCTCCTTAGTTCTAAGTTGCTTCTCTCCTTGGTTAGTTTCCACCCATTGCTCCTTGTCCTGCCCCCAGGTGCCTTGGAGAAAAGTTTGACTTATCAAATGCATGTATTAGGAAACATAAAAAAATGTATAGCTGTACACTTAATTGGTGCAAAGGAAGTTAAAGTGGGAAGAATGAGAAATGAGAAGAAGCAATAACGGGAGGAAAATAAAGAGACTCTTAAGGACACATCTTGGGCAGCAGAATTATAGAGTTAGAACAGACCTTGGAGGTCTTCTAGTCCAGCCCCCTGCTCAGGCAGGAGACCCTAAACCAGTGATGGCGAACCTATGGCACGGGTGCCACAGGCGGCACGCGGAACCATTTCTTAGGGCACGCGAGGCATTGCCCTATCAGCTCCAGCACACTTGTGTGTACTGGCCAGCTGATTTAGGCCTTCTTTTGAGGCTGTTTTTCACCCTCTGGAGGCTTCAGGGAAGCTCCTGAAGCCTCTGGAGGTTGTGGGGGAGGCTGTTTTCACCTTCCCCAGGCTCCTAGAAAGCCTCTGGAGCCTGGGGAGGGCGAAAAAAGCACGCCGAAAGCAGGGGGTCACCCACATAGCATTATGGGTGTGACACGCCCATGCACGACCCCCCTGTGCTCCCCCCGCTTTTGGCACGCGAGCCAAAAAAGGTTAGCCATCACTGCTCTAAACCATTTCAGACAAATGTTGTCCAATCTCCTCTTAAAGACTTCCAGTGTTGGGGCATTCACAACTTCTGGAAGCAAGTCATTCCACTGATTAATTGTTTTAACTGTCAGGAAATTCCTTCTTAATTCTAGATTGGATCTCCCCTTGATTAGTTTCCATCCATTGCTTCTTGTTCTGCCTTCAGGTGCTTTGGACAATAGTTTAACCCCTCTTCTTTGGAGCAGCCCCTCAAATATTGGAACACTCCTATTGTGTCATCCCAAGCCCTTATCTCTTCAAGATAGTAATGCAACTTTATGTTATGCAGTTCAACAAGTGATGATCTGTATAAACCACAATGTTTATATCCCTTCAATGATGACTTAATGGTGTTGTGAAGATGCTGTAAGTGATGGATTGAGAAATGGCCCACATGTCATTTTATGGGCATGACACCCAATTTTTTTTTTGCCTCTAGCCCCTTAAAAAAAAGTAATTGTCCCTTTGTTAAATCAAAGCAATTCAAGGGATTTTAGCTTTTGACAAAGGAGATTATTGTCAGAAATTCTGTTTTTATATACAGTACCACAGGGCAAATAAAGAGCACAGTCACCATGTGCTTTACTGCTTAAATATTTTAACTATAACAGGAAACTCTATTTAGAACAAAAGAGCATAAGAGTATATACCAGAGGTGTCAAACTCAAGGCCCATGGGCAGCCTCCAATCCATGGGGTGCTTAGATCTGGCCTGCGGAGCTACCCTGGAAACAGTGAAGGACTGGCCTGTGGTGCCTCCCCAGCAAAAACAGAGCTTGTGAGAGCCGCAGGTGGCCCTCCCAAACTCCGTTTTCACTGGTAGAGTGTTGCAGGACTCTATCGCAGGTGACAACGGAGCTCAGGAGCCAGTTTTTGCTGGCAGAGCACTCGGGTGACCACTGGCACCCACAACATGAGTGACATTGAGCTGGCCATGCCCACCCTGACACACACACCCAAGCCAACCCTGCTGTGGCCCTCAATGAAATCGAGTTTGACACCCCTGGTATATACCATAGATCCAAACTTGTAAACACTGCCACCTGCTGGCTGGATGCTACTTGCAGTTGTTGCATAAAAATACATTCCAACAATGAATTCCAACAATTATTGCCTTCAGCCAGACACATGGAAGAAGGGGAAAGTCCCAAGTCATAGATCTCTTTCAGGTGAATGAAGCTGCATGGTTTTTGCACTCATGTCAAAAGCACTGAGGTGCTTCTGGGTTGAAAGGATTCACTGGTGACATCCATGGATGCCCAATTAGGACTCATTTCATGTCACTGACGGGAGCTGGAGTGAAGAACGGGAACTCAATGCTGTTCCATGTTGTGGCCACCAGTGGCCAGCAGAGCTGGCAGAGGAGTCAGCTGGTGAGGAAGTTGGAGAGGGGCATTGGCCAGTCCTGGAGGCTGGGGAAGGCTCCGATGAGTGCTCTGCATCTGAGGCAGAGATGGGGCCAAGGCTGCCTGCCAGTTCTCAGCTGCCTTCAGAGCTGGACAGCAGTGAGGCAGAGGAACAGCTGGAGCCTCTTCCCAGTGTGTGCATGTGCAGAGCTGCCAGAAGAAAAGAACAGCTGAGAAATCAGGGTCGACTTGGGAGTAAAGCCACAGCTGGACAGTGAATGGCCCCTCCCATAGGAAATAACAGAGGAGTGAAAGGGGAGTGGGCTTTGGCAGGAAACGATTCGTTTGTTTGTTCATTTCAGGAGTGTGAAGATCTGTCCGTGAATCTCAGAGACTCTGTGCCCAGTCTTTCCTTGCACAACACTTCGCTTGGAAAATATTTACATGGCAGCTTTCCAAGCTAGATAAGGTCGGTGGTCATAAATTCACCATTGAAAGACTGCTTGCCAGGCCTTTGCTGAATGTGAAGGACATGAATTCACATCTGTCTAATCAAAGGGGTTTTGCCGGAATCAGAAATCTGCTTGGTGCTTTTTGGGGAAGCCTGGGTCAGAGCACCCCATAGCAACTCTTGGTCTTGAACCCAGACTCATCAATCTCCTGCCCAGCATTCCAACCTCTTGAGCCACTGAGCTCCTAACTCCACGGTTACAATTTGAGATTTTCCAAGTCTCAAAATTAATAATAATAATAATAAATTTTAATTTATAACCCGCTCTCTCTCCCCGAAGGGACTCGAGGCGGGGCACAGGGAATTTAAAATACATATAAAATCACAAACATAGTACAATATAAAATAAAATTAAACTAACCCTGCGCTAAAATCCCATATTAAAACTAAAAAATAATCGTTAAAAACCCTAAAAACAGTTGATTATCCTAGGCTGGCCAAGCAGAAAAAGTGTGTTTTTAATTTTTGACGGAAGGAGCTGAGGTCCGTAGTTGTTCTAATTTCGGGGGGTAGGTCGTTCCAGAGGGTCGGGCCCACCACAAAGAAGGCCCTTCCCCTGGGCATCGCCCGCTGGCACAGCCTAGTGGACGGCACCCGGAGAAGTCCCTCTCTGTGGGAGCGAATCGGCCGCAGGGATGTATGGGGCAGGATGCGATCCCGCAGATAGCTCGGTCCCGTGCCATGGAGCGCTTTAAAGATGATAACCAACACCTTGAAGCGCACCCGAAAGACGACAGGCAGCCTAACAAAATTGTTAGACCTTCTAATTTTACGGTATCCTTTCTTCATAATGGAGGCTCTTTATGTGCATGGATGTGAGAGCGCGGCAAAAGGATTCAAAACTACCAAAATTGTGAAGGTTGTAGAAATTTTTATTGATGCTGCCTCAAAATTGCACCTGAAGTGAAATCTCCTCACAAGGATCTTTTGTACGAGGAAAATATGAGACATTTCTTTTCCTCCTTTTTTTTTTTTGTATCCCGTAAAAGGAAGCACTACAAAGAAAGTTCTTTGAGTCTATTTGGTGTTTGTGTGTCAACAATTGTTTCCTTTCTCTGATGCTCCAAAAGATGTTTATTCTGGGGAAATAAAAATGGCGGCTAGGCTCCCAACACAATTGTGGACACTTTTTATTTGAAGAAACAGCAGGAGGAAAATAATAATGAGTTGGGGGAAATGTGAGGGAGAAAAAGAAATAAATTGAGTTTCTTTCTCTGTTATTGTTGAGCGGTATCCCAGAGAGAGGCAAACAAACCTATTGTGAGAATTTGTACTTGCCATCCGATGGCTGCAATTAGTATTTGGGAGTAAAAACTAGAGTTGAAGTCTGGCGACCATGGAATTCGTGGTAAGAAGATTAGTGAAGGAAGAAGTGAGGGGGGAAAAGTTTTATTTTGTTTTTAAATTAAACAATGTTCTTCCTTTTGTATCACAATGTTCATCTTTACAACACTTCGGTATCAGTATACCGTATTTTTCAGAGTATAAGACACACCAAGATTTTGAAGAGACAAATTAAAAAAAAAAAGTTTTTGCACTCTGCAGACCTCCAAAAAAACGACCCATTTTTCATCAAAACGGGCCCGTTTTTTTCCATCCCAAAAAAGCGCATGAATAGACTTTAGGAGGCTTGTAGAGTGTTCCTGGGGGCTGGGGTCCCACAAAAACGAGCAAAAAATGCCCTGTTTTTCATCAAAAAAAGGCATGAATAGTCTTTAAGAGGCTTATAGAATGCTCCTGGGGGCTGGGGGGGGGCGGCAAAATTGAGCAAAAAAAGGCCAGTTTTCGCTCATTTTTTCCCCTCCCTAGCCCACAGGAGCAATCTGGAAGCTCCTAAAGGCTATGCACGGCCATTTTGGTGAAAGGGTTGGGTTTCAGGAGGCAAAAAATGCTGTATTTAGTGTATAAGACACACCCAGATTTTCAGCCTCTTTTTTGAGGGAAAAAGGTGCATCTTATACTCCGAAAAATACGGTATCTCATATGTACATTTAGGTTGTTTTTTGCTTTTCTTCCCTTTTTATATACTGTATTTTTCAGAGTATAAAACACACCTTTTCCACCCAAAAATGAGGATGAAAATTTGGGTGCATCTTATACACCAAATGTAGCCCCACCATGCATGGAAGCAGCAATGGTCTGTGGCAATCCCTGCAGCCAGGAACAGCTGATATGGGGTATTCCGGCAGTCAGATCCACCCAACCATCAGCTGCACTGAATCAGGCTGAAATAAGTGCTAAAGCTGACCTGGCTGGTCAGAGTCTTCAGCAGCAATCACATTCAGAAAGAACACACAAGTAACTGATTCAGCAGGATTCAAAATAATAACAATATGCAATATATTACCAAAAGCAGGTTTTCCAAGGTAGCAGTAAGTACAAGCAAAACGCAAGCAGTTTCACTTTCAGTTCTGGGCTAAGCCAGGCTCCTTCCTGTCTCCTTGTTGTTCACACAGCAAATTTCAGAGACCAAATAGCCCTCATTGGTTGACTTCGTTGCTGTGCCTATTCATTGGCTGACCTTGTTACCATGTGTCAGCTGAATACCATGGATGCTGGTAGGCAGAGGCAGATTTTTTCTTATTATTATTTTCCTCCCCAAAAACTAAGGTGTGTCTTATACTCTGGAGCATCTTATACTCCAAAAAATATGGTACATATATATTCCTTTTTAACTGCTAACTAGAAATTAGCAACATATACTAATTTACACACTGTGTGGTTGTTAACGATTATATAAAAATATATATTACATTTTTGTCACATCTTATCATACTTTAATACTACATATTCTTTCATATTTCTTCAATGATTCCTTAATCATTGCTTCTAATTTCTAGCCAGTTGTACCATATATTCCAAATCAAATACTATTCAGTTTCTTCTCTTCTCTTATTTGCATTGTCAGCCTATTCGTCTCAGCAATTTCTAGCACTTCCTTTATCGCCATTCCATCAAGAGATATGCTTTCATTTTTTCCAATTTTGTGTGCAAACAATTCTGGCCGCTGTTATTACGTGTAACATTATGTATGCTACACATAATAACAAGAAAGTGAATAGCAGATTGGCTAGAGTTTGTGAGGGACCCAGAAAGGAAGTGGGTAGTAAATGGCTAGAGATATTAATTGAAGAATCAACATGGATGTTGATAGCAAGATGGCTAGAGATTGTTGTTGGGGAACCAGCAAGGAAGCGAATAGCAGGTTGGCCAGAGATTATGGCTGAGGGAACCAAGACAAGCAGTGAGAATGGTGAAAAGAAGAGAACAATTCAAGTAGCCTCTAGTGTTCTGTCCCAAGCCTCTACAATATATATAGACATAGACTTGGCTGTCTGCCACACCTAAGGAGGGAGATAAGCAACCTCTTGGCTGAGAGCCCAGAAAGCTATCTCTATGAAACAAGGCTTGACCTCACGAAATTCTCCCAATCTTTCTCTATGGCTGGATCAGTAAATTGTTGTTTCCTGCAAAATTCCCCTCCTATCACCCCACCTATAAGTTCTCCAGGAGGAGCCAATTAGTAGCCACCTGCTCCTGTTTCCTTCTGTGACCCTTTTTCCAAAGCTGCTCCCTCCTTCTCCTCGCAGCCCTACACATATATACATCAGGGACAGTCTCCCTCTGTTCTTCCTCACTGCTCCCTGACTCAGATGCCACCTGGTGGCCAACATGCCTCTCTAGTCCCTGCTCTGACTCTGAACACCCCCCCCCCAAGTCTTCCACAGCCTCCAGGGCAGTCCCATAGTGTTCATCCCTGTCAGATTCCACCAACAGCTCAGCCGGCCGCTGTTGGGCCACAACTAGTGACAGAAGACAGAAATCAAGGGAGAGATCTGGAAGTGGGAATCCAAAGGAATGGATTTGAGTTGGACCCCTGGAAGAAGGGGCCAGCTATTTATGCTTTAAAGTGCAGCTTCCGAACGCCAATTGAAAAGAGATTTTTAGTAAAGATGCTCTCACACATGGAGACGGGAGTGTGTGAAAGTTGTTAGACTTTCAAGAAGAGAATCAGCACTCGGATTGCCGTTCGGCTTAAATGCTATTCTGACTCCATCCAAGCAGAATTGTATCAGGTTATTTCTCTCTCTCTCTCTTTCAAAGCTTTATTTCTGAACAGTAATAACACGAGCCCATCTGTTTTCTGTCCTCTAAAAGAAGCAGCGGCTTCTTTTATTGACTTTCAGTTTCTCAGTGTGCTTATGTGTGGGAGCACGTATGTGGGTGTCTAAGTGTTTATTGGAAACTGAACTCCAGCTTAGAACTCCAGCCAAGGTGAGAAAGCATGACAATGGGGCCAAATCTGATGAAAAGAAAAGCTCCATCTTTAACTTGGGAGTGATAACCAAATTAATAGAGGAGCTCCATCAGTCTTCCTGGAAGTAAAGATAAAGGAGTCCCTATGGATTTTACTCTGCTAGTTGTTGTCAACTATAGGCAGTGCTCATCTCCATTTCAAGACTAGCCCCCTCATAGGACATTTCAATGTTCAAGTAGCCAGCATGACTGCATGGAGCACTGTCACTTTTGCTCTGAAGGAAAGGGGTACAATTGATCAGAATAAAGCTGTAAGGGACCTTGGAGGTCTTCTAGTTCAACTCTCTGTTCAACAGGAGAGCTTATCTTATCCCATTTCAAACAAGTGGCTGTCCAGTCTCTTCTTAAAATCATCCAGGGATGGAGGACAACCCACAACTTCTGAAGGCAAGCCGTTCCGCTGGTTAATTGTCCTCACTGTTAGGAAGTTTCTCCTTAATTCCAGGTTGCTTCTCTCCTTGATTAGTTTCCGTCCATTGTTTCTTGTTCTGCCTTCTGGTGCTTTGGAAAATAAGTTGACCCCCTCTTCTTTGTGGCAGCCTCTCAAATATTGGAAGAGTGCCATCATGTCACTTCTAGTCCTTCTTTTTTCGAGGCTAAAGGTCAAGGGGTTCACCCACACATGTGTGCTAGTCGTTCCCGACTCTAGGGGGCAGTGCTCATCTCAGTTGCAAAGCCAAAGCGCCAATGCTGTCCAAAGACATCTCCATGGTCATGTGGCCGGCATGACTAAATGCCAAAGGCGCACGGAATGCTGTTACCTTTCCACCAACAGTGATCCCTATTTTTATACTTGCATTTTTTACTTGCTTTCAAATTGCTAGGTTGGCAGAAGCTGGGCCAAGTAACGGGAGCTCACTCTGTTACATGGCACTAGGGATTCGAACCGCTGAACTGCTGACCTTCTGATCAACAAGCTCAGCGTCTTAACTACTGAGCCACTGCATCCCTATTCTCTAGACTAACCAATTCCAAATCCTGCAACTGTTCTTCATAGGTTTTAGTCTCCGGGCCTTTAATCATCTTAGTTGCTCTTCTCTGCACTTTTTCCAAAGTCTCAACATGAGGTTTTTTGGTACTGTGGTGACCAAAACTGGATGCAATATATTCATCCAGTTTTATCCTGGTACTTATTTATCTATTCACATTTGAATGCTTCCGAACTGCAAGGTTCACAGGAGCTGGTGGGGGGAGGACAGGAGCTCACCTCTTCACAGAAGGAACCCTTTCTACAAATCTTGTATTACAATACAATACAATACAATACAATACAATACAGTACAGTACAGTACAGTACAGTACAGTACAGTACAGTACAGTACAGTACAGTACAGTACAGTACAATACAAACAATACAAGAGTTGGAAGGGACCATACAATACAATGCAATGCAATGCAATGCAATGCAATGCAATGCAATGCAATGCAATGCAATGCAATGCAATGCAATGCAATGCAATGCAATGCAATGCAATGCAATGCAATGCAATGCAATACAATACAATACAATACAATACAATACAATAGCAGAGTTGGAAGGGACCGTGGAGGTCTTCTAGTTCAACCCTCTGCCTAGGCAGGAAGCCCTATACCATTTCAGACAAATGGCCATGCAACATCTTCTTGAAGACTTGCAGTGTTGGGGCATTCACAACTTCTGGAGGGAAGCTGTTCCCCTGATTAATTGTTCTCACTGTCAGGAAATTTCTCCTCAGTTCTAAGTTGCTTCTCTCCTTGATTAGTTTCCACCCATTGCTTCTTGTTCTGCCCTCAGGTGCCTTGGAGAATAGCTGGACTCCCTCTTCTTTGTGGCAACCCCTGAGATATTGGAAGGCTGCTATCATGTCTCCCCTAGTCCTTCTTTTCATTAAACTAGACATACCCAGTTCCTACGACTGTTCTTCATATGCTTGATTGATTTAATTTGTATACCGCCCTTCTCCCTCTCGGGACTCAGGGCAGTGAACAGCCACAATAAAAGAGGAAATACAAAAGTTAAAATAACAAATTAGTAAGTATTAAATAATTTGGCCTATTATTATAAAACCCAATACTAAAAACCCAATTAAAAGACTATGACAGGCCGGCTGCACGAAATAGATGTGTCTTCAGGGCCCGACGGAAGAGACGTAGGTCTGCGATCGTGCGTAATTCAGGTGGGAGGTCATTCCAGAGGGCAGGAGCTGCCACAGAGAAGGCTCTCTCCCTGGGGGTCACCAGCCGACATTGTCTGGCCGACGGCACCCTGAGGAGGCCCACTCTGTGGGAGTGGACAGGTCGGTGGGAGGTATTTGGCAGCAGGAAGTGGTCTTGCAGATAACCAGGTCCCTTGCCATGGAGCGCTTTAAAGGTGGTCACCAGTATCTTGAAGCGCACCTGGAAAGCCACAGGCAGCCAGTGCAGCTCACGCAGGAGAGGTGTCACATGGGAGCGTCTAGGTGCTCCCAAAGTCCCTTCGGGGAGAGGGTGCGGTCTACAAATCAAATAAATCAAAATCCCCCATTTTAGTCTCCAGTCCCCCAATCATCTTTGTTGCTCTTCTCTGCACTCTTTCTCTTTCACTTTCTTCTACAAGAAGACATGGGACAGGGTCTTATCTTGGAGAAGATCTGTAAAACAGGATCCTCCTTCATCTCTCTTGAAAACTGAGAAAAAAGACATCAGTTATCCCCACCCACCCCGGTTTTGCTTTCTCTCTGTGAATGTAAAATAAATATATTTATTTTAATAAATAAACTGGGCAGAAATCCATGTAGTGTGAGCTAGCACTTAAGACACCATATGTTAATATGTGACGAACAAAGTTTTTTTTTTAATTAAGAAAAACACTTTTGTGTCTACAGTGAGAAGCATAAATATTTCCTTCCACGTTTTGTGCTAGCAAAAGCTGAAGCTCCATTAGGTAATGTGCAAATTAATTTCCTTTCTATTGTCCCGAACGTTGTAATTTAATTTCATTAGGTGATGCAGGATTCCTTTGCCATGAGAGGTGAAGGGAACAAATAACCGAGTTGGAAGGGCCCTTGGAGGTCCTCTAGTCCAACTCTCTTCACTTTCACTTTATTCAAATTTATATACCGCCCTATCTCCCTTGCGGGACTCAGGGCGGTGAACAGGCAATCATAAAACATAAAAACCTTGGGTACAATAAATATAATAAAAACAAATTGAACAAGAACCTGTTCTAAAAAGTCCCAATAAAACCCAGTTGATAAAATAAATGTAAAAGCTATGCCAGGCGGGGCTCACAAAATAGATGAGTTTTCAGGGCCCGGCAGAAGAGGCGCAAGTCCGTGGTTGTGCGCAGGTCGGGGGGAAGGTCATTCCAGAGGGCCGGAGCTGCCACAGGGAAATGACGAGGGCTTGAGTGACCGTGTGTAGGGTGTCACGATCCAGAAAGAGGCGCAGCTGGTGTATCAGGCGTAGCTGATAAAAAGCCTTCCTGGCCACGGCTGTCACATGGTCATCTAAAGACAGCCGAGTGCCCAGGAGGACCCCCAAGTTGCGAGCCCTCTCCGCGGGGGCTAATGACTTGCCCCCGATAGCCAGCGATTGAACCAGCTGGCTATGTCCTGCACAAACAGCAGACCCTAAAGCAGGGGTCTGCAAAGTTGGCTCTTTTAAGACTGGTGGACTTCAACTCCCAGAATTCCCCAGTCAGCATAGCTGGCTGGGGAATTCTGGGAGTTGAAGTCCACCAGTTTTAAAAGAGCCAACTTTGCAGACCCCTGCCCTAAAACATTCCAGGCAAGTGGTTCTCCAGTCTCTTCTTAAAAGTCCCCTGTGATGGAGCATCCACAACTTCTGAAGGGAAGCTGTTCCACTGGTTAATTGTTCTCACTGTCAGGACATTTCTCCTTGGTTCTAGGTTGCTTCTCTCCTTGATTAGTTTCCATCCATTGTTTCTTGTCTTGCCTTCTGGTGCTTTGGTACATAGGTTGATGCCCTCTTCTTTATGGCGGCCCCTGAGATATTGTAGGACTGCTATCATGTCACCATTAATCCTTCTTTTAACTAGACTAGACATACCCAATTCCTGTAACCATTCTTCATATGGTTTATCCTCCAACCCTATCATCATCATCATCATCATCATCATCATCATCATCATCATCATCATCATCATCATCATCTTAAATCTAATAGAGCCTTGGTGGTGCAGTGGTTAGAGTGTAGTATTGCAGGCTACTTCTGCTGACTGCCAGCTCCCAACAATTTGGCAGATCGAATCTCACCAGGCTCCAGGTTGACTCATCCTTCCATCCTTCCAAGGTGGGTAAAATGAGGACCGAGATTGTTGGGGGCAATCGGCTGACTCTGTAAGCCACTTAGAGAGGGCTGCAAAGCACTATTAAGTGGTATAAAAGTCTAAGTGCTATTGCTACTACTACTAATAATAATGATCTATACATATACAGTATATATCTGTAGATACATCTAAACATCATATTCAAATAGTTCAGGCTTCCTCTGAATCAAATTTATGTGGTAAAGTTTCAGCTGTACCTCAAAAATAATACTGAGTCAAAGAGAGAAAGCAGTGTTTTTTTTTAAATTTATCAAATTAAGTTGTTGGGCTCAAGTTTAAAGCAACCTATTTTAATTCCTTCACCCAAAGGAAAATGAATTTATGGTTCTCAAGAACCTAGTAGAGGAATAAGAAAGGCTAATTCTGCTGGCTGGCTACTACCAGCAATTCAGCAGTTTGAATCTCGTTGACTCAAGGAACAACTTGCCTCCAGAACAGGGGTCCCCAACCTTTGCAACTTTAAGTCTGAAGGACTTCAGCTCCCAGACTTCTCCAGCCAGCAAAGCTGGCTGGAGAAGTCTGGGAGCTGAAGTCCTTCAGACTTAAAGTTGCAAAGGTTGGGGACCCCTGCTCCAGAAGATGTGAGTGCTCCAACACTGGAAGTTTCTAAGAATAGATGGGACAACAACTTATCGAAAATGGTAAAAGGCCGGGAGGGTGAACCTATGGCACGCATGCCACAGGTGACACGTGGAGCCCATTTGGAAGGGCACGTGAGGCGTTGCCCTGTCAGCTGGCCAGCATGCATGTGTGCGCTGCCCAGCAGAGTTCAGCCTTTTTTAAAGCCATTTTTCACCCTCCCTGGGCTCCAGAGGCTTTATAGGAGCCTGGGGAGGGCAAAAACAGTCTTTCCCCCCCGCCCCCCCCCCCCCAGGCCCTCCGGAGGCTTCAGGAGCTTCCCTGAAGTCTCTGGAGCACAAAAAAATCACCCCTATGGCCAAACCAGAAGTTCGGGAACGGACTTCCGGTTTGCTCGTACGGCCGGTTTAAGCCCTCCGGAGCCTTCAGGGACCTTCAGGAGGCTTCCCTGAAGTCTCCAGAGGACTAAAAACGACCCCATGAGCAAACCGGAAGTCAACTTCCGGTTTGCTTGTAGGGTCATTTTTCCTCCAGAAGGTCCCTGAAGGCTCCGGAAGGCCTCCACAGGGGGACAGGGGAGGCTGTTTTCGCCCTCCTCAGGCTCTTATAAAGCGTCTGGAGCCTTGGGAGGGTGAAAAAAGCATGCAAAAAATGGGGGGAGTGCCTGTTATGTACGCATGCGTGCTGGGTGTGTGTGTGTGTCGTGCATTGCATTATGGGTGCGGCATATTGGTGCATGACCCCCCTGTGATCCCCTTGCTTATGGCACGTGAGCCAAAAAAGGTTCGTCATCGCTGGTATAGGGTTTCCTTCCTGAGCAGGGGGTTGGACTAGAAGACCCTTCCAACTCTGTTATTCTGTTTTGTTCTGTTTTGTTCTGTTTTGTTTTGTTCTGTTTTGTTCTGTTTTGTTCTGTTTTGTTCTGTTTTGTTCTGTCCTGTCCTATGCTGTGCTGTGCTGTGCTGTGCTGTGCTGTGATGTCCTGTCCTGTCCTACCCTACCCTACCCTACCCTACCCTACCCTACCCTACCCTACCCTATCCTACCCTACCCTACCCTACCCTATCCTACCCTACCCTACCCTATCCTACCCTACCCTACCCTACCTTACCTTAGCCTACCCTACCCCAGAGCTGGGTTTCTACCAGTTCGCACCGGTTCGGTAGTGGTAATTTGGCCACGCCCCTGAACCAGTTCCTCGGTTGCCGCTGCTGTTACCAGCATGCCGGTTGGCGATGCCCAGAGGAAGGGCCTTCTCTGTGGCGGGCCCGGCCCTCTGGAACGACCTACCCCCCCGACCTACGCACCACCTCGGACCTCCGCCTCTTCCGCCAACGTCTTAAGACGTATCTATTCCAACAAGCCGGCCTAGCATAGCCCTCCGTTTCTGACTTTTATCTATAAATTGTTAATTTGCAGGGTTTTAAGTGGGGGTTTTTTAGCACGGGATTTATAATTTAACATATTTTTAATAATGTATACTGTTCTTTTGTTATGGTTTTAATAATGCCTGTGCACCGCCCTGGGTCCTAACAAGGAGAAGGGCGGGGTATAAATTCGAAAAAAATAAAATAAAATAAATAAATAAAAATTTAGTAGTTTTTCACATTCTACCCTACCCTACCCTACCCTACCTTACCTTACCTTAGCCTACCCTACTCCAGAGCTGGGTTTCTACCAGTTCGCATGGGTTTGGTAGTGGTAATTTGGCCACGCCCCTGAACTAGTTCCTCGGTTGCCGCTGCTGTTACCAGCATGTTTTTAAGTAGTTTTTCACATTCCTTGTACATGCGCAGAAGAATTTACAGTGAAATGTGCACGCAAGTGAAGCACATGTGAAGTAAACTGGTACCAACACTGGTAGGAACCCACCCCACCCCTGCCTGCCCTGCCCTGCCCTATCCTATGCTGACTCCATAAACTGCCCTGTGAAGCAGTATATAAGTCTAAGTGCTAGTGCTAATGTGAGCCAACATGGACCTCTAATTGGGGCAAGAAATCACCATTAATCCAGGCATTAATTCAGCAGCAGGACCTGGACAAGCCGAATCTCAAGTCCGATATTAATTCCCTCTTCATCCGCAGCAGGGAAACTGTGCCTTGTCATTCAGATCTGGTCCAGTCGGTGTGAACCCGATCTTAACCTTGTCATCTTGAGTTTGACTATGCTTGCAGGTAACTACAGCTGAAGAAGCAGACGACCTCGGGTTAATGACATGGCATATGTTCCTCCCACTCGAGTTCTACTGGCCGAGTCCCAAGTAAAGGCAGTAAGACTGACAGTGTGATCAAATTACCCATTATTACAAGAGCTGGGGAAACAATTACATATTTTGCAAGGTTCTAATCAATCTTGAAGCCCCGGCATTGTGGTCTGCTTCCGTCTGACTGTTTTCCCATCCTTTGCCAAGTTTAATATGTGTTGAGAGGTTAGCCAGCGGAAGAAAAGGCATGGCGATGAGTACCATATTTTTCGGAGTATAAGACGCACCGGAGTATAAGATGCACCAAGGTTTTAAAGAGGCAAATTTAAAAAACAGGTTTTGCACTCTGTAGACCTCCCCAAAATGGCCCGTTTTTTTTTTTTTTTAAAGGGTGTGAATAGCCTTTAGGAGGCTTGTAGAATGCTCCGGAGGGGGGGGGTGGCAAAATGAACAAAAAATGGCCTGTTTTTGCAAAAATGGCCCCATTTTTTGTCCAACAAAGGGCATGAATAGCCTTTAGGAGGCTTATAGAGTGCTCCTGGGGGCTGCGGGGGTCAAAAGAAGCAAAATGTTTTGCTCATTTCTGCCCTCCCCATCCCCTAGGAGCACTCTGAAAGCCTCCTAAAGGCTATGCACAGCCATTTGAATGAAGGGAACAGGGTTTCGGTAGGCAACAAATGCTGTTTTGGTGTATAAGATGCACCCAGATTTTCAGCCTCTTTATACTCTGAAAAATACGGTGCTTGTGTAAAAAGGAACAGTAGGGAGACAAAGAGCTTCCTTCTTAAAAAGATGTTGATCTTTGCCCCTGCAGCTCCAGTTACACAAACGCCAGCTTTAATTTCTGAAGCAGAGGACAGCTCGCTCAGTGAATTATTGGGAAGTAGCTGTTTACTTGTGGGAAATTAACTCTAAGGGGGTTTTATATCGAAGAAATTTTGGATTAGCATAATGCACAGGCCTCAAAGGAGTAACAAAGATTCAATCTAGGGAGACAAACTGAAGGCCACCTAATTCAGAGGGTTTTCAAAGATTTTAGACCAGTGAAACATAGAACCACAGGGTTAGAACATAGAATAATACATTTGGAAGGGAACTTAGAGGTCTTCTAGTCCAGCTCAAGGAGGAGACCCTATACCAGTGATGGCGAGCCTTTTTTGCCTCAGGTGCCAAAAGCACACACGCGTGCGTGCTATCACACTCACCCCCATAATTTAATGCACCCACATGTGACACACACACACCTTGCTGCCTTGCACATTTGCACACAGCTTTCTTGAAGCCTGGGGAGGGCGAAAACAGCCTCCCCCACCCCCTGGAGCCCAAAATCAGCCCATTTTCCAACTTCCAGTGGGCCCAGTAAGTATTTTTTTCACCATCCTCAAGCTCCAGAGGTTTTCTAGGAGCCTGGAGAGGGCGAAATTGCCTCTCCCCCCCTCCACCCCATGCAGCAAAACAGTCCAACGCACAAACTGGAAGTCCGTTCCCAAACTTCCAGTTTGTGCATTGAACAGTTTTTCGCCCTCCAGAAGCTTTAGGGAAGCCTCCGGAGGGTGAAAAACAGCTGAAAATCAAGGCCAAAAATCAGCAGGCCAGTGAGCGTATGTGCACAGGAGCTGACAGTGTAGCGCCTCACATGCCCTCAGAAATGGTTCCGCATGCCTGCGCGAGCTGCAATGGCTGCCTGTGGCTTTCAGGCTGTGCTTCAAGGTGCTAGTAACCATTTTCAAAGCGCTCCATGACACGGGTCCTGGTTATTTGCAAGACCGCCTCCTGCTACCAAATACCTCCCACCGACCAGTTCGCTCCCACAGACTAGGCCTCCTCAGGGCGCCGTTGGCCAAACAATGCCACCTGGCGACCCCCTGGGGAAGAGCCTTCTCTGTGGCAGCCCCTGCTGTCTCCCAGTGGAGATACCACCTAACAGATCTTCTGCCTATTACTTCTTGTCCTGTTCTCAGGTGCTTTTCTTGTGGCCTTCCAGTGGCCAGCAGATCTGGCAACAGAGTCGAACAGTGAGGAGGTTGGGGAGGAACATGGGCCAGTCTTGGAGGCTGGGGAAGGCTCAGACGAGGGCTCTGCGTCAGAGGCGGAGATGGGGCCAAGGCTTCTGGCCATTCTCAGCTGCCTTTGGAGCTAGACAGCAGTGAGGCAGAGGAACAACTGGTGCCTGTTCCCAGTGTGTGCATGCACAGAGCTGCCAGAAGAAAAGAGCAGCTAAGACTTCAGTGTCGACTTGGGAGTAAAGCCACAGGTGGACGGTGAATCTCCCCTCCCAATTTGTTCATTCATTCGTTTCAGGAGTGTGAAGATCTGTCCGTGAATCTCAGAGACTCTGTGCCAGGTCTTTCCTTGCACAGCACTTCGCTTGGAAAATATTTACATGGCAACTTTCCAAGCTAGATAAGGTCGGTGGTCATAAATTCACTTTTGAAAGACTGTTTGCCAGGCCTTCGTTGAATGTGAATGGGAGGAATTCACATTCGTTTAATAAAAGGGGTTTTGTCGGGATCATGAATCTGCTTCGTGCTTTTTGGGGGAAGCTTTGGAGAACAGGTCAACCCCTTTTCTCTGTGTAACAGCCTCTCAAGTACTAGAAAATGGCTATCATATAATCTCTAGCCCAGAGGTCCTCAAACCTGTTGAACAGGGGGCTGATTCAGGGTCCATCACACAGTTTAGGGGCCGGACAAGCTGGGTGGGCATGGCTAAGTGGTCATGTGACTGGGTGGGCATGGCTAGGTGGTCATGTGACTGGGTGGGCATGGCTAGGTGGTCATGTGACTGGGTGGGCATGGCTAGGTGGTCATGTGACTGGGTGGGCATGGCTAGGTGGTCATGTGACTGGGTGGGCAAGGCTAGGTGGTCATGTGACTGGGTGGGCATGGCTAGGAGGTCATGTGACTGGGTGGGCATGGCTAGGTGGTCTTGTGACTGGGTGGGCATGGCTTGGTGGTCATGTGACTGGGTGGGCATGGCTAGGTGGTCATGTGACTGGGTGGGCATGGCTAGGTGGTCATGTGACTGGGTGGGCATGGCTAGGTGGTCATGTGACTGGGTGGGCAAGGCTAGGTGGTCATGTGACTGGGTGGGCATGGCTAGGAGGTCATGTGACTGGGTGGGCATGGCTAGGAGGTCATGTGACTGGGTGGGCATGGCTAGGTGGTCTTGTGACTGGGTGGGCATGGCTTGGTGGTCATGTGACTGGGTGGGTATGGCCAATTTAGCAGTCTATGTTGCCTTTGCCTTTGCTGTATTTGCTCAACCCAAGGAATCTATTTACTTAAGACCCTCGCCCCCTCCCCCCCCAAAAAAGGGAAAAGCAGCACATACTTTATACAATACAATACAATAGCAGAGTTGGAAGGGACCTTGTAGGTCTTCTAGTCCAACCCCCTGCCTAGGCAGGAACCCTACACCATTTCAGACAAATGGCTATCCAACATCTTCTTAAAGACTTCCAGTGTTGGGGCATTCACAACTTCTGGAGGCAACTTCTGTTCCACTGATTCATTGTTCCGACTGTCAGGAAATTCCTCCTCAGTTCTAAGTTGCTTCTCTCCTTGATTAGTTTCCACCCATTGCTTCTTCTCCTGCCCTCAGGTGCCTTGGAGAATAGCTGGACTCCCTCTTGCGACTAACTTCATTACAAAAGGAGCTTCAGCAGCTTTTTAAAATAGGCTGTTAAAAAAAAGTATAAAACAAACAGGATTTCCTTCAAAATAACTCCTGATCAGGTGACCACGCAATAAACCAGACTGAGAACAGCACCAATTAAGACTGCAACTAAACCCCCCAAGATGGGCATTGAGAGGCATGGAGAGCAGGTGGAAGAAGGCGAGAATCAACACACTTACACACTCAGCTTACAATGGTGAATTAAGGAAGGATAATGGTCCCTCAGACTGTTGGGGGCCAGGTTATAGTTTGAAAAAAACAACATGAATTAATTTCTATGAACACCGCACACATCTTCATTTGTAGTACAAAAAAAAACCATGAAATAATACAATATTTAAAATGAAGAACAATTTTAACCAACATAAATGTACTACTAATTCAATGGAAATTGTGGGCCTGCTTATTTGGGATTACAGGGCTAAAGGTCTTTTAGGCCTGGAGGAGAAATCACAAACTGATTTGCTTTTTGCCACACTTGTGCAAGTGTATATACACACATGAATATCTACCAAAATTGTTCAGCAAGCAATTTGGTGGGTGTACTTTATATATGGGAAGAATCAAAGCAATGGGTGAATTCTCCTTCAGGCATTATACTGTGGCTGCATTTGACTTAGTGCTTGCCAACTTCAGCTGATTTTGGAAAAGCTAAGAGAGGTGGAGACATGTCCTCCACCCACCCACCCACCCACCCAACCACCTACCTACCTACCTACTTACTTACTCACTCGTCCACCCACTCGCTCACTTTTAAAGTGCTACTTTAAAAGCAGCCCTTTCCGTACACACTCACCCGCCCTGAATGTGAAAAACATCTGAAAGGCTGTTTTTAAAGTATTTTTAAAGCATTTTAAAAGTCTTTTAATGCACTACTTTACAAGCTGACAGCTGCTTTCCAAGCTGGCACCACCTCCTCTCCTATTTGCCCATGGGCATTGGGTCACAGGGCTGTGAAAAACATTTGAAAGGTTTTAGTGACTACGTGTGCGCAGTTCACTGTAAATTGTTCTGCGCATGCGCGAAGAACAATTTACATTGAACAGCGCATGCGCGCATGGGGGGTTGTGAACCAGTAGGAAACCTGGCAGCAACCCACTCCTGCTCTGGGCCACTAGATGGGGCTAGAGAGCAACAAGTCTTCAAAGTGTTGACGACCATGTTTAAAGTGCTCCATGGCTCGGGGCCTAGCTACATGCGAGACCGTCTCCTGCGCCATACATCCCTTCGACCGATCCGCTCCCATAGAGAGGGCCTTCTCCAGGTGCCATCGGCCGGGCAATGCCGGTTGGCGACACCCAGGGGAAGGGCCTTCTCTGTGGCGGGCCCTACCTTCTGGAACGACCTGCCCCCCCCGAATTACGCACCATCTTGGACCTCCGCCTTTTCCGCCAGTATCTCAAAACGCATCTATTTCAACAAGCCGGCCTAGCATAACCTCCCGATACTGACTTTTATTAGCTGTAAATTTTAATTAGGGGAATTTTAAAAAATTTTTATTTTTTATTTTATTAAATTTATATCCCGCCCTTCTCCAAACGGACCCAGGGCGGCGCACAGGAATGTTAAAATACATACAAAACATATAAAATTTAAAAAACTTATTCTAGTAAAACCTGTGCTAAAAACCGAATTAAAATCCCAAATTTAAAACTGTCTAATGGTCAATACAGGGGGTTACGCTAGGCCGGCTAGATGGAATAAATGTGTCTTCAGACACTTGCGGAAGAGGCGGAGGTCAGAGATGGTGCGGAGTTCAGGGGGTAGGTCGTTCCAGAGGGCTGGCCCAGCCACAGAGAAGGCTCTTCCCCTGGGTGTCGCCAGTCGGCATTGTCCAGCCGACGGCACCCTGAGGAGGCCCTCTCTGTGGGAGCGTATCGGTCTGAGGGATGTATGGGGCAGGAGGCGGTCTCGCATATAACTAGGCCCCGAGCCATGGAGCGCTTTAAAGATGGTCGTCAAGACCTTGTAGCGCACCCAAAAGACCACAGGGAGCCAGTGCAGCTCGCGCAGGATAGGTGTTATGTGGGAGTGTCTAGGCGCTCCCGTAATCACCCGCGCGGCTGCGTTCTGGACTAGCTGCAGCTTTCGGGTGCACCTCAAGGGAAGCCCCATGTAGAGAGCATTACAGTAGTCGAGTCGAGAGGTGACGAGTGCTTGAGTGACTGTGCGTAGGGCACCCCAATCCAGTAAGGGGCGCAATTGGCGCATCAAGCGTACCTGACGAGGGCGGACACACCCTGGATCTAATCTTCGTCTCGGGACAGTGGAGTAGTGATCTGGGAAGAGGGGATCTAGCCATCACACCCCTGTCATGGACAGATCACGCTCTCCTTCAGCTCGACTTTCCGATCGCCGCACCTCACTGCGGGGAGGCGGAACCGGACATTCCTATATGGTTCCACCCCAGGCTCCTGATGGACCCGATAAGGTTCCAAAGGGAGCTTGGGCCAATTCCTGTGGACTTGCCCCGCGACTCGACTGAGGACCTAGTGGCCGCATGGTTAAGTGCGGCCATGGGGGCCTTGGACCGAGTCGCGCCCTTGCGGCCTCTCTTGCGGCGACGAACTACCTGGGCTCCTTGGTTCACCGAGGGGCTTAGGGAGATGAAGTGCCACAAGAGACGCCTAGAGAGCAGATGGAGATCTTCTCGCTCCGAAGCCGACCGAACACTAGTGAGAGACCATATTAGGACTTACTTAGTGGCGTTAAGAGTGGCCAAACGTGAGTATTGTGCCACTCTTATTGCATCCGCAGATAACCGCCCTGCCGCCCTGTTTGGGGTGACCCACTCCCTCCTTCAACAGAGGCCGCGGGAAGCCCCTTTACAGGGTCGAGCAGAGGAATTTGGGATTTATCTGCAGGAGAAAATCACTCGGATTCGGAACGAGTTACCCTCCATCGACAGTGGTCCAGTCGAGCGGGCCGAGGCTGATCTTGTGACACCATCCTGGGAGGAGTTTGATTTTGTTACCACCGAGGATATGGACAAGTTGTCAAAGAGGCTTAGGGCTACCACATGTTTATTGGACCCGTGTCCCTCCTGGCTTGTACTGGCATCCTGGGAGACGACACGAGGCTGGCTCCAGGGCATTGTCAACGCATCTTTGAGTGAGGGGTCCTTGCCTGCCGTCTTGAAAGAGGCGGTAGTAAGGCCCCTCCTCAATGTTTTAGCACAGGGTTATAGTTTAATAGGTTTTTAATAATCATGTAATAAGGCACATTTTAAGATGTATATTTATGTATATGTATAGTTTTTAAATTCCTGTGGCCCGCCCTGGGTCCTTTTTTAGGAGAAGGTGCAGGTTATAAATGTGAAAATAAATAAATAAGAGTATATAAAAGTTATATGCTGGCGCATGACAGTAACCAAACATATAATAGATGAAAAACGGTACACTGACATGGACTTTAGACTAAGTGGATTTGCTTAAATGTACACCTCCTGCTGCAAATTGTACGGTGAATCATAACCACCGCTGACTTTATTTTCATATGGAGAAAGTGAATGGCAGACCTTGGAAGAGAAATTGGAATAGCCAAAGGGAAGCACTTTTGTCACAATTAACTCGGCGGTCTAATAAAATCTTAATAATCCAGTTCTCCTACCACACATGAGAAACGTCACATCGCTCAGCTCCAGCGAGCAAATCTAATAAAATGTTCTCCCTTGCTTCACTTCATAATTACTACCACTTACAAAGGAAAGATAAATAATTAAAAATTTAAAGGGTGCTAATAGCGATCCTACTTTTAATGAACGACGTTCCACCTTTAAATTGATATTCTCCTCTTGAAAAAAAGAACAGGCGGAAGTGCTTTCCACAAAAGGTACAATCAGGAGAGAAATAATGTACAGCCGCACGCTAATTTCAAAGAAAGCATCAACCAACTTAAAGGACAAAAAGGCATCGCTGTGCTTACCTTGAAAAGACCATTCCTTCAATGGAAACAACGGTGAATGCCAGGACATTTGCTTTTAATATGTAGAACTTCTGCAGCCTTTTGCATCAATGGAAAATCATTCTGAGCATTCCCAGTTTTGTCAGAATAGAGGTGGAAGGGTTCTTGGAGGTCTTCTAGTCCAACCTCCTGCTCAAGATAGATAGATAGATAGATAGATAGATAGATTTTATTTTTCTATACCGCGTCCTCTCCCCAGGGGGACTCGGAGCGGTGCACAGGGAAAATTAAAACAGCATAAAATATATACATAAATAAATACAATAAAAACAAATTAAATCAACTGTCCCTGTACTAAAATCCCCATTTTAAAATTAACATTCCCTAACCCCTGAGGTAGAGACTAACCTAGGCCGGCCAAGCAGAAAAAGTGAGTTTTTAATTTCTGACGGAAGGAGCGGAGGTCCGTAGTTGTTCTAATGTCAGGGGGAAGGTCGTTCCAGAGGGCTGGGCCCGCCACAGAGAAGGCCCTTCCCCTGGGCGTCGCCCGCTGACAAAGTCTAGTGGACGGCACCCGGAGAAGTCCCTCTCTGTGGGAGCGAATGGGCCGGGAAGATGTATGGGGCAGAATCCGATCCCGCAGATAGCTAGGTCCCGAGCCATGGAGCGCTTTAAAGATGAGAACTAAAACCTTGAAGCGCACCCGAAAGACGACAGGTAGCCAGTGCAGCTCGCGCAAGAGCGGTGTTACATGGGTATACCTTGCGGTACCCATTATTGCTCGCGCGGCTGCATTCTGGACCAGCTGAAGTCTCCGGGTGCACCTCAAGGGGAGCCCCATGTAGAGAGAGTTACAATAGTCCAGTCGGGATGTCACGAGAGCATGAGTGACTGTGCGAAGGGTGTCCCGATCCAATAGGGGGCGCAACTGGCGAACCAGGCGAACCTGGTAAAACGCCCTCCTGGCCACGGCTGTCACTTGATCTTCCATGGACAGCCGGGCATCCAGGAGGACACCCAAGTTGCGCACCCCATCCACAGGGGCAAGATGTTCGCCCCCTATGGCCAGCGATGGAGTCAGCTGGTTGAATCGGGCAGCCGGAAACCACAGCCACTCGGTCTTGGTCGGGTTGAGTCTGAGTCCGTTACTTCCCATCCAGATCCGTACGGCTTCCAGGCACTGGGACATCACCGCTACGGCATCGTTGGGGTGGCTTGGGGTAGATATATACAGCTGAGTATCATCAGCGTAGAGATGGTACTCTACCCCAAAGCCACGGATGATCTCACCCAGCGGCTTCATATATGTGTTGAACAGGAGAGGCGAGAGGACCGACCCCTGAGGAACCCCACATGTGAGGGGTCTCGAGGTCGACCTCTGCTCTCCTGCCAACACAAATTGTGATCGGCCAGAGAGGTAGGAGGAGAACCACCGTAAAATGGTGCCTCCCACCCCCAACCCCTCCAGCCGATGCAATAGGATACCATGGTCGATGGTATCGAAAGCCGCCGAGAGGTCTAATAGGACCAGGATGGAGGACCAACCCCCATCTCTGGCCCTCCAGAGATCATCGACCAACGCGACCAATGCCGTCTCGGTGCTATGCCCGGGCCGAAAGCTGGACTGGCGCGGGTCTAGATAATCAACTTCCTCCAGGTGACGGGGAAACTGTTGTGCCACCACACTCTCAACAACCTTCGCCAAAAAGGGAAGGTTGGAGACTGGACGATAGTTGGTTAATAAAGCTGGATCCAAAGAGGGCTTCTTAAGGAGGGGCCTCACCATGGCCTCTTTTAGGGAAGCAGGTAAGGCACCCTCAAGCAGGAAACCCTGTGTCATTTCAGACAAATAGTTGTCCAATCTCTTCTTAAAAACTTCCAGTGTTGGAGTATTTACAACTTCTGGAGGCAACTTCTGTTCCACTGATTAATTGTTCTAACTGTCAGGAAATTTCTCCTCAGTTCTAAGTTGCTTCTCTCCTTGATTAGTTTCCACCCATTGGTTCTTGTCCTGCCTTCAGGTGCTTTGGTGAATAGTTTGACTCCCTCTTCTTTGTGGCAACCCCTGAGATATTGGAACACTGCTATCATGTCTCCCCTGGTCCTTCTTTTCATTAAACTTTAGGGAATTTTAGACTTTAGGGAATTTTAGCTTAGGTGGGTTGTATTTTAAATGTTCTTTAAATTTTAGTACAGGTTTAATTTAATTCATTTTTAACTTTGTATATATTGTATGTTTTATATGGTTTTTTAATTTTTCCTGTACACTGCCCCGAGTCCCTTTGGGGAGAGGGGGCGGTTTATCAATCGAATAAATTTGAATTTTTGAATTTAAACTAGACCTACCCAGTTCCTGCAACCGTTCTTCATATGTTTTAGTCTTCAATCCCCTAATCATCTTTGTTGCTCTTCTCTGCACTCTTTCCAGAGTCTCCACATCTTTTTTACATCGTGGTGACCAAAGCTGGATGCAGTATTCCAAGGGTGGCCTTACCAAGGCCTTATAAAGTGCTTTTAACACTTCATGTGATCTTGATTCTCTCCCTCTGTTTATGCAGCTTAGAACTGTGTTCGTAGTTCTAACTTTCCTTAGTTCTAGGTTGCTTCTCTTCTTGATTAGTTTCTATCCTTTGCTTCTTGTCCTGCCTTCGGGTACTTTAGAGAATAGCTCAAGTCTTTCTTCTTTGTGGGAACACTGTTATCATGCCATCCCTAGTCCTCGTTTTCATTAAATTGAGCATACCCAATTGCAGCAATTGTTCTGTTATCCATTCAGTTGTGTCTCTACTCTTGGTGATTTTATATGCCAGGTTTCTCCACCTCTTCAGATCTTGCACTACTTTTTTGAGTTGTTCGATGTTCTGGCTGGTGGCTTCCACATAGAGAAGGGGGTCAAGTTATTTTTCAAAGCCCCTGAAGGCCAGACAAGGAACAATGGATGGAAACTGACCAAGGAGAGATTCAAACTGGAAATAAGGAGAAATTTTATGACAGTGAGAACCAGTGGTGGGTTTCTGCAGGCTCGCACCTACTCGCGAGAGCCGGTTGGTGAAATTTAGAGAACTGGTGAGAGGGGGTTCCACCAGCGTACCTGGAAGTAAATCTGGCCCGCCGCTGCCAGTGACCCAATGGGAAGGAAAGGAAAGGAAAGGAAAGGAAAGAAAGAAAGGAAGGAAGGAAGGAAGGAAGGAAGGAAGGAAGGAAGGAAGGAAGGAAGGAAGGAAGGAAGGAAGGAAGGAAGGAAGAAAGAAAGAAAGAAAGAAAGAAAGAAAGAAAGAAAGAAAGAAAGAATTTATCATCACAATTGAGTCCAAAATTTTGGTTGCTAAGCAAGAGCATTGTTAAATGAGTTTCACCACATTTTAAAAGGTGGCCACTCCCACCCTGTCACATGACTGCCAAGCCAAGCCCACAAAATAGGCCACACCTACAGAGTAGGTTCTAAAAAATTTGAAACCCACCACTGGTGAGAACAATCAACCCAAGGAACAGAAGTTGCCTTCAGAAATTGTGGGAGCCTCATCCCTGAAAGCTTTCAAGAAGAAACTGGACTGCCTTTTGTCAGAAATGGTGTAGGACCTCCTGCTTGGGTGGGAGATTGGACTAGATTAATTTAATTTAATTTAATTTATTGAATTTCTAAACCTCCCCCTCTCCCCGAAGGGACTCGGGGCGGTGTACAGGAAATTAAGAACATCTAAAACATAACAATACATAAATATTTAAAACCAAATTAAATAGTTAACCCTGTACTAAAAGTTTGTAAAAAAAAATAAATGACCTACAAGGTCCCTTCCAACTCTGATAATCTGTAATCAGCTTTGATGGTGTCCAGCCATCAGGTTCTTTGGTAGCCTGGTTTCCTTTAACCACTAACTCCTCCCAACATAATTGCTTTCTCCAGTGAATTTTCTCACATGACATGGCCAAAATAAGTGAAGCCCAGTTTTGTGATTCCCCCCACCCCCCTTTCCAGTGACATGTATGGTGTTATGCATTCCCGCACTTGCTCGTCAGTCTGTCAGGCCTGCAGCCATCTTTTATTTTGGATCTTTGGCCTGCCACATTTTCTATTATTCTCCTATGCATTTTTTATGGTGGGAAAATGGGAGGGGGGATTGTATGGAGTTAGATGATATGTAGCCATAACGAAATTCCTTTCTAGAAAGCCAAGGTCATCCTTTGTCTCTGCACCTCTGCACCTGACCGGTACTGGACGGGTGGAATTGCCAGCACGGCAGTGGGAGATTGGACCATGGGATGGACTTGAGGGTGTGGGGGGCAAGATCTTGAACTTTCAACTAGGTGGGGAAAACCGGGAAGCTTTCAGATTCGGGTTTTCCCAGATGTGCCAACATGGCTCTCTTCATAAATTGGAACTTTGAGGAATCCTTTGCCTTGGACTCTGATTTACTTTTGGATGCTATTTGGAACTCTGACACAGTCACCTAATTCCAAATTTTATTCCATCAGTAAATTCTAGGAGTCTTCGTGGGAACAATCTTAGAGGCACATCCAAATAAGCAAGATGGTGGCTTTGATTGAACACAGCTTTGATTTCAGCTATAGTTTTTCCCTTGGCAAGGGTCAAACGCTACTGCTCCCCCCAAAAAAAGGAGACACAACCAAACTCCGTTGCAAAAGCCACAAGGAACTGGATGAATTCCTGACTGTCAACGGTAAAGAAATTGCTGCCTTCTAGAACAGGGTCACCAACCTTTCGGACCTCAGGGACCACTAAATTTATAATTTTAAATCCCATAGATCAGGGGTCTCCAACGTTTGCAACTTTAAGTCTGAAGGACTTCAGCTCCCAGAATTCTCCAGCCAGCAAAGCTAAGTAGACTGCAGCTTTAAGTAGACTTAAAGTTGCAAAGGTTGGAGACCCCTGCCATAGATCACTAATATGATCTGCCTAATGAATGATTGGGTGGGCATGGCTAGGTGGTCATGTGACTGGGTGGGCACGGATAAACCCGATGTCACTCACATTGAGGGGCACCTCACCAGTCTCTACTCGCCCCTCCCTTCCCAGCCCCTCCTCACCTCGCTGCCCAGGCTCCTCAGGGCCCCAACAGGGAGCAGTTTCTGGAGCTAAGAAGCCACCATGAGAAAGAGTTGCCAAAAACAGTTCAGTTCCAATTGGATCTGACTGAGAAGGTGGCTTGACAGAAGCACCATGCTGAGGACTATCAGCATAGGCTTTCCAACTGGAGGGAAGACCTGTGGGAGTTCAAGGCCAAGTACCGGCACCTGGAGGCTCAGTGTGCAGAGATGGTCAGCCAGTTCCAGGCCTTGAGGCAGTCCCCCTGGAACGAGGCCCTCCGGCTCTTCCCCATCATTGGCACTTCCTTCCAGCCTTCGCCCAAAGCCCCACACCAGGAGGCTGAAGCAGACCCCAAGTCAGAATTTCTGCCCCCCCTCCAACCCACAGAAAAAGACCCCGAAGGGGAAGGAGACTCTCTGCACCAACACAAACGTTCATTGCATGTATCCATCCAAGGGGCCATAGTTTGAGGACCCCTGATTTAGTGCAATAGCAAAAATGCAAATCATTTTTCTGCGGTCCACCGAACTTTTCTAGAGGACCAACCACTGTTTCAGAAGACATTGTTCTGCTGTACCCCTAAGCACGCCATCACTCTCCACCCAATCTGTGTTTCAATGCCTCTTGACGGCGTGTTTCTCTTACAGACAATTAGACTTTCCCTTGGGAAGCCTTGTCTATATTTACTCGATAATAAATGTTGTTTAACCAGGGCACGCTTAACCGTGTGGTCTCCCTGTTAAGTGATCTACTAAGCAAAACACTGTCGGCTTCCTTGGTGCTTTAGAGTTATTCAGTCCAAGGATGCAGCTTGGCACGCAGATAAATAGCAGAGTCTGTTTACATCATGGCTCAGCCTTAAAACCCAGCAGAGACGGGAATGACCAGAAATCAATCTCTTCCAAAAGTTGTAAAAACCAGAAGCCTAATAATTGTACAGACTATTATTCAGCTAGTATTCCGGAGTATGTTTCTGCATAAGGCTCCCATAAATCAACATACAATCAGGTGCCATTGTTACCTCCCGGGAGAAAGAGAGGGGCATATTTATGAGATGGCAATGCCATTATGTAAATTGCAGAAAGGCAGCGCATATATATTTTTCTTCTTCCTCCTCCTCCTCCTCCTCCTCCTCCTCCTCCTCCTCCTCCTCCTCCTCCTCCTCCTCCTCCTCCTCCTCTTCTTCTTCTTCTTCTTCTTCTTCTTCTTCTTCTTCTTCTTCTTCTTCTTCTTCTTCTTCTTCTTCTTCTTCTTCTTCTTCTTCTTCTTCTTCTTCTTCTTCTTCTTCTTCTTCTTCTTCTTCTTCTTCTCCTTCTCCTTTCCCTTCCCCTTCTTCTCCTACTCCTACTCCTACTCCTTCTTCTTCCTGGAACAGAATGTAATTCGACAAAAGTTGTGTTCTTACACAGCATGGCCTGCTCTACTCTTTTCTTAACTTTGGACAACTCATTGGTGATTTTCTTGAAATACACATTATAAAGACACGTGCAGTTCTGTGGTTGCTTGCCACCAAGGGTGGGCTTCAAAAAATTTAGCAAGGGGTCCTCTGCCTGGTTGCTGGGTGCATGTGGCCAAGGTGGCCACCTGCACCACAGCGGGGGGGGGGGTTTGCCATCCTTGGGGTCTCGAGTCTTTCCTTGAGTCTCCAGGGGGGTGAAAACGGCCTCCCCAAGCCGTCTGGGATGCAGAATCTGAAAAAGCAGTCGATTGGTTGATCTGAGCTTTCCCTGAAAAGTTACAGCAAAGTGTATCTCAGAATTGGCAAAGAACTCAATTTAGCAAGGAAGTGCGGTTCAGCCAGTGTGGTTCCCGCATTGTGCTAAGCCATCATGTAGGGATGTGATTTAGCTCTAAGAATGAACCCAACCACAGTATTTTGAAACCAACAATTATGGTGTAGCTTGAGGATTAATTCACTCAAACTATCATAAACAATTCATCACAAGTGAAGAAGAGGGTTTTTTAAATTGTTGAAATGAAGGAGAGAAGCATTCACGGGAGTGGTTACTGATAATCCAGTCCATTTAAAATTAAGCAAGGGGGGATATATTTCATTATTGGCAGGAGAAGATCCCAAAAGATCTAGGAAGACTCGAGCAATGGGTCGAAATGAATGGATGGAACTATAGAGGAAGAAATTTAGCATTATGCATCTGGGTAGGAAAAATGTAAGACACAGATATAAAATGAGAGACACAAAGTTAGGAAGTTGTTGTTGTTAGTTGCAAAGTTATGTTTGATCCATTGGGACCCCATGGACAATGTTCCTCCAGGCCTTCCTGTCCTCTACCATCCCCTGGAGTCCATTTAAGCTCACATCTACTGCTTTGGTGACTCCATCCAGCCACCTCATTCTCTGTCGTTCCCTTCTTCTTTTGCCCTCCATCGTTCCCAGCATTAGGCTCTTCTCCAGGGCATCCTTCCTCTTCATTAGGTGGCCAAAGTCTTTGAATATGTGAAAGAAATCAGATGGCCTTGTGAACAAATGACTGAGCATATGGTGGAAATCTCCTGAATATCCTGCTGTCTGAAATCCTTCAACACATTCTCCTTCCAACACTTTTTGACTGAACGAGAGAAGAAACAGCTTTTTTCCTCCCCACTATTCTTTTATTGCTTCTTTGGTTTGGCCCAAATTCTCATTCTTCCTGAGGTCTACTTTGATTAGGATAAAACCTCCCATTACAAAATTTTATTTATTTATTTTTATTTATTTATTTTATTAAATTTATACCCCACCCTTCTCCTTGTTAGGACCCAGGGCGGCGCACAGGCATTATTAAAACCACAAAATACAATAAATATCAATTAAAATATATTAAATTAGTTAACCCGTGCTAAAACCCATGTTAAAAACCTTCCCAAATTATAATTTATTTTTAAAAAATCAGAAACGGGGGGCTATCCTAGGCCGGCAAAATAGTTTGCTGCAGCTGTTAGTTTAATCCATTGTGTATTCATTTAAAGAAAAATGCTTCGGCACTACTTTCCCTCAGAGCAAATTTGAGTGGAGGGACCACCAGCATAATTTGTATAGCATCCTGCTGCTTACATAACCCTGAGGGATGAGAAGGAAAAGGAGAAGGAGAAAGAGGAGAAGGAGAAGGAGAAGGAGAAGGAGAAGGAGGAAAAGGAGAAGGAGAAGATCTTGCCACTGCTCTAGCAGTCTACTTACCTACCTACTTATCCACCCACTCACCCGTCATCCATCCATCCATCTATCCTCCCCTCCTCTCTCTCTATCTATTGATCTATCTACCTATCTACCCATCTATCTTTATCTATCTTTATCTCTTTCTCTCTATCTCTCTTATATCTATAGATCTATCTATCTAGATCTATCTATCCCTCCATCCCTCCCTCCCTTCTCCCTCCCTCCCTCCTTCTATCTCTCTATCTCTCTACCTACCTATCTGCCTACCTATCTGCCTACCTATCTGCCTACCTACCTACCTACCTACCTACCTATCCACCTACCCACCCACCCACCTACCCAACCACCCACCCACCCACCCACCCACCCACCCACCCACCCACCCACCCACCCACCCACCCACCCACCCATCCATCCATCCATCCATCCATCCATCCATCCATCCATCCATCCATCCATCTATCTATCTATCTATCTATCTATCTATCTATCTGCTATTCCTATTTTCACCTGAAAAACCTGAGGATGTCATTGTGTCACCTAGCTTACATTACACGATTGAGATAATCCAAGCAGACACTTCTCTTTTGCCTATCATGAAATGCACCTGAGGAGATGCTCCCTGCAAGAATTGGACATGCACAAATAAATGCAGCTTGATATTGTTTTTCCCTACACCCCTTTGACATTTGTCAGAAGGTTGGAAATGTTATTCTCTTGCAACCTTCGCTCCGTCAGAGAGATCCATCCATCAACCAGAATCCATCCCTTTCCGTCACCTTTTCAAACAAGGACCCTGCCCTTTAAGCTTTGCTTAATAGGTGCCTCTCAATGAAAGCCTGCCGTTCATTGCGTGGGAACAGCGTTCTGATCAGCAAAACCTCGGCTGGGTGAAAAGATCCAGGAAAGGTGGAGAGCATGTTGGGAAATTCATTTTACCTTTGCCTCCATGTGACCAAGCCTGCCTCATCAGCATTTTTTCTACTCATGATCTATGCAGAAGTAGCAGCAGAAAACCACCAGTGATGAAGCTCCCATAACTTTCAAAGGCAACTTCTGTTCCATGGGTTGATAGTTCTCACTGTCAGGAAATTCTCCTTAATTCCAGGTTGCTTCTCTCCTTGATCAGTTTCCATCCATTGTTCCTTGTCTGGCCTTTGGGTGCTTTGGAGAATAGCTTGACCCCCTCCTCTCTGTTGCAGCCTCTCAAATATTGGAAGACTGCTATCCTGTCTCCCCTGGTCCTTCTCTTCATTAGACTAGCCAGTTCCTGTAACCATTCAGCAGCAGAAGGCAAGGCAACAAAGGGATGGAAACTAATCAAGGAGAGAAGCAACCTGGAATTAAGGAGACACTTCCTAACAGTGAGAACAATTAACCAGTGGAGCAGCTTGGCTCCAGAAGTTGTGGGACACTGGAGGTTTTTTAGGAAGAGACTGGACAGCCCCTTGTCTGGAATTGTATAATTCCAGACAAGGGACTGGAATTATACAATTCCTTAATCAGGGGGTTGGACTAGAATGCCTCCAAGGTCCCTTGCACATCTATTCTGATTAAGAATTAAAATCCAATCTAAATCAATGAACTTCCTCTCTGAAGTTGGTTTGTTAGGGGTAAAAAACACCCCCGTTGGAAAATAAACAGGCGGAATAGTGCAATACACCGGACAGCAAGAGATACGTTGCTTTAACCACACACAAACTCTATAACACTGATAGTAGAAAAAATAAATAGTCTTTACTTTTGTAGTAATTAAAATACTTCTTCCAAACAGTGATACTAACTCCTCTAACAATAAACAGTCCTTCACCAAACCACAGTTATCTTACAGTAATTCAAAACAATGATACTTCTTCCGTCTTCATGTTCAGCTTCTCCTCAGTGGCAATCAGGAAGCAAAGGAAAACAAAAGGGAATGAACTGTGTTTCCAGCTGCCTTTTATGATTGAGCTGGGAAGCACAGCCAATCAGATTCCACATAGTCCTTAAAGTTACATATACTCTTTAAGAATCCTGGCTTATATATATATTGTCAGCCCAACATCAGGATGATAATCCTAACAGGCTTTCTTTGGGAAGACTGAATGGAAACTAACCAAGGAGTGATCCTACCTAGAATTAAGGGAAAACTAGTTTCCTGGACAGAATAATCAACCAGTGGGAGACAACCAGTTTGTCTTCAGAAGTTGTGCATGCTTCACCCCTAAAGCGTCTCAAGAAGCGACTGGATAGCCTTTTGTCGGAAGGGTATCCAGGAACTGTAGTAAACTATAGTTCATATTCAAAAGAGATCGGAGATGCCAACCAGCGGTGGGATTCAGCCTGTTTGGACTGGTTTGGGTGAACTGGATGTTAATTTTAATCTGGTTCACTGAACCGGTAGTTCCAATGGATGGAAACTAACCAAGGAGAGAACCAACCTCGAACTAAGGAGATGTTTCCAGGTGGTGAGAACGCTCAACCTGTGGAACATGTTGCTTGCCTTCAGAAGTTGTGGGTACTTCATCACTGGAAATATTTAAGAAGAGATTGGGCAGCCACTTGTCTAAAATGGTATAGGGTCTCCCGCCTGTGCAGTGGGATGGACTAGAAGATCTCCAAGGTCCCTTCCAACTCTGTTATTCTGTTATTCTCTTCAGACTTCCAGTCTTGTAAGAGTCTACTAATGTAATCTTACAATAAAGATAGAGCTCGTACTCCAGGTTGTGCTGATTTTTTCTCCTTCCCAGCTAGTGATGTGGGTCTCCCTCCCACTTCATCCATCAATAAAAGGGAGTAATTGTGAGGACACAGTGGGATCCCTGAAAATAAGGCTCAGGCTTTCTCTTTACTGTTCCATCCACATATCCTGGAACTAGAATTCCAGTCCATGGAATCATGAGAGTTTATAGGCCCCACTTGGAGAAGATGGCTGTTCTGGTTTGTTTTAACATCTTCAATCATTGTCTCAAGGTCTACCGGATCGGATATACAGGGATTTAGTTGGCAACAAAGTCATGTAGTCAGTTATGATTCATTGTCACTCTTTCCTTGTCATCAAGTAGACAGCTTCTCCTTCTCTTTCTCCTTCTCCTTCTCATCTTCTTCTTCTTCTCCTCCTCTTCCTCCTTCTTCTCATCTCCTCCTCCTTCTCCTCCTTCTCTGGCTCCTCCTGTCCTCCTTCTCCTTCCTGTCCTCATCCTTCTTCTCCTTCTCTTCCTCCTTCTCCTCCTTCTCCGTTTCCTCCTCTCCTCCTTGTCCTCATCCTTCTTCTCCTTCTCCTCCTCCGTTTACTTTTCTTTCAAAACCAGGTCTAACAAGACTTGTCAGCTGTTCCACATTGAATGCTATCAGTGGTGAAATGTTTTGAAGAGATGTCACCACACTTTAAGGCAGCACAAAACTGAATGAAAGAAATAATGTCAAATATTTTGCCTAAGTAATGAATTTCACATTGATAGAGCCTGAAGGCTGGGGAAGAAGGGGAGGGAGAAAGAACAAATGTTCTGAAATAGCTGAATACATGCACAATGCACCCAAGAAGCAGCTGCTCATAATACAATTTTAAATATATGTTAAACTCATTTCCTAATGTATAATAGCAGCCAGTGTAGGCGTTCATATAATCTCACTTCCTTGAGCACTAATGCACCTAGCATTTCTGGATTTAGTTTGCTCTAGAGGGCTCAACATTTCCTAGCTGAAACTCTGGTTGAGTCTATGAGGGTTAGGAGTTTTTATTGTTTCTTCTGAATGCTAGTTCATGGGTGGGTACTGCTAAATGTATGTCTTCTGTCCTATATAGTGCCTGTTATGGTCACCTGCATGTTCCAGGTGATCCTTCTCCTTCCCATTCCCATTTCCCTCCCCCTTTCTCCTCCTCCTCCTCTTCCCCCCACCCCTTTTAATAATAATAATAATAATAATAATAATAATAATAATAATAATAATAATAATAATAATAATAATAATAATTTTTATTTGTAACCCGCTCTCTCTCCCCGAAGGGACTCGAGGCGGGGCACAGGGAATTAAAAAGTTAGAAAAAATACAAAATTTAGAACAATAAACATACATAAATACTGACTAAAAGGCATATTAAACAGAAAACCCTGCGCTAAAATTCCCAAATATTTACTAAAAATCCCTAAACAATCAGAAGAGACTATTCTTCTTCTTGCACATGCTCCTTCCACGCATGTATCCTCCATCAAAAACATGCCTAAATAGAATGGCATAGAGCCAGGGTGAGCCCACCCACAATTTCCGCTACCAGTTCGAGTGAACCAGTCCAAACTGGCTGAATACCACCTCTGGACAGAGCCTATGCAAATGAAGGTCGGCTGGAAGAATATTGTCAAGAAATATACCTACTTCTTTACAGAAAACCTGTGTCAACTCTTCTAGTTCAACTAGAAGAGAGTATAAGTAGTTCGGGGTTGAACTGTGAGGTCCTTGGTTCTCTCTGAGCTTGGTGGTTTTCTTGCAGATGTTTCATTGCCCAACCAGGTAGCATCATTAGCTAGAAAGTTCAGTCTATTCCCTTGTCCCAAATGTGCTTTTTCAGGAGGCAACTGAACTTTCTTGTTTTTTTTTCTTTTGAAGATGTTCCACTTCTCATCCAAGAAGCTTCTTCAGTTCTGACAGGATAGTGGGGAATGGAAAGAAGAAGTCTGGTTGCTTCCTGAAAAAAGCACCCTTGGGACAACCATGACCTGGATGACTGAGAATCTCTACAGACTTTCAGCTGTACAATTTGGGATGGACATCCTTGGAATGGTGTGGGAGTAGGGATGGATTCACAGAGAAAAAGGAAAGGAATGGAGGAGGGGGGAGGAAAAAGGAGAGGAGTAGAGTGGATTAAAGAACAGAGGAGAGGAGAGAAAGGGAATGAGGAAAGGAGTGGAGAGGAGAGGAGAGAAAACAGAAGGAGGAGAGGAGGAAAGAGGGGTGGAGTGGAGAAAGCAGAGGAAAGGGGAAGAGGAAAAGAAAGGATTGGAGAGGAGAGGAGAGGAGGAGAGTGGGAGAGGAAAGAGGAGAGGAAAGGAGAGGGAAAGAGGGGAGGAAATGAGTGGAGAAAAGAGAAGAGAAAAGGAAAGGAGGAGAGGAGAGGAGAAGAAAGAGAAGAGAAGTGGAGTGGCATCGAGAGGAGAGGAAAGAGGAAATGCAGATGACAGGAACCAGAAGCACCACTCAGGTGACCCTGAAGACACAAATAAACCTCCAGGTGGTTCAACAATCCTCTAAAAAGGATGCAAATGGCCAGCTGTCTGCAAGGAATACAAATCCTTCCATTCCCCACTATCCTCTCAGAGCTGAAGAAGCTTCTTGGATGAGAAGTGAAATATCTTCAGAAGAAAAAACAAAGAAGTCCAGTTGCCTCCTGAAAAAGCATCTTTGGGATGACCATGACCTGGATGGTGGCTGAGAATCTCTACATAACCCACTCCCTTCTAGCACTGATGAGGTCACCTAGTTGGGTAATGAAACGTGCAAGAAGACAAGCAAGCTGAGAATGCAGCAAGGAACCCACAGTTCAAGAATCAATCCCAGAGGCGCAAGTCAGATCAAGCGTGCATTTGTGGGCATGAATGTCCGTGAATTCATTTATGTGGAAAATGAATGGCACTCATTGCCACCTTTGTCAATACTTGTCTCTTTCAAAGAGAAGATTGTCTTCAAGAAGTTACCCTGGGATATGGACCTTGTTTATAGAATTAACTCAGCATATGCTAGAATTAATGATGTACCAAGAGAGGTTCACATTAAATTTTGAAGAAGGTCCACAAGGGATGAGATATTGAGGGCACAACAGGGGGGGGGGCTTGAAATATCAAGAAAAAGAGATTACCATTTTGAAACAAATTCCAAAAAAATAATTAGAGAGATAAGAAGGAAGTATTCCTTCTTATCCAAAAAATTGTACAAAAAAGGAGTTTGGTTCAAATGGTTAATGCCTGAAGGAATGTTGGTCTTCTGGGATGGGGGCAGAATTAGAGTTAAAACAGTAGGAGAGGTGGAGGCCTTCCTTAAGAAACACTCCCTACTCCTAGGGGACGAAGAAGAAGGAACAGGAGGGGCCACGGCCCCGCCCATCGGCGGAAAGGAGAAAGAAGAAACAATAGCAAAGAGACTCAGATCTCAAAAATGAATTTACTTTGAAATTATTACTGTAACTCGTGAAAAGGGATGGTAAGAATGTATGAATTATCTAATGTGATATATATGTATCGTTTGCCACTTGCTTTTTTTCTTTTGCATTGTATCTGTATGAAGTATCGGAGGTGACCACCACCCCCTACATGGAAGCCACTAAAATGTTATTAGATACCCTACAAACCCTTTCCCCATATATATTGTTTAAAAAAAAGAAGAAGTCACCCTGGAAATAACTACAGCTAATGAAAAATTAAAGCACAGTATGATTGCAAGAGAAGCTCCTTAGAACAGAAGAGGGGAACAAAAATGTAATTATTACTTGCAGATCTAGAATGGGTAATTGTTTGTTTCCCAATCATGCTTCCACTTCCACTATTGTGTAGAAAGTCATCCTCCTTGAAACAATGAAATTTTTTGAGGAATATTTAAAACAGGCAGAATATTGCATTAGAAATAGATTAGAATAGAATAACAGAGTTGGAAGGGACCTTGGAGGTCTTCTAGTCCAACCCACTGCTTAGGCAGGAAACCCTACACCACTTCAGACAACTGGTTATCCAATCTTTTCTTAAAAACTTCCAGTGTTGGGGCATTCACAACTTCTGGAGGCAAGTTGTTCCACTGATTAATTGTTCTAACTGTCAGGAAACTTCTCTTTAGTTCATTAGTTTCCACCCATAGCTTCTTGTTTTGCCCTTGGGTACTTTGGAGAATAGCTTGACTCCCTCTTCTTTGTGACAACCCCTGAGATATTGGAACACTGCTATTATGTCTCCCCTAATCTTTCTTTTGGAGAAATATGTTTTTGAAAAATGGAGAAACATGTTTTTTTAGAGGCAGAAAGCAACCCCTATTTTTCTTAGTAGTCCACAGCAGATGTCAGCACTTCAGAGATAAGGAAAGGAAAGTATCTAAATAGCTCTATTCATAGGCAAAGCAAGTACTGCAGGCAGAAATCCATTCAAGACAGGATATTTTGAAAGTCCCTGCAGCAAAGTCAGAACTATGGCAGAATGGTAAGATTAGCCTTTCACTCAAGGTCCAACACAGGACAAAGCCATTAAGCCACAATAGGAATTGCCCAACAGCCTTTCAGGACACAAGTCCCTTCATTGCATCACCCCCTGAGCAGTCCAAACCTCAACCAAACTTGGGAGCTCAGACAAACACCTAGGATTTGCATTTCCTCTTTTGCCATAAAGCAGCAAAGACTCCTAAATAACCGCTACGTGACCTCATAGGAGTCTGAAAGCTAATAGAATACATGTTCTTGCACAGGAAGAGGAAGCTCAAGTGCAAAGCCCAAAAGAAGGTATAACCCCACCCCAACTCTCAACTCCATTTTGGTCAACTGCCCAGAGCCCCAAACCCACGTGGTTTCATCAATAAATCCTCTTTCCAATCAGCCTCCATGTTTCCAGTCTCCCAGCTCGGCACTGAGCCGGAGGGATATTTCTTCTCACAATTGCATGTACATTTTTTTTCTTCCTTCCGATGCGATGAAAGCAGATCCTAAATCATAAAATCTACAGCTCTAATCTGAAACCGAAGACAGAAAGAAAAAAGTAAGATGCAGATAAAAGTGCTACACCTTGATTATAAAAGCTGCAGTGAAGATTAGGTTCCCCACCATGAAATCTATCCAAAGATTCAAACAATTCCTAACATAATCTCAACACCTTATCTCCATAATCGAAAAGAACTCATTAGCGAAGGTCAGACCTCAGCGTTCATATTTCAAATGACAAACATATCATTTCATTCTATATGTTAAATTATGAGAATCAATACAATACAATACAGTACAATACAATACAATACAGTACAATACAATACAATACAATACAATACAATACAATACAATACAATACAATACAATACAATACAATACAATACAATACAATACAATAGCAGAGTTGGAAGGGACGTTGGAGGTTATCTAGTCCAACTCCCTGCCTAGGCAGGAAGCCCATTTCAGACAAATGGCTATCCAACATCTTCTTAAAGACTTGCAGTGTTGGGGCATTCACAACTTCTGGTGGCAAGCTGTTCCACTGTTCCAATCCATGTTGGGAGATGCAAGGATGACGGTAAAGAGAAGTTAGCTTCACACATTGCAGTTCAATTATGAAATTTATTATCAACCATTATATTGGTGACCACCAGCCAAAGCAGGAAGAGACAATTAGTAATAATAATCATTTCCCTTTAGCACCTGCCTAATACCAGCAATTATTCAAAGCATTATGTCAGTGATTGGGCTTGGAATAAGCTATCATTTGAACATCAAAGGCCTAATTATATGGAAGCGCAAAGGAAGTCTAAGAACACCATAAAACTAAAAAAAAAAAGTCATTGTATTATTGATACTGTTATCTGGATGGAACTGCAAAGGGAGAGAAAAATATTAATTGGGGGGGAAAACATACCTTATATCTGCTACCCTGTTTCCCTGAAAATAAGACCTCCCTGGATAATAAGCCCAATCGGGCTTTTGAGCACATGCACTAAAATAAGCCCTCCTCCAAAAATAAGCCCTCCCTGAAAATATTGCAACACAATAGTAGCCATGAGGTGACCACGCTCGCCGGCTCATGCATCTCAAAAATAATAAGACCTCCCCGAAAATAAGGCCAAGTGCTTATTTCAGGAGTCGAAAGAAAATAAAACCCAGTCTTATTTTTGGGGAAATAAGATTTTTTTTTAAAATCTGGTTAAGGATACAATAATACAATAGCAGGGTTGGAAGGGACCTTGTAGGTCTTCTAGTCCAACCCCCTGCGTGGGCAGGAACCTTATACCATTTCAGACAAATGGCTATCCAACATCTTCTTAAAGACTTCCAGGGTTGGGGCATTCACAACTTCTGGAGGCAAGCTGTTCCAGTGATTAATTGTTCTCACTGTCAGGAAATTTCTCCTCAGTTCTAAGTTGCTTCTCTCCTTGATTAGTTTCCACCCATTGCTTCTTGTCCTGCCCCTATGTGCCTTGGAGAATAGTTTGACTCCCTCTTCTTTGTGGCACCCTCTGAGATATTGGAACACTGTTATCATGTCTCCCCTGGTCCTTCTTTTGGAGAAATATGTTTTTGAAAAATGGAGAAACGTGTTTTTTTAGAGGCAGAAAGCAACCCCTATTTTTCTTAGTAGCCCACAGCAGATGTCAGCACTTCAGAGATAAAGAAAGAAAAGTATCTAAATAGCTCTATTCATAGGCAATGCAAGTACTGCAGGCAGATATCCATTAAAGATGGTCCTTCTCTTCATTGTCTCCCCTGGATGATGGACTCCATTGACTTTCTCTTTTCTCAGGGGTCTATATAGATTCTCTTTGGTTGTCCCAAAGGTGCTTTTTTTTCAGGAGGTGACTGGACTGTCTTGGTTTTTCTTTTGAAGACGTTTCGCTTCCCATCCAAGAAGCTTCTTCAGCTTAATCCATGCAATAGCTTGCCTCCTGTCTAGCAGGTGTTTTATCACTGGAGGTTTCAAAAATAGTTTGGACAGCCATTGGACTGGGATGGTGTAAGACAGGGATGTCCAAACTTGGGAACTTTAAGACTTGTGGACTTCAACTCCCAGAATTCCCCAGCCAGCTATGTTCTTAAAGTTCCCAGGTTTGGACATCCCTGGTGTAAGATCTCCTGGCTTGAGCAGGTGGTTGGACTAGAAGTCCCTTCCATTCTATGTCCTATTTTAAAAACAAGCGTAAACCAGATTTTTTCTTTACATGTCCTGAGTTTCCAGATAAATAAAAATAACACTGGAGAAAAGACACTTTTCCCCCTGTTATGAAATAAAATTTAAAAGGGGAAGATTTCTGTATTTCAGCTGACAGAATTAGCTAAAGTGAGGAAAGGAAGTTGGTTTGCATCGGGAACAGACTACTAAACTTTTGGGAACTTCATCCTGAGTTGCTTTATTTAACATTTCAAAGTGACACTGGAGGTGTTTTTCCCCTTTAGGTAGGTTACTCAAGCATTAGGCTAAGACATATTCAGAAAAGAGGGTACAGAAACGAATCAATAGGGAATGACTTAGAATTGCCCAAGGTAGCTGTCAGGATGGGCCGGCCAGAGCATCTAATTATAAATGACAGTTCGTCTTCTTAATGTTGTGAATGTTATTGATAGAGAAAAAGAGAAACTATAGATAAAAACATACTAGATGTTATTTGTGCTTTTATTTGGAGCAGCTTGGAAGGAATAGCTATGAGAGTGGCACTATTATTTTTAATCCTGTTTATTATTATTATTATTATTTACTTTATTCATTAAACATGAAACTCAGCCAACTGAACATTTAAAAATGCATTGCAAGTACCCTTGACTGGTGCTAATGGTTGATACGGTTTGCTGCCAGCATCCTAGGTATCAACCAAGTATCTTCTTAGAATGGAAGATGTTCCAAGTAGCGCAGTTTTTTGCAGTTCCGCTGGTGTTATTGCAGGAAGCTGCAATTTGCTGATGTATTTAGTACAATTTTTGGACATGGTGCCAAGTGCCGTGATGTCACTGTGACATGCTTCATCCATAGCTGTGCAGTTTCGATGGCCAGGTCGCGATATTTCATTATTTTTTCTAGTTCTTTTTCTTTGACTCTGGCATCTCCAGGAACAGCGATATCTATACATTTCGGCCCTCTACAACCGTGATATCTGGTGTGTTGTGCTCCAAATGACGATCTGTTTGTATTCGAAAGTCCCAAAAGATATTTACCTTCTCATTTTCGATAACTTTTTCCACTTTGTGTTCCCATGACTTTCTGGATACAGGTAAATAATTTTTTTTTTGCATAATGACCAGTGGATTAATTTAGCAACTCGGTTGATGATGATGATGATGATGATGATGATGATGATTATGTTAATCTTTGGTGAGATTCACAGCCTTTGGGGCTGGTTGGTAGCTCAACAGCTCGAGTCCTAACCAAGGACCTAGGAACTGTCAAGGTAACGTTGGAGGATAGAAGCAGTTCCAAGCAGGGTGGCCCTTTGTAGAGTCAGAATGCTCAAGTCCGGCAAACCTAGAACCTCCACATAGCGAGGCAGTCCCCTAGGTCTTGCTCCAAGGGCTCCAATCACAATCAGGATAACACATGACTTTCTCTTCCACAGTCGCTCAACTTCAATTTGCAAGTCCCGATATTTTGTGATTTTTTCTTGCTGCTTATTTTCAATTCGTGCATCACCAGTTATTGCAATGTCAACGAACCATACTTTTTTCTTTTCAATTATTGTTATATCAGGTGTGTTGTAGGACAAGTGCCTGTCAGTCTGAATTCTAAAGTCCCACAAGATCTTGACTTTCTCATTCTCTAAAACTTTCTCAACCTGATGTTCCCAGTGATTTTTACTCTACTCAAATCCAAACTTCTGGCACAATTTCCAGTGAATGATCTTAGCAACATGGTCATGGCATTGTAGGTAGTCAGTTTGCGAAATTTTGCTGCACCCACTGATCAGGTGGTTGACTGTCTCATCTTTCTCATTACAGAGGCGACATTTGCTGTTGGTGGTAACATGTTGAATTTTTGCCTTCATGCAGTTTGTGGCTAAGGCTTGTTCTTGAGCTGCCAAAATAAAGCCTTCTGTTTCTTTTTTCAGTACTCCTGATCTTAACCAGTTCCAAGTTAGTTTTTGGTCAGCTTTGCCTTCAATATCTTTCAAGTATTGGCTATGCATAGCTTTGCTTTTCCAATTTTCAGCTCGTTTCTCAATTACTTCTTTTTTATATTCAGCTTTTGACTTAGTTGTCTTTAAAAGGCCTCCTTTATTTACTTCCTTAATCATTGGTTCTTCACATTTCTGGATGTAATCATTCAAACTGTGTCCTTCTTCCACAGTCTGCTTTACTTGTAGGAGTCCTCGACCACCTTCTGCTCTTGGTAGATATAATCAGTCAACATCATTTTTAGGGTTCATTGTCATAAGCTTCCTCATTTTTCTGTCCAAATTGTCCAACTCCATCTGGGTCCAGTCGATTATTCCTGCAGAGTATCTAATCACAGGTATAGCCCAGGTATTTATGGCTTTTATGATGTTTCCTCCACTCAATTTGGACTTTAATATCTTGCGGATTCATTGAATGTACTTGATTGAAGTTAATTCCTTGATTTTATTTTGCATTGTCAGAGTCCTCTAAAATCCCCAAGTACTTGTAAACTTCTTCTGGTTTTACTGCCTTTATCATTTCTTCATTTTCAAGTTCTATTCCATCATCTTCTATGACCTTGCCTGCTTTGGTTGCCATTGTTGCACATTTGTCAATTCCAAACTGCATACCAATGTCTTGGCTAAATTCTTTTGTGCTTTCAATTAATAAATTCAGTTCAGCTTTTGTTTTACCAAACAGCTTCAAATCATCCATATACATCAAGTGTGAAATTTTCAGTCCTTTCTTTGCAAGTTCATATCCACAGTTCATCTTCTTCAAAATGATTGTTAGTGGTAGCATTGAGAGTATAAAGAGAAGGGGTGAAAGGGAATCACCCTGGAAAATGCCTTGCTTAATTTCAACTTCACTCAGTTCTTCTTCTTCATTATTATTATTATTATTATTATTATTATTATTATTATTATTATTATTATTATTATTATTATTATTATTATTGTTGTTGTTGTTGTTGTTGTTGTTGTTGTTGTTATTGTTATTGTTGTTGTTGTTGTTGTTGTTATTATTATATTTATTTATTTATTTATTTATTTATTTATTTATTTATTTATTTATTTATTTATTTATTTATTTATTTATTTATTTATTTATTTATTTATTTATTTATTTATTTATTTATTTATTTATTTATTTATTTATTTTAATAACCCCAGCAATAATCCTGCTAGGGAGATTATAATTGTTGTGCTGGTGAAGTTCCTTCAGAACAGAATAGCAGAGTTGGAAGGGACTTTGGAGGTCTTCTAGTTTAACCCCCTGCTCAAGCTCTCTGTCTTGTCTCTGTCTTTCTCTATCTCTGTTTTTCTGTTTATCTGTCTGTGTGTGTGTGTGTGTGTGTGTGTGTGAGAGAGAGAGAGAGAGAGAGAGAGAGAGAGAGAGAGAGAGAAGGAGAGAGACAGAGAGAGACAAAGAGAGGAAAGGAGGTAGAGGAAGAGAAGGAGTCTTAGGAAGAGAGAGAAAGAGAAGGAGATGGAAAGGGGGGGAAGGAGGGTTTACAGTGCAGTATTTGTTATATACTTATTATATTATCCTACATTGTACAGTGTATATATTTTTGCTTTTGAGCTGCTCAGAATCAGAATGGTCAACCTTAGCCTAAAACAATTGGTAAATTTATGAACACACAAATAATGAAATGAATTCCATTTTTTTTCTGTTGTATAATTCAAAAGTGTAGCTGCATTTTAAAAACCATATTGATCCCTGTAACGCCACCGTAACAAAGTTATGAATATTGAACTAAAGCAACATAACACCGTGGGAGGCACATATTATATGAGTAAATATCCTGCCCTCCTTTTTATATTCCAATATAATAAGGCTGACATATGACCCTTTCTAAACATTCTCTGGGTTGTCCAATAAATATGAAAGAAAATCTTTCATTGAATTAATTATTCCAACACATTTCTATTTAGATCAGTGGGGGGTTTCCCCCCCTCCTTTTATCGATGCAACAATTTTCTATATGCTCGCTCTGCTATTTCTAGCTTTTGATGGTCACTTTCCAAATTCTTAGTTCTTTTGCTTCTCTTAGTTCTCTGATACCTTTTCTTTTAGGCTTTTCAGAATAATGGAATAACAGAATCGGAAGGGACCTTGGAGGTCTTCTAGTCCAGCCCCCTGTTTGAGCAGAAAACCATATACCAGTTCAGACAAATAGGTTGTCCAATCTCTGACCAGTGATGGAGCACCCACAACTTCTGGAGGCAAGTCGTTCCACTGATTAATTGTTCTAACTCTCAGGAAATTTCTCCTCAGTTCTAGGTTTCTTCTCTCCTTGATTAGTTTACATCTGTTGCTACTTGTCCTGCCCTCAGGTGCTTTGGAGAATAGGTTCAAACCCCACCCCATTTTTTTATGGCATCCCCTCAAATATTGGAACACTTTAATCAAAGTCAACTCCTGAAATTCAGATCCCACCATACTGGTACTGTCGACGCTGGTTGACCTAAGTGAGGCCATTTTCTAGCTTCAGCATTGCCACACTGGAGCTGAGCATTAGGAAGGAGGGGGAGTAGAGATAGAGGGGATTTGTAGCCAAAACAAAATACTCTCTCTTGGGAACCAAGGGCATACCCACAGGAGGCCAGAGAGAGGTGGAGTGATGTTACCAGGCAACTGGATGGCATGGTGATTGGACTATGTGACTCAGTGGTGGGTTCCAGATCCTGCTGCAACCTGTACGGTGCAATGGGCCCCGGTGTCCACCAAGTGAACACATACAGCATGCACATGCGTCATTACCTCCTGCAACACTCTGCGATGCCTCAGTGATGCTCCAGCTGCTCGGCAGAGTGTTGTGCTGGCATCGTACATGCTGTGCACGTGCATGGAAGTTCCGAAGAGATCAAATACAGGTAAGGAGGGCAGGTGGGTAGGCCTTCTGAAGCACCATACTGGAACGGTACCCAGTGCTCCTTGCAGGCACAGGTATACCCATACCGGGACATACCACCTGCAACCCACCACGGATGTGACTGAATGACTGAGGAAGGGGGAAAACATTTCCTTTTAACTTGGTGAAAACCACGGGAATATTCAGAGTCGGTTTTCACCAGCCTGTGCCAATATGATATTTGCAATAAATCCATTCATTGAGGAATCTGCCTGCCTTGGAGTCCTATTTATTATGGAAGTTTTATTTGGAACCCTGATAGGTACCTTATGTAAAGGAACCAGGATGTACTGTATTTTTCAGAACATAAGACCCTCCAAAAATCTGCCTCTGCCTACCAGCAATTTGCCTCCTGGCAGCAAACAGCAAACAGCCTGTTTCAGTTTCAGCACAGCCTGATTAGCACAAGGAAAAAAAAATCTGCCTCCGAGCAATTTGCTTCCTTGCAGCAAATAACAAAACAGTCCATTTCAGTTTCAGTTTCAGTACAGCCTGATTAGCAAAAGCAGCTGATTGTTGGGTCTTCCGACGATCAGCTGTTTCCAATTGCAGGGATTGCCATAGCCACATCCTCATGCCCCATTTTTGGCCTCTGCATACCCTATTTTCTGCCCCTTCTGAGCGACGGGGATCAGAATGGGCCGAAAATGGGGGTGCAGAGGCCAAAAATGGTATGCAGAAGCTGCTAGTTCAAAAATGGTATGCTTCTCCTAGTTCAGAATGCACCCGTGCGGGGGATTTTGGGAGTCTCGAGATACTCCCATGTAACACCCCTCCTGCGCGAGCTGCACTGGCTGCCTGTGGCCTTTCGGGTGCGCTTCAAGGTGTTAGTAACCATCTTTAAAGCGCTCCATGGCATGGGACCTGGTTACTTGCGGGACCGTCTCCTACCACATACTTCCCTTCGACCTGTCCGCTCCCACAGGGAGGGCCTCCTCAGGGTGCCGTCTGCCGGACAATGCCAGCTGGCGACTCCCCCTGCCTTCTCTGTGGCAGCACCCGCCCTCTGGAATGACCTGCCCCCCGACCTTCGTACAGTCACGGACCTGCGCCTCTTCCGCCAGGCATTAAAAGCACACTTATTTTATGCAGCCGGCCTGGCATAGTTTTAAATGTGATCTTAGTAAGGGTTCTTAATTACAATATTAGCACGGATTTTCAAATTTAATCTATTTTTACCATTTTTACTGTATTTATTGTTATTGCCTTTATCATTTCCTGTGCACCACCCTGAGTCCCGTCAGGGAGATAGGGCGGTATATAAATGTAATGAAATGAAATGAAAATGGAGTGCATGGAGGCAGCAATAGGCAAAGGCAATCCCTGCACCCTGAAATGCTGATGAAGAGAGGCCAATCCAACGGACAATCAGTTGCTTGTGCTAATCAGGCTGTACTGAAGCTGAACCAGGCTGTTCACTGTTTGCTACAAGGAGGCAAATTGCTGGGAGGCAGAGGCGAAAAGGTGGCAGCCGGCAGGTGGGTGGGGTTACATTCAATGTATAAGATGTATCCACATTTTCACCTTCTTTTTGGGGGGGAAGTGCATATTATACTCCAAAAAATACAGTAGTTTGGATAGAAATGACATCAAGTCTTCCATATTCATATAGATACCATTTAGAGACCACAAAACTGATAAACTTAGGGTACGTATCTTGAGAACTGTCTTAAATTGATGTTACAATACAATACAATACAATAGCAGAGTTGGAAGGTACCTTGTAGGTCTTCTAGTCCAACCCCCTGCGTGGGCAGGAACTTTATACCATTTCAGACAAATGGCTATCTAACATCTTCTTAAAGACATTATCTTATCTTCTGGAGTGTTGGCTATTCCTGCCAGCTTGGTGTCGTCTGCAAATTTGATGAGTTCCCCATTTATCCCCTCATCCAAATCATTGATGAAGATGTTGAAGAGTACTGGGCCTAAAACAGAGCCTTGGGGGACTCCACTGCATACTTCCTTCCATGTAGATGCAGTTCCATTGAGGACTACACGTTGAGTGCGGTTGGTTAGCCAGTTGCGAATCCATTTGGTGGTGATGCTGTCTAACCCACATTTTTCTACTTTATCTAATAGTAGGTTATGGTCTACTTTATCAAATGCCTTACTAAAGTCCAAGTAAATTATATCGACAGCATTCCTCTGGTCCACTAATTTTGTCACTTTGTCAAAGAATGCAATTAGATTAGTCTGGCATGATCTGTTTTTGACAAACCCATGTTGGCTTTTGACTATTACTTTGTTTGCTTCTAGGTATTCGCTTATTTGTTGCTTAATTATCTTTTCCAGAATCTTTCCTGGTAGTGAGGTCAGGCTGATGGGTCTATAGTTTCCTGGATCTATTTTTTTTTCCTTTTTTGAAGATGGGAACCACATCAGCTCTTTTCCAGTCTTCTGGCAGTTCCCCGGTGCTCCAGGATCGCTGAAAGATATAGTTCAGTGGTTCTGAGATCTCATCTGCCAGTTCCTTCAGAACTCTGAAGGATTGTCCTTCAGAACAATCCTTCCTTGTCCCTTTCCTTTCCTTTTCCAGGCTGGAAAGTAATTTAGGCACCGGGAAGTAAGTTATTCTTTCTCAGAGGACAAACTGACCCTGAACAATTAATGCTACATTTTAAACAATAACCTAACAAGTTGTTTCTCTTTAAGGAGGGGCCTCAACCCTCCTTTGTGCTTAATTACATAATAAATCTTGGGCTTGTCACAAGTTGCCAGAAATCTCCTTTTGTTGCTGTTGCAATGGTGGTTTAGCGTATATTCCTTTGTTAATAAATTTATTTTTACTCTAGCTATTAATTGCCTCACTCATTGTTTACCCCTTTTTCTCATTATTCTCCTGACTTTAAGGTTACCCCATCAGGAAGTAACTCTATTCTACCTCTCTAACTGAACAATAAATTAGCTTATTTAAAAAAAAATCACGAAAGCATTCCCCACTCAGAGATATTTCTTTACGGAGTGTTTTAAAACAGATTTTCTTTCAGATTCAGGATGTTGTTGCCTTAGCAGGCATTTTCCCTGGTCTCAACTAGCTTATGTTGTCATTCTTTATTAAGGCACATCATATTGACACGACTGACTGTGGCAGTATTGTTAAAAAAGTGAAGGGGCATTTCTCAACTCTAAAGCTAACCGGCTGAAGCCACATTGTGCTGCCTCATAGTTGCCGGCTAACAGTCAAAACAAAAAGTTTTCTTGTGGGAACCAAGGTCATCTCCCCAAGAGGCAGTTGAAGGAAGAGAGGAGTAATGAAGCAACCTGCCAGCAAGTTTCATTGGACAACGTGACCCGTGATATCTTGGAGGGGGAACTTTTGCTTCTTTAATTAGGTGAAAACTACGGGAAATTTTAGTGTTGGCTTTAACCGAAGGTGTCGATATAAGCGCTCCATGGCTTGGGACCTAGCTATCTGCGAGATCGGATCCTGCCCCACACATCCTCACGACCGATTCGCTCCCACAGAGAGGGGCTTCTCCGGGTGCCGTCCACTAGACTTTGTCAGCGGGCGACGCCCAGGGGAAGGGCGCTCTCTGTGGCGGGCCCGGCCCTCTGGAACAACCTTCCCCCTGATATTAGGACGACCACTGACCTCCGCTCCTTCCGTGTAAAATTGAAGACCTATCTCTTTCGACTGGCCGGCCTTGAATAGTTCTCTCTGTCTATTGACTCCAAATTTTACTGGGTTCTTAATCTTATATTTTTAGCACGGGTAAATATTATTTAATCTTATTTTAACGTATGTATGTTGTATTTATTGTATATTGTTTTTAGCTTTGCCTGTGCACCGCCCCGGGTCCCTGTGGGGAGAGGGTGCGGTTAATAAATTTCAATTTCAATTTCAATCCAATAAACATGTTCTTTAAGGAATCTCCTGCCTCGGAGTTCTGCTTTTGGTGGATGTATTATTCTATTCTATTCTATTCTATTCTATTCTATTCTATTCTATTCTATTCTATTCTATTCTATTCCATTCCATTCCATTCCATTCCATTCCATTCCATTCCTGTCCCATACATCCCTTTGACCGATCCACTCCCACAGAGAGGGCCTTCTCAGGGTGCCGTTGGCCGGGCAATGTTGGTTGGCGACACCCAGGGGAAGGGCCTTCTCTGTGGCGGGCCCTACCCTCTGGAACGACCTGCCCCCCGAACTACGCACCATCTCAGACCTCTGCCTTTTCCGCCAGTGTCTTAAAACACACCTATTTCAATAAGCCGGCCTAGCATAACCTCCCGTTCCTGATTGTTATTAGCTATATTTTTAATTAGGGGGATTTTACATTATTTTAGCACAGGGTATGGGTTTAGTAGGTTTTTAAAAATGGTATTTTTGTATATTTGTATTGTTTTTTAAAATTTTCCTGTGCGCCGCCCTGGGTCCTTTTTTAGGAGAAGGTGCGGGTTATAAATTCGAATAAATAAATAAATGAATAAATTCCATTCTATCCTATCCCATAAGCTATTCTCTTAACATGCCTATCCCAGAACCTTGCGAAGGACTTAATAAGGCGGGTAAAAATGCCAAATCCAGTCTAAACCTCTAGTGGATTGCATGGCCAACAATAATAAATAATATCAATTAAGAAAAATGTAGAGGAATCAAAGCAATTCTTGGACAGAAATACGATCACCTTGAAAGAAAGAAAAAACCCCAACTTTTTCTCTTAAATATAATTCTGTTCATTCTGTTGAGGACTGTCAAATAAAATGTAGTTATCTGGAACAGACAGAGAAACTCTTAGCGGGGCGATTTAAAGCAAGAAATAACAAATGAGCAGAGCACAATGTGAAGCTTTGGATAGTTTATAGAGGCTGATAAAGGAATTTAGCTTGTCAGATCTGTGTAAGAAATATTGGGAAGGGAAGGAAGGGAGAAGCAGTACGTAATTTTGCATTGTAGATTTATTTTGCCTTTTTTTAAAAAAAAGAAAAACCCTGACTTTTGCCAAGGAAGCAAATACTGTCAAGCACAGCGATAAAACAAGGGAGCCAAGGTGAGTAGGAGGTCATTAGAACACAGTCTCTACTCCTGGAATCCTTTATCTCCTTTATGCTCTCTACATGGGGCTCCCTTTGAAGAGCACCCGGAGGCTTCAACTGGTCCAGAATGTGGACGTACGGGTAATTATGGGGGTGACGCGACACTCCCATGTAACACCCCTCCTGCACGAGCTGCACTGGCTTCCGGTGGTTTTCCGGGCGCAATTCAAGCAGTTGGTTGCTATCTTTAAAGCGCTCCATGGCTTAGGACCTGGGTACCTACGAGATCGCCTTCTGCCACCGAGAGCCTCCCACCAGCCAGTATGCTCCGATAGAGAGGGTCTCCTCATGGTGCCGTCGGTTAGACAATGTCGACTGGCGACACCCAGGGGGAGAGCCTTCTCTGTGGGAGCATCTGCTCTCTGGAACGAATTGCCCCCGGAATTAAGAACTATCCCTGACTTACGCACCTTCCACTGTGCTCTCAAAACCTTTCTCTTTCAACAAGCTGGGCTGGCATAAAACAGGATTTTTAAATTTTTAAATTTAACTTGTTATTATTTTAATCAGGGTTAGTTTGGGTTTTTTTCCACGTTTCGGCCAATATTTTAATTATGTCTTTTAAAAGCTTTCTTTTAACTTTTATATATTTGTTTTTATTTTGGCTGTACACCACCCTGAGTCCTTCAGGAGTAGGGCGGTATAAAAAAACCAATACACTAAATATTCTCTAATATTCTCACATCACAGAGGGTGTGTGCTGCGAACATGTGTTTGCTACGAACATATATTTCAAATGTCTTTGGAAATGCTCGGTCATCCAGGTCATGGTTGACCCAAAGGTGCTTTTTCAAAAGGCAACTGGGCTTCCTTTGTTATCCCCTGAAGAGGTTTTGCTTCTCATCCAAGAAGCTCCTTCGGTTCTGACTGAATGGTAGGTGGAGAATAGAAGGGTTGATATGCCTTGCAGTCATCTGATGGTTAGCACTCCCTCTCAGAGTCGTTGGGGCCACTAAGAGGCTTATCACGCCCTCGGGGTCACCTGTGTTGTAAACAAGAGATAGGTGGTGTCATATCCTCCCTCCCCCTCTGTTGAGAGAGGGCTGTTCAATTTTAATATAGATGGCCTCTTTGATCCTGTTGTGGCTCACCAGTGGCCAGAGGAGCTGGCAGCAGATTCGGACAGTGAGGAAGTTGGGGGGGAACCTGGGCCAGTCCTGGAGTCTGAGGAAGGCTGACGAATGCTCTGCGTCAGAGGCAGAGATGGGGCCAGGGACATCCGACAGTTATCAGCTGCCTTCGGAGTCAGACATCAGTGAGGCAGATGGACAGCTGGAGCCTGTTTCCAGTGTGTGCATGCGCAGAGTTGCCAGATAAAAGGAACAGCTAAGGAACAAGGGTCAACTTGGGAGTAAGGCCACAGGTGAATGGCCCTTCTCATAGGGAATGAAAGAGGAGCAACAGGGGAGTGGAGTTTGCAGGAGACCATTAGTTCATTCCTGCATTCTTGCCAAGTATTCCAGCGTTTGAAGGATATCGGCCTGGCCACTCTCCAAGCCTGATAAAGGTTGGTAATTGTGAACTATCTTGAAAGACTGAGGGAGAGGAAACTTTGCTGGAGAGGAATTCACTGTACATTAAATAAAAGGGGTTTATCGGGATGAGGACTCGGCTTCGTCCTCCTGGGGAAGTGAAAGTCAGAACAGGCTCCTCTTTCACACCAGCGATCATCTCTGTCCAAAATGTGGACTTTGCTTTCTTCAAAAGAGTGGCCTTTGGATTTCAGATGCAGATGGACTGCTGAATCTGGTCTTGATGGGTCTGTTCTCCAGTTCACAAATGCATGGCACTACATAGGCAAAGCTTTCAAATGGTTTCCTAACAGATACTTTCACAATCCCTACAGGCAAACTCACTTACATACAGACATAATTTTTATTAAAGCCATTTTAACAAGATTAAAACCATAGAAATACTGAAAAGAAATAGAATAGACAAAAATAGTACCTGATATCAGAAAAGAAAAGAGCGAAAGGAGAGAAAAGAGAAATAGAAGAAGAGAAAGAAAAAGAAAGGAAAGGAAAAGGCAATACAGAGGTTATAAATCCACTTATCATTTACTTTTTCCCTCTTTTCCATCTTCTGCATCCTGTCCCATACATCCCTGCGGCCGATTCGCTCCCACAGAGAGGGACTTCTCCGGGTGCCGTCCACTAGGCTGTGCCAGCAGGCGGCGCCCAGGGGAAGGGCCTTCTCTGTGGCGGGCCCGACCCTCTGGAACGACCTTCCCCCCGAAATTAGAACAACTACGGACCTCCGCTCCTTCCGTCAAAAATTAAAAACGCACTTTTTCCGCTTGGCCGGCCTAGGTTAGTCATCTGTTATTGTTTTAATTGGTTTTTAAGGGGTTAGTTTTTAGCATTTTGGGTTTTTAGCGCAGGGATAACTTGTTTAATTTGATTTTTATATATTTATGATGTATTTATGGTTGTATGTTTTTTAATTCCCCTGTGCAACGCCCCGAGTCCCTTTGGGGAGAGGGAGCGGTCTATAAATTAAATTTATTATTATTATTATTATTATTATTATTATTATTATTATTATTATTATTATTATTATTATTATTATTATTATTATTATTATTATTATTATTATTATTATTATTATTATTATTATTATTATTATTACTATTATTATTATTATTATTATTATTATTATTATTATTATTATTATTATTATTATTATTATTATTATTATTATTATTATTATTATTATTATTTATTCTTTTCTTTCTTTTCATAAACCATTAATAAATACAATGAAACTCCCTCCAATCAAACAAGTCAATTTTCTATCTGCTAGGTTTGCCATTTTCCCCATCCATTTGTCCACTGTAAATACTCTGATTACTTCAAATACAGTACTCTCACAACACTGATCATATATGAAAATAATCTTGCATGGTTCTTTTCTCATTTTCTACCTGTTCGTTCCAGAAAAAAAAAGTTGATCTTTAAAGCAAATTGACTTCATTTTTCAATTCTACAGTAATAGAGAAGACATTTTCATTCCTGGGGAAGGTGTACAAGATGATCAACCACTACCCTGTTTTCCCCAAAATAAGACCTCCCCAGATAATAAGCCCAATCGGGCTTTTGAATGCATAAACCCTCCCCCAAAATGTTGCAACACAACAGCAGCCATGAGGTGATCACGCTCGACTCCTCCTGCACTTCAAAAATAATAAGACCTCCCGGCTTCCGGTTCCGGCTCTGGCGGCGACGGGCGAACTTAGGGTTCGCTCGCCGCTTTGATCCTTTTCCTGCCCCCCCACGGGGGCGAGAAGCCCCTTGTTTGGGGCTTCTCCCGTAAAGCCGGCTCGACAGGGAAGCCCCCCCCCGCGGCAGTGGGGAGAGCGACCCTGCTCCTTGGCTTAGGCGGAAGAGGACATGCTGCGGGGGGTCTTCCCTTCGCCAAAGGTTGGCGGCACCATTTAATTCTATGAAGAGAGAAGATCGGAAGAGTCGGGAGGCTTTTCGGGACCTCAGCTGCGAGCGGAGAGTGAGCGTTTAAAACTTTTTTTTTGTGTACTGTCAGCCGGGCTGAAAGGGACTGGAGGGGGGTGTTTGTTTCTAAAAACCCCCCCTTGGACTAAAAGCGGCACTCGGAAATGTCTCGTTGAGAGGAATCGGAAACTTTTAATCTGGATGGTCTCTAACAAGGGAAAGTACTTTGTGGCTTGTTTGCAATTATGTCTCGAGGTCTGGCTGAAACAGTTTCTTTTTTGCTTTTTAACCGCTTTCTCCCTCGGGCTCTGAGTTTGGGCGGAAAATGGCTTCTCTTTGTCCCCGACTGACTATGACCTATGGAAAATTACCAGTGTCTCTTTGCGACTTGGACTTCCTCTAATTATTGATGAAGAATTTTCTTTTTTTGGATTTGTGTTTTCCTTTCTGGATTGCCTTCGTTATTATACCTATGGAGTTGGAAAAGCGTTTCTCTGTTGGTTTCTGAATTTTGCAGCTGTACAACTTTGAGAACTCTGGACTCCTGATCTGCCTACCAGCCCCACCCTAAAAACGCCATTTTACTGGCACGGATTTTAATAGCTAAACATGGCACAAGAAGCAACGCTCGCAAGCCTTGAACAAAGAATGACTGCCCTTGAAACTGTTATACAAAATTTGGTATCAGAAATTAAGGCTCAGAGGGCAGAAAATGTCAACTTTAAAAAGGAATTATTGGACACTCGAAAACAAGTGCTTGAGAATACACAGAAGAATGAAGAATTGAAAGGGGGGCTGGAGGGGGCTAAGGGAGAGATTAAAAATGTTTCTAATGAGGTTGTGGAAATAAATGTGCATGTGACTAGGATTGATTTGGAAAGGATGACATATTTTTTGAGATTCCAGAATGTTTCTGAGATGGATGGTGAATGTCTCCCTGATCTTATGAGTACAATTATTGCAGACTATTTACATAAACCTAAAGATGAGATCAGAGGGGACATTGACCTAGTCTACAGAATAAATTCTGCATATGCTAGGATGAATGAAGTACCCAGAGAGATACATGTAAAATTTGTTAGAAGGTCAACCAGAGAGGAAATCTTGAAGGCGCAAAGAGGGAGTCCCATGATTTACCAACAAAAGGAGATTACCATCTTGAAGCAGATTCCAAGAAAAATTAGAGAAGCCAGAAGGAAATTTTCTTTCTTGTCTAAAACATTGTTTGATCATGGGATCTGGTTCAAGTGGGTGATACCTGAAGGGATGCTGGTGTTCTGGGAAGGAGGTAGAGTAAAGATTAAAACAGTTGCTGAGGCAGAAGCCTTTCTTAAAAAACATTCCTCTGTCCTGGGAGAAGATCCAGGGGGGGCAGGGGGAGCCATGGCCCCGCCCGCTGGGGGCCCGGGGGAGAAGGGGGAAGATACAATTGCCAAGAGACTTAGATCTAAAAAATAACTTTGCCCTGGTTTTTCTTTTGAGTAATATTGTATGATATTTGTAATCTGGATTTTTGCAATTGACTGACAGTATATAACTGAAAAATTTAGGAATATGTACTTGCTCCCAGCTTGTAGTGTTATGTGAAATGTTTCTTTTTTTTCTTTTTAATAATGTAATTTGAGGTTCCGGAGGAGCCGACGACTTTGACGTGACCACTCTCAAAATTTCTATGTAACCCTTACCCTACCCCACAAAAAATGTAAACTCAATAAAACTTTTTCAATATAAAAAAATAATAATAATAAGACCTCCCCAAAAATAAGACCAAGTGCTTATTTCTGGGGTCAAAAGAAAATAAGCCCCTGTCTTATTTTCGGGAAAACATGGTAGTATAGAAAAATAAGACCAAACCTCCTTCCCATCTAGCACTGAGGATGTTATCTAGTTTGGTAATGAAATGCCTGCAAGAAAACCATAATGCTCTGAGAGCACCAAGGAGCCACAGGTCAACTCTGAGCTACATATATTCTATCAATTTCATATTTTTTTGGGTACTAGTATAAGAGGCTACAAGGCAGCCTGGTGGCTCAGTGATTAAGACTCTGAGGTTGTTAATTGGAAAGCTGGCAGCTCAGGTTAAAGACTAAAAGAACTATGTGACAGGCTGGGTTACTGTCCTCACCCGACTCCTGTCTGCCAGCAGTTCGTAAATATGCAAATGCATGTAGATAAATAGGTACCACTTCAGTGGGAAGGTAACATTATTCCATGACCATCATGTTGGCCACATGACCACAGAAATGTCTTTTTTAAGAAGGTTTTTATTAGATAAACATTAAAAACATTGGACATAGTGCAATATTTCCGGCATAGTCATTTCCATATAGTTTTTTGATCTTACAGAAATAACAATTTATATCCATTACATAGGCATGTGTAGTCAGTCAAATTACCTACCCACTAATCCCTTTCAATATATAGTTACTGTTGTGGCCCAGCTGGCTCCGGATGAGCTGCTAACGGACTCTTCTAGTAAAGAGTCCTATGAGTCTACCCTGGAGGAGGAGGGAGACCTTGTGCAGGGTTCAGAGGCAGAGCAGGAAGCAGAGAGGCTGGTTGGCCACCAGGAGGCGCCTGGGTCATGGAGCGGTGGGGAGGATCAGGGGCAGTTTGTCCCTGATGCTAGATTACGCAGGGCTGAGAGACAGAGGCAGCAATTACATCAGAGGCAGGCTCGCAGGAGATAATTGGTCACCAGATGGTTGTTGATTGGCCCCTCCCAAGAGAGCTTATAGGGAAGGCTTTGGGAGGGGCCATTTGCAGGAAACAACAGTTCACATTCATAGTGAATGTATGTCGGTGCCTTCGAAAATATGCAACATTAAATCTCTGTGTGAAAAGGGTCCTGCAAAGTTTAATGTGAGTTACCTAGGCTTACAGCCAAGAAATTCCTAATCTCAGCAATTAAACAGTAGTAAGCAGCGAAGCCTGTGCTTTGTACTCTTCGCAGGCCGGGGGGGGGGGAGGTCAGTACCAGTTACTATCAGTATGTATAAATATCCAATTCCTACCTATTGCACAATATTAATCCCATATTTTCCAATTCTTAACTTATTTGTATTTTTCTGTTCCGCCCTTTTTCCCTCATTTCTAACCATCGGTAGCATTTGTTCTAAATTTCATGGTATTCTGTCTCCCTCTTATCTTTGAGCTGTAGAGTCAGCCTGTCCATTTCTGAGCACATCAGTATCTTCTTTATTATTTCTTTTGCACGAGAAAAAATATGCAACATTAAATATAATCCACCTGTGCTATGTTTTTCTTTTGTGATCCCTAAAAGAAATAGTTCTGGCCTCAACTCTGGTTTAATGTGCCTTTCAACCACTTTACTATCTGGTGACAAAAGACCCTAGCTTTCGAGCACTCCCACCATAGATGGTGAAAGGTTCCTAGTGCAACATGGAAATGTCTTTGGACAGTGTTGCCTCAATAGCCTTGAAACAGAGATGGGCATCATCTGCTATAGTTGGCAAGGACTAGTGGAGCAAAAACTACAGGGACTTCCTTACCTTCCTTTAACAATAGCACTTAGACATATATACCACTTCACAGTACATTACAGCCCTCTCTAAGCAGCTTACAGAGTCAGCCAATTGCCCCCAACAATCCGGGGTCCTCATTTTACCAACCTCAGAAGGATGGGAGGCTAAGTCCACCTTGAGCTGGTGAGAATCGAACTGCTGACAGTCAGGAGAATTCTAATGCCATGCTCTATTCTAACCACTGCACCACCATGGCTCTTTGCAAGAGACTATAAACAAGACAAAGTGATGGATTTTCAAATATACCAAGCCAGAATTCTCACTCCATCGATTCCCAAATGACCAGGTTTAAATTATCTCATTCGAACCCATTATAGGAAGAACCCAGAGCTGTAGAAAAGATTTTGATTCTGGAAAGATGGAAGGAAAGAGAAGTCATGGAATAAAGAGATAAATGGACTCAGTTAACAATGGTGGTGGCTCAGTGGCTAAGACTTGTCGATCAGAAAGGTCAGCAGTTCAGCGGTTCAAATCCCTGTAACAGAGTGAGCTCTCATTACTTGTCCCAGCTTCCGCCAACCTAGCAGTTCAAAAGCATGTAAGAATACAAGTAGGAAAATAGGAACCACCTTTGGTGGCAAGATAACAGCATTCTGTGCACCTTCAGCATTTCATCATACCGACCACCTGACCAGGAAGATCTCTTTGGACAGTGCTGGCTCTTCGGCCTTGAAACAGAGATGAGCACCGCCCTCTAGAGTCAGGAACGACTAGCACATAGGGGAACTTTTACCTTACAATGGTCCTGCAAACCCATTGGGAGGATTGGAAGAAAATACCTACATTGGGGAGAAAATCTATTTGTGTGACTGTTAGGAGTTGAAAAATGACTTGATGGCACATAATCAGCCAAGAGAGCTGCTAGGATATTGTAAAAAAAAAAAAAAAAATCTCCTGAAAAACAAGGGGTTTCTAATATATTATAATTCTTAATTGGCTTGGTACTTGTAATCTGTCTTGCATGCAACCAGCATCTATATAATTAACCTGTCTTCTCCTCTTTTCCTGACACCTTACCCCAATTTAAATCCTGCATTAGTCTAGCCTACATAATCCTACTAGAGCCATTGCTTCTTTGACAAAAATAAGGTGGCTTTTTAAGTTTAAAAAAATACCCCTCAGGTTGTAAAATTAGGCTCTCCTTCTGTCTCTTTACTTCTTACTTTATTTATTTTTTACTTTACACTGAGGTGAGTTGCAGCTCATGAGACGTAATACATTTTAATCAAACGTGCTAGCTGGAAAATTCTCTACTAGATGTATCTGCACAAATGCATATATAGAGCGACTGGCAAGCATGGCCATTTCAACTACAATCCTTCTGCTGTGGCCTAGAGGTGGAGCTCTCGCCTCCCAATCAGGAGGTTGTGAGTTCAATCCTAGGTACTGGCAGATGTAGGGTCTCCTACTTGGGCAGGGGGTTGGACTAGATGGCCTGCATGCAAGGTCCCTTCCAACTTATTTATTTATTTTATCGAATTTGTATACCGCCCTATCTCCCCAAGGGGACTCAGGGCGGTGACTAACTCTATTAGTCTGTGAAACATATTGGATTTTAAGAGGGCTATTTTTTGTTCCTAGGTAAGGCATAACAAGGCAGGATTGGTATATTGTTACTCTTAGATGAGAATAGAATTGTTGTTGTTAGTTGCGAAGTTGTGTCCAAACCCATCATGACCCCATGGACAGTTTTCCTCCAGGCCTTCCCATCCTCAACCTTTTCTGGAATCCAGTTAAGCTCACGTCTACTGCTTCAATGACTCCATCCAACCATCTCCTTGTCTGTTGTCCCCTTCTTCTTTTGCCCTCTATCTTTCCCAGCATGTGGCTCTTCTCCAGTGAGTCCTCCCTTCCCATTAGGTGGCCAAAGTCTTTGAGTTTCCTCTTCAGGATCTGGCCTTCTAAAGAGCAGCCAGGGTTGATGTCCTCTAGGACTGACTGGTTTGATCACCTTTCAGTACAAGGGGCCCCAACATCATCGTTCAAAGGCCTCAATTTTTTGGTGCTCAGCCTTTCTAATGGCTGAGTAGGTAAGAAGAGTAAGTAAGAAGCCTCTACTTCCTACTTACTCTATTTTTTACTTTACACTGATATGAGTTGCATCTCATGAAAACTAATACATTTCAATCAAATTTATTAGCTGCAAAATTCTCTACTAGATCTATCTACACAAATGCATATATATATATATGGTCCTGTGGCTGGCATGACTAAATGCCAAAAATGCACAGAATGCTGTTACCTTCCCAACTAAGGTGATTCCTATTTTTCTACTTGCATTTTTACATGCTTTCGAACTACTAGGTTGGCAGAAGCTGGGACAAGTAACGGGAGCTCACTCCATTACGCAGTGCTAAGGGTTCGAACCACTGAACTGCTCACCTTTCTGATCGACAAGCTCAGCATCTTAGCCACTGAGCTTCCTCGTCCCTATATTATCTAGATAGCTAGATAGATAGCTAGATAGGTAGATAGGTAGGTAGGTAGGTAGGTAGAGATAGCTAGCTAGATAGATAAAAAGGTAGGTAGGTAGGTAGGTAGGTAGGTAGAGATAGCTAGCTAGCTAGCTAGATAGGTAGGTAGGTAGGTAGGTAGGTAGGTAGAGATAGCTAGCTAGATAGATAAAAAGGTAGGTAGGTAGGTAGGTAGGTAGGTAGGTAGAGATAGCTAGCTAGATAGATAGATAGAAAGGTAGGTAGGTAGGTAGGTAGGTAGAGATAGCTAGCTAGATAGATAGATAGAAAGGTAGGTAGGTAGGTAGGTAGAGATAGCTAGCTAGCTAGATAGATAGAAAGGTAGGTAGGTAGGTAGGTAGAGATAGCTAGCTAGCTTGCTAGCTAGCTAGATAGAAAGGTAGATAGGTAGGTAGGTAGAGATAGCTAGCTAGCTAGATAGATAGAAAGGTAGGTAGGTAGGTAGGTAGGTAGAGATAGATAGATAGGTAGATAGATAGATAGATAGATAGATAGATAGATAGATAGATAGATAGATAGATAGATAGATAGATAGATAGATAGATAGATAGATGACAGACAGACAGACAATGTAGACAGGGTGGACGTAACTGAATATTGCTTCACAAATGACCAGAAAATGTGCAACTAAGACTGAACTTTACTGCAAGTCTACATTTATTTTCTTAATGCATCTTATGCTGAGCAGAATCCCTGGAGGCAGCTTGTCCTTTGAAAAGGGCCAGGAAGCAATTATGCATGCAATGTCTTATGGATACCAGCTGTCATGGGAGTCCAGCAGACCAGAACCAAAATCCAAACAGGGGAGTGTCAAGCATTCAGAGAGCTGTAGATGTGAGTGCTACAATCGATCCCACCGTCCCTTCCACTATCAGCAAGGCTTGTGTTGGAAGAAGATGGAAGGCAAAGACATCCACGGCTCTGAGATGTCAAAGACATGAAGAGAAGCATCTTTAGAATGTCCTTAAAGAATTGTTATCCAAGACAACCTGGAACCTCAATGAGAGGGTGGGTTGATAAACCCTTAGTAAGTTTCAGTCTTTCTTTCTTTCTTTCTTTCTTTCTTTCTTTCTTTCTTTCTTTCTTTCTTTCTTTCTTTCTTTCTTCCTTCCTTCCTTCCTTCCTTCCTTCCTCTTTCTTTCTCTTCATCTCTCTCCATCTTTCTTTCTTTCCTTTTTCCTTCCTTCTTTCCTCCCTCCCTATTTTGAACTACTTGAAGCTAAAGGGAGGAGTTTCTGGCTGTGTGCAGGGGGGGAAGAAAGGTAAAGATTTCCCCATTTTGAACTACTCGAGGCTAAAGGGAGGAGTTTCTGGCTGTGTGCAGGGGAGGAAGAAAGGTAAAGATTTCCCCATTTTGAACTACTCGAGGCTAAAGGGAGGAGTTTCTGGCTGTGTGCAGGGGGGGAAGAAAGGTAAAGATTTCCCCATTTTGAACTACTTGAAGCTAAAGGGAGGAGTTTCTGGCTGTGTGCAGGGGAGGAAGAAAGGTAAAGATTTCCCCATTTTGAACTACTTGAAGCTAAAGGGAGGAGTTTCTGGCTGTGTGCAGGGGGGGAAGAAAGGTAAAGATTTCCCCATTTTGAACTACTCGAGGCTAAAGGGAGGAGTTTCTGGCTGTGTGCAGGGGGGGAAGAAAGGTAAAGATTTCCCCATTTTGAACTACTTGAGGCTAAAGGGAGGAGTTTCTGGCTGTGTGCAGGGGGGGAAGAAAGGTAAAGACTTCCCCATTTTGAACTACTTGAGGCTAAAGGGAGGAGTTTCTGACTGTGTGGAGGGGGGAAAGAGAAAGGTAAAAGAAATAATACATTCTAGATTTGTGCGCTTAAGACCGTGATTGTATTTTATTTCAAAATGACTGGCTTAGTTCAATGTAATAACTGTTTTGCACCTGTCTTCCGCAGTACTCTTTTCAAATTTGGATACTGTCCCCCTTGCAGACAAATTAATAGATTACATAGACACATAACATATCTTGAATCTGTAATTGGTGCTCTCCAGGCAGAAATTAAGTGTCCAATTCGGCCACTCCACCCTGTGGAGATGCCACACTACCAGCCTCCCCTACCGCAAAGATCCCACAGAAGAAGAGCAGCTTGGACAACTGTGGGATCTGGCAGGGTGAGAGCTGTGACCCACAAACACAAAACGTTTGCTGTGTCCCAGCATAACAGATATAGCGCCCTTGCTGATCTTAATGGGGACACTAAAGTGACAGGTCAAGGTAATAATGACGACTCAAATAAGCAGCGGATTGTGGTCCAAAGTGAAGAACCTACTTCAGAAATGCAAAAGTGTGAACCAGGGATCATGCATCAGTCACACAACAAGAGCAAGGTACCCAAAAAGAGAAGTCACCTCCTGATTGGTGACTCAATCGTAAGAGATGTAAACTTAGGTAAGGATATGGAGGTTTTGAAAGATGTCAGATGTTTACCGGGTGCTACAGCCAGCAGAGACAAGAGGCGTATTCTTAAGATAGTCAAGAATGCAAGTAAGGACTGTAAAGTTGATGCTATTATACATCTTGGCACAAATGATCTGTCCCATAAAGATGTAGCTTCTGTGCAGAATGATTTCCAGAGTTTGGGGTACGAACTTAGTAGTACAGGTTGTAGGCTTATCTTCTCAGAGGTTATACCAGTATACAAGGAACAAAAAGGAAAGGGCCAGCGCATAGCAGAGTTTAATGTGTGGCTAAAGGAGTGGTGTAAAAAGGAAGGCTTTGGTCTTATTAGTCATGATTCCTGCAGCTGGTCCAATGATAAACTGTACAAAAGAGATGGTTTGCACCCATCCAAGAAAGGGACTGAGTTACTTGGCACTAAATGCACAGATTTCCTGGCTAAACATTTAAACTGAATAGTGGGGACAGAGAATCAATAGATAAAGAATATTTCTGTCCCCAGCAAACTAAAATTCATAGGGTTATCAGTGCGTGTAACATAGATAATTGTGCAGGTAATATTATCAACACTGCTGTCAAGCAAAACCAAACAATTAACAGTGGGTGCCATACCATGTACATGAACCATACAAGTGGCAAAGAAATAGGGGCAAAGAGAACCATAGTCAGGCATAACACAGATTTCGTAGACAGAAAACACAGGGTCAATCAAAATGGACTCAAATGTCTATACACCAATGCACAGAGTATGAGGAATAAACAGGGTGAATTAGAAATTCAAGTAAATGAGGGCAGATACGATATTGTTGCCATTACAGAAACTTGGTGGGATGAAACCCACAAATGGAACATACAGCTAGAAGGATTTAAATTATTTAAAAGAAATAGACCAAATAAAAGAGGAGGTAGAGTTGCACTATATATAAGAAATAATTACATCTCTACAGAAATAGAGCACAACAATGATGAGAACTATCTTGAATGTATTTGGGTCAATATTAAAGGTTGGGGGGGGGAATGATATTGTCATAGGTCTATACTACAGGCCACCCAACCAAGCAGAGGAAGTGGATGTACTTTTTGCTAACCAGCTAACTAAGGTATGTAGGAAGCACACTGCAATAGTAATGGGAGATTTTAACTACCCTGACATCAATTGGGAAACAAACTCTGCACCAAGTGGAAGATCCAACAGGTTCCTAACAAACCTAGCAGACAACTTTGTTTCCCAAAAGGTAGAGAAGGGAACAAGGGGATCAGCAATATTGGACTTAATTCTCACTAACAGAGAGGAAATGATAGAAGGTGTAGAAGCTACAGGAACTTTGGGGGCAAGCGATCATGAAATACTGGAATTCAACATTATGCAAACAAAAGTAGTTGAACAAAGTCAAACTAGAGTCTTAGACTTCAAGAGAGCTAATTTCAATAAACTCAGAGAGAGCTTGGGAAGGATTCCATGGATGAGAATCCTCAAGGGGAAAACAACTCAAGAAGCTTGGGAAATTTTGAAAAATGAGATTATAAAAGCCCAGTCCAGCGCAATACCAATGAAGAAGAAAAATAACAGTTCCCAAAAGAAACCAGCATGGCTGCATAAAGAACTCTCTGACAAATTGAAAGACAAAAAGGATAAATATAAAAAGTGGAAAAAGGGGGACATAACCAAGGCAAAATATCAGCAAATAGCCCGAGCCTGTAAAGATGAAGTGAGGAAAGCTAAGACTCACAATGAAGAAAGGCTTGCCAAAAAAGTAAAAAATAACAAAAAAAGCTTCTTCCAACGTTAAAAATAAGAAAAAAGTTAAGGAAACAATTGGTCCACTGCTGGGAGAAAATGGCAAGAAGATGATAAGCAACAGGGAGAAAGCAGAACTATTTAACTCTTTTTTTGCATCTGTCTTTACACAAAGGGATAAAACAGTCCAATCAATCAAAAACAGCACCACAAATATCAGATTAGGAACACAAGTTGAAATAGGGAAGAAAATGGTAAGTGAGCACCTGTCTGCCCTGGACGAGTTCAAATCACCAGGACCGGATGGATTACACCCCAGGGTTCTGAAGGAACTGGCAGACGAGATCTCAGAACCACTGAACTATATCTTTCAGAGATCCTGGAGCACCGGGGAACTGCCAGAAGACTGGAAAAGAGCAGATGTGGTTCCCATCTTCAAAAAAGGAAAAAAAACAGATCCAGGAAACTATAGACCCATCAGCCTGACCTCAATACCAGGAAAGATTCTGGAAAAGATAATTAAACAACAAATAAGTGAACACCTAGAAGCAAACAAAGTAATAGCCAAAAGCCAACATGGGTTTGTCAAAAACAGATCATGCCAGACGAATCTAATTGCATTCTTTGACAAAGTAACAAAATCAGTGGACCAGAGGAATGCTGTTGATATAATTTACCTGGACTTCAGTAAGGCATTTGATAAAGTAGACCATAACCTACTATTAGATAAAGTAGAAAATTGTGGGTTAGACAGCAGCACCACCAAATGGATTCGCAACTGGCTGACCAACCGCACTCAACGTGTAGTCCTCAATGGAACTGCATCTACATGGAAGGAAGTATGCAGTGGAGTCCCCCAAGGCTCTGTTTTAGGCCCAGTACTCTTTAACATCTTCATCAACGATTTGGATGAGGGGATAAATGGGGAACTCATCAAATTCGCAGACGACACCAAGCTGGCAGGAATAGCCAACACTCCAGAAGATAGGCTTAAGATACAGAAGGATCTAGACAAACTTGAACACTGGGCACTGTCTAATAAAATGAAATTCAATTGTGAAAAAAGTAAGGTCCTACATATAGGCAAGAAAAACCAAATGCACAAGTACAGTATAGGTGGTACCTTGCTCAATAGTAGCAACTGTGAGAGGGATCTCGGAATCCTAGTGGACAACCATTTAAATATGAGCCAGCAGTGTGCAGCAGCTGCCAAAAAAGCCAACACAGTTCTAGGCTGCATCAACAGAGGGATAGAATCTAGATCGCGTGAAGTGTTAATGCCACTGTATAGTGCCTTGGTAAGGCCACACTTGGAATACTGCATACAGTTTTGGTCGCCACGATGTAGAAAAGACGTGGAGACTCTGGAAAGAGTGCAAAGAAGAGCAACCAAGATGATTAGAGGACTGGAGACTAAGACATATGAAGAACGGCTGCAGGAGCTGGGTATGTCTAGTTTGATGAAGAGAAGGACCAGGGGAGACATGATAGCAGTGTTCCGATATCTCAGAGGGTGCCACAAAGAAGAGGGAGTCAAACTTTTCTCCAAGGCACCTGGGGGCAGGACAAGAAGCAATGGGTGGAAACTAACCAAGGAGAGAAGCAACTTAGAACTAAGGAGAAATTTCCTAACAGTAAGAACAATTAACCTCTGGAACAGCTTGCCTCCAGCAGTTGTGAATGCCCCAACCCTGGAAGTCTTTAAAAAGATGTTAGACAGCCATTTGTCTGAAATGGTATAACGTTCCTGCCCATGCAGGGGGTTGGACTAGAAGACCTACAAGGTCCCTTCCAACTCTGCTATTGTATTGTATTGTATTGTATTTCTTTCTCTTTCTCTCTTTTTCTTTCTTTCTTTCTTTCTTTCTTTCTTTCTTTCTTTCTTTCTTTCTTTCTTTCTTTCTTTCCCTCTTTCACTTTCTCTTTCTCCCTCTTCATCTCTTTCCATCCTTCTTTCCTTTTTTCCTTCCTTCTTTCCTCCCTCCCTATTTTTTTCTCTTTTTCTTGCTTTCTTTTCCTTCCTTCTTCCTCCCTCCATCCCTCTTTCTTTCCTTTCTTTCCTTCCTCCCTATTTTTCTTTCTTTCTCTCCTTCTTTTCCTTCCTTCTGCCTTCTTTCCTCTTTCGTTCTTTCCTTTCTTTCCTCCCTCCCTATTTCTCTCTCTCCCTCTTTCTTTTTTTCCTTCCTTTCTTCTTCCTTCCTCCTCTATCCCTCCCTCCCTCTTTCTTTCCTTTCTTTTCCTTTCTCCCTCCCTCCCTATTTCTTTATCTTTCTTTTTCTTCCTTCTTCCTCCCTCCCTCCTCCCTTCCCTCCTTCCCTCCCTCTCTATTTATTTCTTTTCCTCCCTCTTTCTTTCTCTTTCTCTCTCTCTCTTACTTTTTCCTTTTATTTCTTTCCCTCCCTCCCTCCCTCCCTCCCTCTCTCTCTCTCTCTCTCTCTCATATGCATACACACAAACACACAGAGATAATCATCCTAATTTCCATCCACTTTTCCGAGTGAAGGGTCACCTCTGCTTAATAGCTCCTGCCCTATGAACTGATGACAACTCAAATCAATAGGAAATTTCTGCAACTAATGGCAGCGTCATGCCAACAGCAATCTACCCAGCTATCTTTTTCTTCCTTCCCAGTTTAATGGGCCTCTTTCCCCAGGCTCAGGCGAGCTGACGAGTCGTGCATTATTATTATTATTATTTTTGAACATCATTAGATTTACTGCTTTGCCAATTGCACTTCTGGGTGATTGTGACATAGTTAACTTTGTCGTTGCCTTTTCTTTTTTCTTTTTTTTCATAAGCGTCCTTAAATTGCTCAAAACACTGGAATTAAGCAGTGCACTCTGTAAAATAAAATTTAAAACCCCTCTCATCCTAGAAACCTTTCATGTGGAATTCCATCAATACTTTAGAGCTGGTCAACAAATGATTCATGTCATATGAAATTGCATTTCTCTTCTCCTGCACAACCTCTTCCATATTTTTCTCCTGATGCTTCAATTCATTAAGCAGGCCTCTATTGGAACACATGACTTGGAAACATCACTTTTAGTGACGTGGAACACCCGTTTGCTTCAAAACCTTCATAATCCCGAATCCTTAGCAGAATAGAATAGAATAGAATAGAATAGAATAGAATAGAATAGAATAGAATGCAATGCAATGCAATGCAATGCAATGCAATGCAATGCAATGCAATACAATACAATACTGCTACAGTTATGCTATTTTTAGAGTTGGGTTTTAAATTAAATTGTTTTTTAGCACGGGCTAAATTATTTAATATTAGTTTTAACTTTTGTAGAATTTTATATTGTCTGTATTTTAGATTTTTAAATTCCTGTGCGCCGCCCTGAGCCCCATTTGGGGAGATAGGGCGAGATAGAAATCTAATAAATAAAAATAAATAAATAAATAATACAATACAATAAAACAGCAGAGCTGGAAGGGGCCTTGGAGGTCTTCTAGTCCAACCCCCTGCCTAGGCAGGAAACCCTACACCATTTCAGACAAATGGCTATCCAACTTCTTCTTAAAGACTTCCAATGTTGGGGCATTCACAACTTCTGGAGGCAACTTCTGTTCCACTGATTAATTGTTCTCACTGTCAGGAAATTTCTCCTCAGTTCTAAGTTGCTTCTCTCCTTTATTAGTTTCCACCCATTGCTTCTTGTTCTGCCTTCAGGTGCCTTGGAGAATAGTTTGACTCTCTCTTCTTTGGGGCAGCCCCTGAGATATTGGAAGACTGCTATCATGTCTCCCCTGGTCCTTCTTTTCATTAAACTAGACATCCCCAGTTCCTGCAACCGTTCTTCATATGTTTTAGCCTCCAGTCCCCCAATCATCTTTGTTGCTCTTCTCTGCACTCTTTCTCTTTCACTTTCTTCTACAAGAAGACATGGGACAGGGTCTTATCTTGGAGAAGATCTGTAAAATAGTTTCCTCCTTCATCTCTCTTGAAAACTGACAAAAAAGACGTCAGTTATCCCCTCCCCTGGTTTTGCTTTCTCTCTGTGAATGTAAAATAAATATATTTATTTTAATAAATAAACTGGGCAGAAATCCATGTAGTGTGAGCTAGTACTTAAGACACCATATGTTAATAAGAGACAAGCAAAGTTTTTTTGTTAATGGAGAACCTTTTTTGCCTTGGGTGCCAAAAACACGCACGTGCACAATATCACACACAATCGAGTGCCCGCCCACATAACTTAATGGCCCCCACCACCACCACTGTGGACCGTGCATTTTTGCGCAAGGCTTCCCTGCCACTCTCTGCTCTGGCTGCTTCTCCTTGGCTAACACCCAGCAAGGGGAGAAGTTGCTCTGCCAAAAGTGGGCAGAGACTGGGGTGGGGGGTTGGGGATGCTAAAACATATGAAGAACGGTTGCAGGAACTGGATATGTCTAGTTTGATGAAGAGAAGGACCAAGGGAGGCATGATAGCACTGTTCCGATATCTCAGAGGGTGCCACAAAGAAGAGGGAGTCAAACTATTCTCCAAGGCACCTGGGGGCAGGACAAGAAGCAATGGGTGGAAACTAATCAAGGAGAGAAGCAACTTAGAACTAAGGAGAAATTTCCTGACAGTTAGAACAATTAACCTCTGGAACAGCTTGCCTCCAGAAGTTGTGAATGCCCCAACCCTGGAAGTCTTTAAGAAGATGTTAGATAGCCATTTGTCTGAAATGGTATAAGGTTTCCTGCCTAGGCAGTGGGTTGGACTAGATGACCTCCAAGGTCCCTTCCAACTCTGCTATTGTATTATTGTATGCTCAAGTGTGCTCCAGCCTCAAAAAACCTTTTTACCCCCACCCCTATCAAAGAGGATCCTGGGCACTAGTCAATAGATAAATGAGGAAGGGAGCTGCCTGCACGGGCGAAAGACAAGTGGTAAGGAAGGAAGAAAAGAGGCTTCTTTCACTCATGTTGGCTGCTCTGTTTTCCCCACCTCCCCCGTGCTATTAAAAGGGATCCTGTCTGATCGCTGGAATCCAAAGGGAAATGAAAGGCAAGCAGCAAAGACACGAGTAAAGAGGCTTCTTTCACTCCTGCTGACTGCTGTTCCTCCCCTCCCCAGTGCTATTAAAGGGGATCCTGCCTGATTGCTGGAATCCAATTCTTTCCTTGCTGTTTGTGTCCCCCTACTTCCGCCCTGTGCAAGCAGCTCTCTCCTCATTTCCCTTTGGAATCAGGCAGGATCCCCTTTAATAGCACGGGAGAGGGGGAGGAAAAAACAGCAGCCAGCATGAGTGAAAGAAGTCTCTTTAATTTGTGTCTGCCGCTTGTCTTTCTCCCCGTGCAGGCAGCTCTCTACTCGTTTCTGTTTTGCATTGAGCTGTTTTTCGCCCTTTGGAGGCTTCAGGGAATCATCCGGAGAGCGAAAAACTGCTGAAAATCAGCTGGCCAGCATGCGCATGTGCACTAGAGCTAACAGGGCAAGCCTTGCGTGCTCTCAGAAATGGCTCTGCATGCCACCTCTGGCACGCGTGCCATAGGTTCGCCATCATGGCCCTACACCATTTCAGACAAATGGTTGTCCAACATCCTCTTAAAGACTTCTAGCGTTGGGGCATTCACAACTTCTGGAGGCAAGCTGTTCCACTGATTAATTATTTTAACTGTCAGGAAAGTTCCCCTTAGTTTTTAAGTTGCTTCTCTCCTTGATTAGTTTTCACCCACTTCTTGTCCTACCTTCAGGTACTTTGGAGAATAGTTTGACTCCCTTTTCTTTGTGGCAACCCCTGAGATATCGGAACACTGCTATCATGTCTCCCCTGGTCCTTCTTTTCATTAAACTAGACATGCCCAGTTCCTGCAACCGTTCTTCATATGTTTTAGTCTCCAGTCCCCTAATCATCTTTGTTGCTCTTCTCTGCACTCTTTCCAGAGTCTCCACATCTTTTCTCCAAATGTTTTTTTTTTTAAATTCCAGCCCTTTTCCTAACAATGAACAGAATGCCACATAATATTTCCTCACCTCCTTCTGGTTATTTGTGCCTCTTCACAAAGATCTCCTTCCCCACGGTATTTATTTTGGGGTGAATTTAAGAGGCTTAAAAAAGAGCACATGGTTGATTAAGATTTTTTTAAATAAATGGAGAATTCATTAAGAGTTGGCCTTAGCTCTCCTGATTTCTCTTTCCGTTGGAACGAAGAGGTGAAAAACTATCAGATAATAATCGAACAGTCTCCCTTCCCAATCCATCTGATGGTAGTGGTGAGTTGGCGCAGAAATTTTTAAAAAGAAGAAGAAGGAGATAAGTGAGATATTGATTTTTGCAGGAGATAAAAAAGCCCCTGTCCTGGTATTTTCACACCTTCCTCTCTCAAAGCTGAGGATATTTTTCCCCTTCTTTTTATATTATGCAAGAGAGAAAGAAAGAAAGAAAGAAAGAAAGAAAGAAAGAAAGAAAGAAAGAAAGAAAGAAAGAAAGAAAGAAAAAGAAAGAAAGAAAGAAAGGCATAATTATCTCTTTTATTACAATGAGGAATGAAAGAGGGAGAAGATGTAGGAAATGGCCTTGAAGATTAATACAGTAGTGTCTCTCACCTTTGCAAAACAATAGCCAGAGATTCAGAATAATTTTCTTTCTTGAAACTAGAAAATAAATCAAAACAAACCCTTACAAATGATCACTCTTTGAGTGAAAGCAGACTCAACCCTGTAATCCTCAACAGGATACTACGAACCAGCATAGGATCAACCATTTCCTTAATGAAGTCTGGGCATCATTAAGGTCCCATGATCTAAAGAAGTACAATGGAAGGTCAACCTCATTTGCTTTTCATCTCTTCTCTCCATGAGAAGCTGCCTTTTACTCAATTACGCTGAGACCACTCAGTATGATTGACAATGTCTAGCTATGCTTGGAGAGGACCTTAGAATAGAATAACAGAGTTGGAAGGGACCTTGGAGGTCTTCTACTCCAACCCCCTGCCTAGGCAGGAAACCCTACACCACTTCAGACAAATGGCTATCCAACATCTTCTTAAAGACTTCCAGTGTTGGAGCATTCACAACTTCTGGAGGCAAGCTGTTCCACTTATTAATTGTTCTCACTGTCAGGAAATCTCTCCTCAGTTCTAGGTTGCTTCCCTCCTTGATTAGTTTCCATTCATTGCTTCTTGTCCTATCCTCAGGTGCTCTTTCAAACCTTTTTCCAACCCTAACCAGAGTTGCTAAAGATTATTTTTTTCTAGTTGTTCATTTATATCACTTTATAATAGATAGATAGATAGATAGATAGATAGATAGATAGATAGATAGATAGAATAGAATAGAAGAGAGAGAGAGAGAGAGAGAGAGAGAGAGAGAGAGAGAGAGAGAGAGAGAGAGAGAGAAAGATAGATAGATAGATAGATAGATAGATAGATAGATAGATAGATAGATGATAGATAGATGATAGATAGATGATAGAGATGCGTTAGTTTTATGAGCTGATCAATAAATAAATCAGCTCATAAAACTAACACACATATTTAAAAAATTACACAACGGAACTCATGGCTTTCTGTCTAGATGGTCTCTGGTGATGAGCCGAAAGGCAGAAAAGGAAACAGTATGTCTCCTCCCTTAATTGGGGCCCTAACAGGGTGTTGTGGAACAATTATAGATAGATATAGATATATACACATACAATAGATACACAATACACAGACATACATATAGATAAATAAATGGAAGAAATATGTTTTCCAGCCAAGAGATTAATTTGGGGCATTATTTTGCGTATTGATGAATAATAGTAAAAACTCGCAAAATATAAGGACCTGCAAATAGAAGTAGAACAATGATGGTGAAAGAAAGCAAAGGTAGTGCCAATTGTGATAGGTGTCTTGAGTGCAATCTCAAAACATTTGAACACCACTGCCATTGACAAAATCCCCATCATTCATTTGTAAAAGGTGAAATATCTTACATCCTCTGATGATATTTAACACCATCAAACACGACAACGCCTGCAGATCCCTTGAGAAGTGCCCAACAGGTGGACAAAAATCCAAATCCAGTCTAAGGTTCTAGCTAATTATGCAGCCAACAAGATTAATGTAGACAGGGCAAGAAACGATATAGACTTAGTTTTAGAATAACTTTATTGTCGCTTTGAATGTGCACTAATCGGCATGCATTAAAATGAAATTTCATTGCATACAGCTCTCAAAGGGTCACCACCTCCTCCAATCTACACTACATCAACATGACAAAATAAAAAAAATGCAAAATTATGCATATGTTCATATATGTTATATATGCATATGTTATATATATATCTTGCGAGTTTACCAAACAGATGGCATAGAGGACAAAGCTGTTACAGAATCTGGTGGTGCTGCTAGAAATACTTCGAAACTTCCTCCCAGAGGAGAGCAACAGAAACAGACCATGAAGTGGATGTGTGGGGTCTCTGTTAGGAATATAATCCTAGTGTTGGGTTGGCAATATATATATAAGCCCTGATTGAAAATGGTATCTGTAACTTTAACTACTACAGTGGAATGTGATTGGCTGCTGCTTCCTCAATCAGCCATAAGAGGGAGCCAGAAGCACTGTAAGATGCTGATCTGTTGAATGGAGACTGTATGTTGGGGTTAGATCAGTGAAAAGCGAAGAGGCAGGAAGAATCATGGATTGATCAACTGTAAGCCAACTGTTTGAGTTATAGACTGTATTTTGGTTCAAGACTGACTATCACTTGTTTGTGAAGAAGTAGTTTACTTTATTTTTACCACCGCAAGTAAAAGTCTACTTGTTTTTACCATCGGTGTCTATGACTAATAGTGTGAGTATCTAGCAACCTATCTCTTGCTGCAATTCCGTTGCACATTTCTCAGTCTCCTAACGGAGATATCCTCCACAGTCTCTAATGGTGCTTTGAACTCTAAGCACACAGCGCTTATAAGCAGTAGCCTGAATGACAGGAAGAGAGCTTCCTATAATCTTCTCAGCTGTCCTCACCACTCTCTCTATGGACTTTCTATCTGAGGCACGGCAGCCACCAAACCAAACAGGGATGCAGTTTGTTAAAACACCCTCAATCATGCCTCTATAAAAAGTGACCAGGACAGAAGGAGAACGATGTGCTCTCTTCATTTGACGCATGAAATATATGAGCACAGACCAATAAATACAGTGCAGGACAGGGTCATTCAGGTCTATATGGAAGTGAAAACCAGAACAAAAACAATGGACATTTGATGGTTTTGCAAGCTTCTCTCAATTCATGGATGTGCCTAAGCCAGGATTCACATTTGGGGGGAAAAGGAGGGATAAAATCATGGTTCAAGAGTAAAAAGTGATGGCTCTGTGGCTAAGATGTTGAGCTTGCAAATCAGAAAGGTTGGCAGTTCAGTGGTTCGAATCCCTAGTGTCACATAAGTGATTGAGCTCCTGTTACTTGTCCCAGCTTTTGTCAATCTACCAGTTCAAAAGCACATAAAAAATGCAAGTAGAAAAATAGGAACCATCTTTGATGGGAAGGTAACAGTGTTCTGTGGTTCTGCGGGACCTAGTTATCTACGGGATCGCATCCTACCCCATACATCCCTTCGGCCGATTCGCTCCCACAGAGAGGGACTTCTCCGGGTGCCGTCCACTAGGCAATGCCAGCGGGCGACGCCCAGGGGAAGGGCCTTCTCTGTGGTGGGCCCAGCTCTATGGAACAACCTACCCCCTGACCTCAGAACAACCACGGACCTCCGCTCCTTCCGCCAGAAACTAAAGACTTACTTTTTCCAACAGGCCGGCCTGGCCTAATTTACCCCACCTAGCCTATAGTCTGAAGCTAAATTGTTTTAATTGGTTTTAAGGGGAAATAGTTTTAATGATTTTTATAAATTTTAGCACAGGGATAATAATTTAATCTGGTTTTAAATTTTATAAATTGTTATGTTTATATGTTTTTAATTTCCTGTGCACCGCCCCGAGTCCCTTCAGGGAAAGGGAGCGGTCTATAAATCTAATTAAGTAAGTAAGTAAGTAAGTAAGTAAGTTCTTTGGTGTTTAGTCATGCCAGCCACATGACCACGGAGACGTCTTCGGACAGTGCTGGCTCTTTGGCTTTGAAATAGCGATGAGCACTGCCCCCTAGAGTCGGGAACGACTAGCACATATGTGCAAGGGGAACCTTTACCTTAAATAAGGTTTGAAACTCCCTGGATGGTGCAAGAAGCTCTTAAATATGTGAGAAAAGGGGATGGGTTATCACAGAGTGGCTGTAATTCTTTTCCACAATAACAGAACCAGCTATAAAAGGAAGCTGCTATACATACAGTAGATTACTTTTGATTATCCTTAATAAGAAAAAAAATAATAATCAGTAAGGAGAAAGAAATCCTGACAAAGGTCATGGCCATGACATTTTTATTATGCCACTGTGTGTCATATGGCAGATAATAATTTATTTCCATTTCACAAGCTACAAGCCTGGGAGCGTTAAGAACTCTGAGCTCCAGGATGATAGCTTAAGTCAACTAATTATCACAAATTTCTCAGCCAGAAGAATGTCACTTGGACAATAGCCAAGAATACTAATTTCCACTTATGCTATTATTATTATTATTTTTTCCACCGGCAATCCAACTGAACACATGTAGTGCATTAAATAGATGAAATACATTGAAAGATTAAGCTTGATTCATCGGCCATAATAGGGAGCCAGAATAGGGAGCAGAATAGCGGTTCTTAAATGAGCTGCACCCGATTTTAAAACGTTTTTGGAAGTTGTTAAGGGAATCACACAGGGCTTAAGCGAATCATTCGGCCATTAAGCAAATCCAGCCTCAGTTGGCTGAAGCAGTGGTGGGTTTCAAATTTTTTAGAACCTACTCTGTAGGTGTGGCCTATTTTGTGGGCGTGGCTTGGCAGTCATGTGACGGGATGGGAGTGGCCACCTTTTAAAATGTGGTGAAACTCATTTAACAACGCTCTTGCTTAGCAACCAAAATTTTGGACTCAATTGTGATGATAAATTCTTTCTTTCTTTCTTTCTTTCTTTCTTTCTTTCTTTCTTTCTTTCTTTCTTTCTTTCTTTCTTTCTTTCTTTCTTTCTTTCTTTCTTTCTTTCCTTTCTTCCTTCCTTTCCTTTCCTTCCCGTTGGATCACTGGCAGCGGTGGGCCAAATTTACTTCCAGGTACGCCGGTGGAACCCCCTCCCACCGGTTCTCTAAATTTCACCAACTGGCTCTCGCGAGTAGGTGCGAGCCTGCAGAAACCCACCCCTGGGCTGAAGACATATATCTATGGTATCAGTCTTCCAATATCTCAGGGGTTGCCCCAAAGAAGAGGGAGTCAAGCTATTCGCCAAAGCACCTGAGGGCAGAACAAGAAGCAATGGGTGGAAACTAATCAAGGAGAGAAGCAACTTAGAACTGAGGAGGAATTTCCTGACAGTCGGAACAATGAATCAGTGGAACAGAAGTTGCCTCCAGAAGTTGCGAATGCCCCAACACTGGAAGTCTTCAAGAAGATGTTGGATAGCCATTTGTCTGAAATGGTATAGGGTTCCTGCCTAGGCAGGGGGTTGGACTAGAAGACCTCCAAGGTCCCTTCCAACTCTGCTATTGTATTGTATTGTATCTCCCAACTAATGGTTCTTATGCTACTTTCAGTCCTCCTGCCAAAATAAAACAGGCGATATTAAAACAGCAACACTTTGACTGATATACTGCTTCATCACGGGAGGCTTTTGAGATGAGACAGGACCTGTCTTTGAAGATTCTCAGTCACCCAGGTCATGGTGGTCCCAAAAGTGCTTTTTTCAAGAGGCAACTGGACTTTCTGGTTTTCCTTGTAAGATGTTTTGCTTCTCATCCAAGAAGCTTTTTCAGAGCTGAAGAAGCTTCTTGGATGAGAAGCAAAACGCCTTCCAAGAAAAATCAGAAAGTCCAGTTGCTTCTTGAAAAAAAAAGAGACAGGACAGTCACTTGTCTGGAATGGTATTAGGGTCCTCTGCTTGAGTTGGGGGTTGGACTAGAAGTCCTTTAAGGTCCCTTCCGGCTCTACTCTGATTCTAATCATGTAATTTCTAGTTCTTATTTTCATTAAACTAGACATGCCCAATTCCTGCAACCATTCTTTGTATGTTTTAGCCTCCAGTTCTATAATCCAGGGGTCTCCAACCCTCGGGCCGCGGACCGGTCCCGGTCCGTGGCTGGGTAGGAACCGGGCCGCAGGCCTGGAGAGGAGGAGGAGGGAGGAGGGAGAAGCCCCCTGAGCAGAGCGCGTGGGAGAACGCAGGCGCGGCTGTTTGCGCCGTTGGAGTGTGGCTCTTCCTCCACCCTCGTCGACGGAGGGACTCCTGGGCGCCACCGGACCGGCCACCGATTCCCTCCCCTGCTGGCATGTCGGCCACTCATTTTCTTCCAGGGGCTGCGGAGGCTCCGCGGGCGGGGGAGGGAACTGGCAGCCATAGGGAGGGTTGCTCCGGCGGCGCCCAGGAGTCCCTCCATCGACGAGGGTGGAGAAAGAGCCCCCACCATCCTCCTGCGTTCTCCCGTGCGCTCTGCCCAATGGGCTGCCCCCTCCTCCCTCCTCCTCCTCTCCAGCCCGGCTCCTACCCAGCCACGGAGCCTGAACGAGCGAACGAGTGACCAAGCGCGGCAGGCGGGCTGAGGAGGCTGGGGGGACGATGACGATGACAACAGACACACATAGAGAGACAGAGAGAGGGAGGGAGGGAGAGAAAGATAGACAGAGACACAGAATGAGTGATTGAGTGAATGCAAGACAGACAGACACACGCGCACACACACACAGAGTGACAGAGATGGGCGGATGAAGGAGAGAGACAGAGAGAGAGAAAGAAAAAGAGAAAAAAAGAAAAAGAAAGTGGGAGAGAAAGACAGACAGAGAGAAAGAGACAGAAAGGAAAGAAAGAGACAGAAAAAGATACAGAAAGAAAGAGAGAGAGAGAAAGAGAGAAGGAGGGAAAGAGAAAGAAATAAAGAGAGAAAGGGAAAGAGAGAGAAAGAGAGAAAGAAAGAAATAGAGAGAGCGACAAAGAGGGAAAGAAAGAGAGACAGAGACAAAGAAAGAGAAAGAAAGAGAGAAAGAAAGAAAGAAAAAGAGAAAGAAAGAAAGAAAGTAAGAAAGAAAGAAAGAAAGAAAGAAAGAAAGAAAGAAAGAAAGAAAGAAAGAAAGAAAGAAAGAAAGAAAGAAAGAAAGAACTTATGACCACAGTTGAGGCCAAAAGTTTGGTTGCTAACCAAGATCATTGTTAAGTGAGTTTCACATTTTCCAAGTTGGCCACGCCCACCCAGTCACATGCCTGCTGAGCCACTCAGCCGGTCCACAGAATTTTCTTTAAAATGAAACCGGTCCCTGGTGCAAAAAAGGTTGGGGACCCCTGCTATAATCGATTCCCCCCGCCCTCTTTTCTGCACTCTTTTGACAGTCTTAATAGCATATATCATATAAATATAGGGGTTGAGCTGGGGGTTGGACTAGAAGATCTCCGAGCTGGGGGTTGGACTAGAAGACCTCCAAGATCCCTTCCAACTCTGTTATTCTGTTACCGGTAGTTATGCAAATAAATGCTTTAGTCTGGCAAGATTTATTCTGTTATTCTGTTAAATAACAATAGCTATATAATATCTGTTTAATAGACTAAATTAAAACTAATTTAATCTTTGGGGGGGGGGGAAATCATTATGCAGAGCAAGAAACTTGCAAGCCACTAAAATGCAGTAACTCTGTGCGTTGTCATTACTGCTGGGGTACCAGGAAGTGAAAAGGTAAAATAAAAAGTGAAATTACTACAGTAATTTAAAGTACATTGTATTAAATTTGGCAGTGGAGGAGTCAAAATTCTATTTCCATTTTTAAAAGGTTATTTGTTTTAAATTTGGCAACTGCTTGATTAAAAAATGATGTTATGATGATCACGATTGAACAACTAAAAACGAGTATAATTTTTAAATGTGCAAAATAAAACTAAAGTGTCAAGAATAGTATTATTTTAAGAGGGGTTAATGGATTTTAAAATCTGGCAGACACCTTTAAGTGTTTATGAGAGCAACTGCTGCGATTGGTTGATTGATTGATTGATTGATTGATTGATTGATTGATTGATTGATTGATTGATTGATTTCCTGGTAGAATTGGATCACATTTTTACCCTGCAATTTTTCTTCTACGGCAATTTTGTTATGCATGCAAAAAGTTTACATTTTCTGATTTTAAAAACGTGTACACATTTTATAGCTAATTCTTAAAAAAATATTACATATAGAATACTCTTTGGTATTCTAGTAGTATATATTATACCCCTGTCTGTAAGTAAAGGACTTGCAAATTTTACAAGAGAAGGTGAGATCTGGGAAGTTATAGTGAATGAAAAACAGTCTATGGAAATAGAATCAAGTGTATTTTCAGGCTTTTCAGAACAAGCATTTTTTTCTAGATTTCATACATACTATGCAATCCTTCCTTCCTTCCTTCCTTCCTTCCTTCCTTCCTTCCTTCCTTCCTTCCTTCCTTCCTTCCTTCCTTCCTTCCAAAGTTGTCAGTGCTCCATCACTGGAAGCTTTCCCAAAGAGACTCAAAAATCATTTATCTGAAATGTTATGGGGTCTCCTACTTGAGAAGAGAGTTGGACTTAAAGACCCACAAGGTCCTTTCCAACTCAATCATTATCCTTCCTTCCTTCCTTCCTTCCTTCCTTCCTTCCTTCCTCCCTCCCTCCCTCCCTCCCTCCCTCCCTCCCTCCTTCCTTCCTTCCTTCCTTCCTTCCTTCCTTCCTTAGTTGTGGGTGAAAGCCTTACTGGAGGCTTTCAAAAAGAGTCTTGACAACCATTTATCTGAAATGGTATCAGGTCTCCTGCTTGAGCAAAGAGTTGGACCAGAAGACCTCCAAGGTCCCTTCCAACTCTATTATCCTTCCTTCCTTCCTTCCTTCCTTCCTTCCTTCCTTCCTTCCTTCCTTCCTTCCTCCCTCCTCCCTCCATGAGTTATATGATTTTGGTGGGATGCAGATGAAAGAAACAAATAGATATCTGTGTAGAAGATATCTACACCACAACCCTTGTTTTATGAATGTAGATCACAAAGTGTCTTAACATTTGGTGGTATGCATATGAAAACATTTATACACTGTATATCAGGAATATTTTCAGCACATTTTTATGTATAATTTTTATTTACTTTGTCAAGCATGTATAAGATAACAGATATAAGTATAAACCTGACTATGAATACATGAAATGAATATGACTATAAAGGAATTTTAGGACAGGGACGATAGGCACATTGGTGTGCTTATGCACGCCCGTTACAGACTTCTTAGGAATGGGGGTGAGGTCAACAGTTTAAGGTTAAAGTTTTGGGGGTTTAGGGATGAAACTACAGAGTCAGGTTGAGCATTCCAGGCATTGACCACTTTGTTGCTAAAGTCGTATTTTCTGCTAACGAAGTGTGGAACACTTTACCTTGAGTTTGTATCTATTGTGTGCTTGTGTATTGTTGTGGTTGAAGCTGAAGCATTCATTGACAGGTAGGACACTTTCTTATCGAGACGCCCTATGCACGGTTACTCAAGCCCTCGTCACTTCCCGCCTAGATTACTGCAATGCTCTCTACATGGGGCTCCCCTTGAGGTACACCCGGAGGCTCCAGCTAGTACAGAATGCAGCCGCACGGGGGATTCTGGGAGGCTCACGATACTCCCACATAACACCGCTCCTGCGCGAGCTGCACTGGCTGCCGGTGACCTTCAGGGTGCACTTCAAGGTGTTAATAACCATCTTCAAAGCGCTCCATAGCATGGGACCTGGTTATTTGCGTGACCGCCTCCTACCACATATCTCCCTTCGACCCGTCCGTTCCCACAGAGAGGGCCTCCTCAGGGTGCCGTCCGCCGGTCAATGCCGGCTGGCGACCCCCAGGGGGAGAGCCTTCTCTGTGGTGGGTCCGGCCCTCTGGAATGACCTACCCCCCCCCCCCGATCTTCGCACCATCACAGACATACGCCTCTTCCGCCGGGGGCTTAAAACACGTTTCTTTCATCTGGCCGGCCTGGCATAGATTTTATGATTCAATTTTAAGATAATGTTTTAAACAGTTTTTAATAGTTTTTAACAATTTTAGCACAGATTTATTAATTTAATCTTATTTTATCCTGTATTTATATGTTGTTGCTTGTTTTTATCTCTTCTGTGCAGCGCCCTGAATCCCCACGAGGGAGGTAGGGTGGTATAAAAATTTGACTAAGATAAATAAATAAATAAATAAAAAATTGTAGGACATAATTTTATGTACTACGCTTAGGTCAGACCGAAGGTGGCATAGTTCTAAGTTGTCTGAGCCCATAATATCAAGCCTGGTGGCATAAGGCAGGCATCTGCAAAGTTGGCTCTTTTAAGTCTGGTGGACTTCAATTCCCAGAGTTCCCCAGCAGCATAGCTGGCTGGGGAACTCTGGGAGTTGAAGTCCACCAGTCTTAAAAGAGCCAACTTTGCAGACCCCTGGCATAAGGGATTCTGTTGCGAGCAGAGGAGCAGAGGACTCTTCTCGTGAAATACCTTTGGACTCGCTCAATTGTATTAATATCCAATATGCAGTGCGGACTCCAGGCAGATGAGCTGTATTCGAGAATTGATCTAGCAAAAGTTTTATATGCCCTAGTTTGCAGTACAATATTACCAGAGAAGAAGCTTCGCAAGATTAAGTTAACAACTCTTAATGCCTTTTTGGCAATGCTGTTGAAGTGGGCCCTGGCGCTTAGATCATTAGAAATGAGTACTCCAAGGTCCTTCACAGAGTGAGATCTAGCTATCTGCGAGATCGCATCCTGCCCCATACATCCCTTCGACCGATTCGCTCGCACAGAGAGGGACTTCTCCGGGTGCCGACCAGTAGGCAATGCCAGCGGGCGACTCCCAGGGGAAGGGCCTTCTCTGTTGCAGGTTCTATTCTATGGAACGACCTATCCCCCGACCTCAGAACAACTCTGGACCTCTGCTCCTTCCGCCGAAAGCTCAAAACATATTTCTTCCAACAGGCCGGCCTGGCCTAATCTATCTTTCACACCTCCAGTCTGTATATTTAAATTTTTAATTGAGTTTTTAGGGGGTTGAGTGTTTTAGGTTTTTTAGGTTTTAGCGCAGGGTCATTGTAATTTAATTTAATTTTAGATATTTATATTGTTGTATGTTTTTATGTTTTATATTCCCTGTGCACCGCCCCGAGTCCCTTCGGGGAGAGGGAGCGGTATATAAATAAACATTTCATTCATTCATTCATGAGGTTGTATCTGCCCAGTTTGTATTTTGTATTTTTGTATGCTGTTACTTAAAGCTACTGTGGGTGCACTTTTGTGGCGCATGCTTGCATATATGTGCTTATAACTGTATGACATGTAAGCTCAGTTTTATTGAGGTATGAAGGCTACCTCTAGATAATTATTTGATAAGATTAAGCTTGAAAAATAAGAGCAACGGCACACAATGCAATACCTAAACCGGGTATTTCCATAAAAGGAGGATTTTTTTTCCCTACATCAATATTGCATTGCAAATCCAATTATTTTCCAATAGCTTAATCCAGACATTAAGGTTCTTTTTAATTAAAACTAGCTGAAGTGCATGTGTGCACAAATGGCCAGTACAGGACTTTATAAGTAATGGCTCAGAACATTTTTTTAAAAAAAACCTTGTTAAGAATAGAAATTGAATTTATTCATCTTTCCTCCCCTTGGGATAGGAATTTTAGCTTGTACTTACAACTTACATCACCTGCACATTTGTAGATCTATTAATTTGTTTCATTTTATTTCCAAAAATTATGTACTTTGCTGCTAGCACTTGTATCAAGTTCTTTAAATTCTCATGAATGAAGGTGAGTATTTGTGTCTGAGGATAATGCTGTAGCATTCAATCTGAGTTGGTCATTGAGTACATGGGGCTTCCCTTGAGGTGCACCCGGAGACTACAGCTAGTCCAGAATGCGGCCGCGCAGGCAATTCTGGGTGCCCCTAGGCATTCCCACGTAACACCACTCCTGCGCGAGCTGCACTGGCTGCCTGTGGTCTTCCGAGTGCGCTTCAAGGTGCTGACTACCATCTTTAAAGCGCTCCATGGCACGGGACCTAGCTATCTGCGAGATCTCATCCTGCCCCATACATCCCTCCGACCGATTCGCTCCCACAGAGAGGGACTTCTCCGGGTGCGGTCCACCAGGAAATGCCAGCGGGCGACGCCCAGGGGAAGGGCCTTCTCTGTGGCGGGCCCAGCTCTATGGAACGACCTACCCCCCGACCACAGGACAATCACGGACCTCCACGCCTTCCGACAAAAGCTCAAGACTTATCTATTCCAACAGGCCGGCCTGGCCTAACCTACCTTCCAGCCTCTCAGTCTGAACATTTAAAATTGTTTTAATTGGGTTTTTAAGGGGTTTAGTTTTTAGTATTTTGGGTTTTAGCGCAGGGATAAATTGTTTAATCTGCTTTTATATATATTTATGATGTATTTATGTTTGTATGTTTTTAATTTCCCTGTGCACCGCTCCGAGTCCCTTCGGGGAGAGGGAGCGGTCTACAAATTAAATTTATTAATTTATTATTATTATTATTTTAAATTTTCAGACTCATGCTGGCGTCCATCCTAGGGAAGTTTCTCTCTAGAAATTGCAGATAAACCACTTCCCAGTGTTTTACAGCACTTTCTAAGCCCTTCCCCTGGCGACGCCCAGGGGAAGGGCTCTCTCTGTGGCGGGCCCGGCCCTCTGGAACGACCTTCCCCCCGACATCAGAACGACCACTGACCTCCGCTCCTTCCGTACGAAATTGAAGACCTATTTCTTTCGACTGGCCGGCCTTGAATAATTCTCTCTGTCTATTGATTCCAAATGCATTTTAATGGGTTCTTAATCATTTTTAGCACGGGTAACATTGTTTAATTATGTTTTAAAGTATGTATTTTGTATTTATTGTATATTGTTTTTAGTTTCTCCTGTGCACCGCCCCGGGTCCCTGTGGGGAGAGGGTGCGGTCAATAAATCCGAATTTGATTTGATTTGAGTTACAGAGTCAGCCTATCACCCCCAACAATCTGGTTCCTCATTTTACCCACCTTGGAAGGATGGAAGGCTGAGTCAACCTTGAACCGGTGAGAATTGAACCCCTGCCGGTTAGCAGAATCAGCCTGCAAGACTGCATTCTAGCCACTGCGCCACCATGGCTCCTAAGAGTGTGCTTTGTGCTATTCTATGTATGGTATTTATATGATGCCTGGTTTGTGTGGCTTTTTAGTTGTTGATTGGAGTGTTGATGGCCAACTATCAAGTCATTGGCTTAATACAACCAGGTCCTTACCTCCTAAGTATTTGATAAGCTGGTGGTAAATTAGCACTCTTGTTGACTGTCAAGTGGCCCATTTCCAAGGAAGGAAGGAAGGAAGGAAGGAAGGAAGGAAGGAAGGAAGGAAGGAAGGAGGGAGGAAGGAAAAGAAAAAGAAAAAGAAAAAGAAAGGGTAAGAGAAAGAGAAAGAGAAAGAGAGAAGGAAGGAAGGAAGGAAGGAAGGAAAGAGGGAGGGAGGGAGGAAAAGAAAGAGAAAGGTAGGAGGGAAGGAGGGAGGGAGGAAGAAGGAAGGAAAAGAAAGAAAGAGAAAGAGAAAGAAAGAGGAAGAAAGAAGGAAGGAAAAAAGAAAGAGAGAGAAAGAAAAAGAGAGAGAGAGAGAAAGAAAGAAAGCCGCCTATCAACACTGCAATCCACAACTAAAAGCCACACAACAATCACGCACCATACAAATACCACACAGAGAATAGACCAAAGCACATGCTCTGCTAGAGAGAAGTTCTCTGATGATGGGATGCAGCAAAAGTTTGAAAGCTCAGAAGACTAAACCTCGGATTCTAGCGACCGACTGAAATTGGCTCTTCAAATTCTGCCGTGCTTAGGCATCAAAGTGGGAGAATCTAGGGTCTATATCAGCAGATAACTTCATGAATCCAGTTACAGTAATCCCTCGTTTTTCTCAGCTAATCGGGACCGGACCTTTCCGCGGAAACTGAAAAACCGCGAAGTAGGATTCTGTATATCTATACCGGAAACTTGAGTTGGTGGACATCGTTTAAAGCAAGCACTAGGGGGCGCTTGCCTCCTACCGATGCATTTTTTTGCTATTGAAAACCCCACGAAGAACTGAAGCTGCGGAAAACGAAGCCGCGGAAAACGAGGGATTACTGTATACGAAATTCACAAAAATCTATGCCATAATGTGCATGGGTGAGCTCCAGAAAAGGTGCCCTCATGAGATCCTGATAGGTGGTGTGGTTTAATTGGAGGTACCTGGAACATGCTGTTCTGATCTAGGCTTCCCAAAAGCACGAAGCCGACTTCTCATCCTGATAGAACCCCTTTCATTTAGCTTTAAAGGGAATTCCTCTCCAGCAAAGTCCCGGCCAACAGTCTTCCGTGAGATTTCACAACCACAGACCTTTATCAGGCTTGGAGAGCCGCCAGGCCAATATCGTCTAAATGCCACTCTACAGCAGACAATACTTGGCAAGAAGTCAGGAACACGTCTTCACCCGAATGAATTGAACAAATTGTGTCCTGCAAAGTCCACTCCCTTTTCCCTCCTCTTTTATTTCCTCTGGGAGGGGCCATTCACCATCCATTTGTGCCTTTACTCCCAAGTCAGCCCTTGTTCCTTAGCTGTTCCCTTCTCCTGGCAGCTCTGCACATGCACACACTGGGACCAGGCTCCAGCTGTTCTTCTGCCCCACTGATTTCTAACTCTGAAGGCATGTGGCTCTGGTACCCTCTCTGCCTCCGACACAGAGCCCTCATCAGAACCTTTCCCAGACTCCAGGACTGGCCCATATTCCTCACCAACCTCCTCATTGTCTGAGTCTTCCACCAGCTCTGCTGGCCGCTGGCGGACGACAATATATGCCAGCCCTTCTGGGTTTAATTGTCTGGGCAGATAACTATGAGAGATAGATGGACCATCAAGCTGTTTATGAATTGGGCAGTCCTCTTACATCAAAAACAAAACAGTAGGGGAAAATAGCCAATTCTCACCAAGGCAAAACCTGGTCAGGTGCCTTCTGCAGGTGATCATTCTTGGAGAAATGCAACAGTGGTGGGTTGCAGGTGGTACGCCCCAGTACGGGTGTACTGGTGCCTGCTGGGAGCATCAGGTACCGTTCCAGTATGGTGCTCCAGAGGGCCCACACGCCCACCTGTTCTCCTTATCTGTATTTGAGCTCTTCGGCGCTTCTGCGCACGGTGCATATGGTGCCTGTGCAACGATCCGCCGAGCAGCTGGAGCATCGCGGAGGGTCATGGAGGCATCGCAGAAGGTAAGGACAGATGTGCCCATTCCTGTGGGGGATGCCGGGCCCCGTTGCAGCACACTGGTTGCAACGGGGTCTTGAACCCAGCTCTGGAATGTAACTATAATCTAAATGCCGCCTTTCATGTTTAGCCAGGAACTATAAATGGAGAGGATCAATCTTCCACCTCTGTAAAGGATCTTTAGGGCGCACGAATGAAATAAAGCACAAAGCATCTTTTTCTCTGGGTTTTGTACTCTTGTTTCAGTTCACCCAAGCTTGACATAATACGGCAAAAGACATTAGCAAAAGTATAATGTGCTTTATGGATCCAAGAGAGAGGGAGGGAGGGAGGGAGAGAAAGATAGACCTAGCTCTTTTAATGTGTTTTTGGGAAGATGCAATTCGTTTCCTGCTCAGGTTCATTAGCACCAGATGCAAATATTGGTTTATGATATTATTCAACAGCCAGAGTGGCATATCACTCCTACAAAACATACAGGTGACATAAGTCAGTGCTCTTCGGTGGATTTAAATGCTATATCCCCCCACTAACGATCTTTGCAAATTCTCCATGAGATTGCATGTCTGCAATATTCAATTTCCCTTGAAGTTGTGCCCTGTACACTAATCTAAATGCCAAGCAGGCTCTTTGCTAATTCTTTCTTTTTTTAAAAAAAGAAAATATCCCATGATTTATTCTCAGAAGGTTATTAAACGAAAAACACCTGGGCAGGAAAAAAAACAACACAAAGGTACAAGGACAGATTCGGTGAAATCTGGCTCAAAAACAGTAACTGTGAGAGGGACTTTGGAATACTAGTGGACGATCCCTTAAACATGAGTCAGCAGTGTGCAGTAGCATCCAAAAAACCCTAATGCAATCTTTGGTTGCATAAACGGAGGCCTCAGCCTCCCCAGCCTCATAGCTCCCCCCAAAAAATTTAACTTTCTTGCCCCCAAATGAAATCATTCTTGTTGTGGTCCACCAACAGAGCTGGCAGCAGATTCAGACAGTGAGGAGGTTGGGGAGGAAGATGGGCCAGTCCTGGAGTCTGGGGAAGGCTCTGATGAGGGCTCTGTGTCGGAGGCAGAGAGGGGGCCAGAGCCATCTTGACAGTTATCAGCTGCCTTCAGAGTCAGACATCAGTGAGGCAGACAAACAGCTGGAGCCTGTTCCCAGTGTGCGCATGCGCAGAGTTGCCAGAGGAAGAACAGGGGTCAACGTGGGAGTGGACGATGAACGGCCCCTCCCAGAGGAAATAAAAGAGGAGAAAAAGGGGAGTGGAGTTTGCAGGAGACAATTAGTTCACTGAATTGGTTTGGGAGTCTCTGAGACTCCTTTGCAAGTTCTGCAGATATCGGCCCGTCAGCTCTCCAAGCCAGATAAGGTCTGTGATTGTAAATCCTCCCTTGAAAGACTTTGCTGGATGTGAATGAGCAGAATTCACCGTAAATTAATAAAAGGGTTTTTTGTCAGGACAAGGAGTTTGCTTCATGCTCTCGGGAAGCTTCGGTCAGAACAATTCTGATGAATTCAGTTCATCTTGGTTTGGAAAGAAAAGATCATTGATTTCACATAAAGCATTTAAAAAGTTTCTCCAGGTAAAACCACAAGCAACCGAGAAGATGCCAATAACTTTGTTTCAATGAGAGCCCACTCGGGGGTAAAACCTCACCATTGCTAGTGCGTGTTGCATTTTTTTTTTTAATTCCATTCCATAAAATGCATGCAAGCTGACATTTTCAAAGATCAGCATTATCTATAACCCAATTTCTTTTCATTAGTGGTTTTTGTCTGAATCGCTCTTTTTTTATTCCTGGACTCGCTAATCAAAAAAGGTGCAGAGATAATTTTGCTTACATTTATTTTCCTTATGCAAATTTCCACAAACCAAGCTCGGATATTTTTCAAACAACAGCATTTGATCTGACTTCCCCTCCCCCTCCAGCTTAGAGTCGTTTGGTACTGTAAATCTCACCAGTTGTTATCTCAGAACAATAGCAGCAGTACATAAGAACATAAGAACAGCCTTGCTGGAACAGGCCACAGCCCATCCAGTCCAGCATTCTGTCTCACACAATGGCTCCCCATTTGCTTCAGGGTCTTCCCAAGCAGATGTCTTCACCTGCTTATGATTCCCTGCAAATGGCATTGAGAAATATCCTGCCTATCTCTCCAACCCGGAGGGTGTCCTTAGGCATCCATAATGATAGCCATGGATACCCTTGTTCAACATGAACTCGTCTAATCCCTTCTTAAAGGTGTCGAGGCTGACAGCTGTCACCACTTCTTCTGGCAGGGAGTTCCATAGTCCAGTGATCCTCTGGGTCAGTGGTGGGTTTCTGCAGGCTCGCACCTACTCGCGAGAGCCGGTTGGTGAAATTTAGAGAACCGGTGAGAGGGGGTTCCACTGGCTTACCTGGAAGTAAATCTGGCCTGCCGCTGCCAGTGACCCAATGGGAAGGAAAGGAAAGGAAAGGAAGGAAGGAAGGAAAGGAAGGAAGGAAGGAAAGAAAGAAAGAAAGAAAGAAAGAAAGAAAGAAAGAAAGAAAGAAAGAAAGAAAGAAAGAAAGAAAGAAAGAAAGAAAGAAAGAATTAATTTATCATCACAATTGAGTACAAAATTTTGGTTGCTAAGCAAGAGCGTTGTTAAATGAGTTTCACCACATTTTAAAAGGTGGCCACCCCCACCCTGTCACATGACTGCCAAGCCACGCCCACAAATAGGCCACACCTACAGAGTAGGTTCTAAAAAATTTGAAACCCACCAATGCTTTGGGTGAAAAAGTACTTCCTCTTATTTGTTTGAGGTCTAGCTATCAAAAGTTTCATGGAGTACCTCCTAGTTCTAGTGTTGTGCGATAGGGAAAACAGTTTTTCCTTTTCTACTTTGTCCACACTGTGCATGATTTTATAGACTTCAATCAGGTCACCTCTCAGGCACCGTCGTTCTAGAGTGAAGAGGCCCAGCCGTTGCAGCCTCAGATGATAAGGAAGGTGTTCCAGCCCCCTAATCATAGTAGCATAGTAGCACACCTTGCGGCCGAACCCTAAGTTCAAAACGTCCAGATTGATCCATATAATCAAGAATCGTCTATAAAAAAAAACACAGCACTTTCAGCCACAGCAATAATATTTAGACTTCTATTGTCAGTGTTTCGAGTGATGCACCCATTGAAAGCAGAACTCGGAGGCAGGTAGATTCCCCTAAGAATATGTTTATCGGACACATCATATTGACAAAGAGCAGTGGTGGGTTGCAGGCGGTACGCTCCGGTACAGGGGTCTGCCAGGAGCACCACATACCATTCTAGTATGGTGCCCAGGAGGGCCCACCTGCCTGCTCTCACTCCTTACATGTCTTTAAAGTCTTCAGTGCTTCCATGCACGGGCATGATACATACAGTGCCTGTGCGATGCTCCACCGAGCAGCTGGAGTGTCACGGAGGCTTGTGGAGGCGTCGCTGGACTTTACGACCCATGTACTTGCTACGCACGTCCATGTGGATGCCACCGGGCCCGTTCCAACCGTACCAGTTGGAATGGGATCCGGAACCCACCACTGGCACAGAGGGTGGAAAACCAACCACCACTTTATAATGCCTTGGTAAGGCCACACTTGGAATACGGCATTCAGTTTTGGTCACCATGATGTAGAAAAGATGTGGAGACTCTAGAAAGAGTGCAGAGAAGAGCAACAATGAGGATTAGGGGACTGGAGGCTAAAACATATGAGGAGTGGTTGCAGGAACTGGGTATGTCTAGTTGAATGAAAAGGACCAGGGGAGACATGATAACAGTGTTTCCAATATCTCAGAGGGTGCCACAAAGAAGAGGGAGTCAAACGATTCTCCAAGGCACCTGGGGGCAGAACAAGAAGCAATGGGTGGAAACTAATCAAGGAGAGAAGCCACTTAGAACTGAGGAGAAATTTCCTGACAGTTAGAACAATTAACCTCTGGAACAGAAGTTGCCTCCAGAAGTTGTGAATGCCCCAACACTGCAGGTCTTCAAGAAGATGCTGGATAGCCATTTGTCTGAAATGGTATAGGGCTTCCTGCCTAGGCAGGGAGTTGGACTAGATGACCTCCGAGGTCCCTTCCAATTCTGCTATTGTATTACAGTAGGTAGGTAGATAGGGGAATAGAGAGAGAGGGTTGCCACAAAGAAGAGGGAGTCAAACTATTCTCCAAAGCACCTGAGGGCAGAACAAGAAGCAATGGGTGGAAACTAATCAAGGAGAGAAGCAACTTAGAACTGAGGAGAAATTTCCTGACAGTTAGAACAATTAACCAGTGGAAGAGAAATTGCCTCTAGAAGTTGTGAATGCCCCAACACTGCAGGTCTTCAAGAAGATGTTGGAGAGTCATTTGTCTGAAATGGTATAGGGCTTCCTGCCGAGGCAGGGAGTTGGACTAGATGACCTCCAAGGTCCCTTCCAACTCTGCTATTGTATTGTAACTCTGAAGTTTCCCGCAGTTTTCATCTAACTCAAAGAATAATACTTTCTCCCTCCCCAGTGTCATTAGTCACATTGTCCAACGAAGATGGCTGGCAGGCTCCTCTCCTCCTTCATCAGCTATGTGTTATGACAGTGAAGGCTGACCTTTTTCTTCTCATGTACGCTCACTTGCCCACCCCCATAATGCTATGCGTCCCTCCCCACTGTGCAGGCATGTACAACCTCTTCTGTGCTCCCCTTGCTCCCCTGTGCATGCATGCACGACCCCTCCTGCACTCCCCCCACCCCTCACAGATGCACCCGAAAGCTACAGTTAGTCCAGAACGCAGCTGTGAGGGTGATTATGGGAGCGCCTAGACACTCCCATATAACACCAATCCTGCACGAGCTGCACTAGCTTCCTGTGGTCTTTCGGGTGCGCTTCAAGGTTTTAACGACCATCTTTAAAGCGCTTCATGGCTCGGGGCCTAGTTATATGCGAGACCGCCTCCTGCCCCATACATCCCTTAGACCGACACGCTCACACAGAGAGGGCCTCCTCAGGGTGCCGTCGGCCGGACAATGCCGACTGGCGACACCCAGGGGGAGAGCCTTCTCTGTGACGGGACCAGCCCTTTGGAACGACTTGCCCCCTGAACTCCGTACCATTTCTGACCTCCGCCTCTTCCGCAAGTGTCTGAAGACACACCTATTCCAACTAGCCGGCCTTGAGTAGCCTCCAATACCGACTCGTAGATAGTTTTAAAATGGGGATTTTAATTCGGTTTTAGCACAGGCCCTTAGTTGAATAAGTTTTTTTTTTTAAAGTTTTATATGTTTTGTATGTTTTTTAATGTTCCTGTGCGCCGCCCTGGGTCCGTTTGGAGAAGGGCGGGGTATAAATTCAATCAATCAATCAATCAATCAATCAATCAATAAATGAGGGAGGGAGGAAGGAAGGAAGGAAGGAAGGAAGGAAAGAAAGAAAGAAAGAAAGAAAGAAAGAAAGAAAGAAAGAAAGAAAGAAAGAAAGAAAGAAAGAAAGAAAGAAAGAAAGAAAGAAAGAACTATTAAAGACTTCCTTCCTCTTTCTCTTCTGGAAAATTGCTTAGGAAGATGAGTTGATGATTCACGAAAATGAATGAATTGTACAAAGGAAGGGAAAACACACACATCTCCTCCAAATCTTTATCATGCAAATGATCCATTTATTTCATAAACACGGCCCTAATTGTCAGAAAAGAAACAAACCAGGGTAGGGAAGGGGGGAATACACTTGAACCAAGATGTAAACAAGGACATAAAAGACAGATCAAAACTCTTTGTAAGTTACACGAGATCTAATGACAAGAGAGACCGGGCTCATTATAGGAAGAAGCAGAAATAACAAAGGGATAATGTGAGCAACAGGGAGGACGTGCCCCCCCCTTTGAATTCTAAAAGCGCTAAACAAATAAAATGATTTCACACCCAAGATGGTAAACAATGTGGAGATGAACACAGAGGCTCTTTGAAAGTTTTAGACAATAATTGGATACAATGCAGGCAAGAACGGAACAGAAGTATTAAATAATTACTCTTCATCTGTCTAGGGAGAGGGAAGGAAGGAAAGAGAGAGAGACAGAGAGAGACAGAGACAGAGACAGAGAGAGAGAGAGACAGAGAGAGTGTTTGCTTTGCAAGTGTCCAAAGTTGGGCCTGCAAAGAGATGTACCAACTCAAAGGCCAGAATAGCAAGCTAAGAGAACCATGCTGATGAATGGAGAAATGCTTTGAAAGGGAAGCTCAAGGGGCATTTGTCTGAACCCAACAACTTCTACATGACCATGGAGTCTTTTCAGTCATCCAAATTGTTAGGAGCTGACTCCTAGAGTTGGGTAGGCAATATATAATACCATGATGACAAATGGTTGTTGTTGCTTTAAGGGTGTTGGAATGTTGGAATGCAATTAGAGACTGTAATTATCTCCACAATAAGAGGAAGCCAAAAGAGCGCATATTCCTCTCTCTGCTGGATTGTCTCTCTTTGTTGATATCTCTACTGTTTGCTATCTGCTCGTGTGCCGTGACTGACTGTGTTTGAAGAAGGAAGAATGGTGGATTGCTGACGGTAAGCAATTATTAGTTTATTAAGGACTTTGTTTTGACTAATTACCAACCATCACTGCTTGTGAAGCAGTAGTTTAGTTTTACAACATCAGTAAAGTTATTTTGTTTTACTAACAATGTCTGGTTTTCTATTTGTGTGTTTACTAGCTATGTTTCTCTAGCTGCATATTCCGCTGTAAAACTTTTCTGTCTCCCAACGGAGATATCCCCAACACAAGTCATGGTTGGCCCAAAGGTGCTCTCGGGATTCCGAGGGAGGCCCTAATTAAATCATGAGCCTCCAGCGAAGCTTCAAAAGAAATCCGGTTATTTATTAGGAACAACATGCCCACATGTACCCAACTGAAGCCAGCTCTGACCCCGTGTAATTTACGGCCCAATTATGACCCTGTTTCTTCCCTCCCCCCCTCCCCCGCAGGGTGTGTCATAAATCACATTCTCCAACCGGCGCACTTTCGTGGTCTATAGAGATCACTCCCCCCTCCAGCTACTGTGGGTAACCTGGGATACAGACTTGAGAGAGATAAGTCTAGAATGTGCATCTGTCTTTTGCTGCTGGGCCATTTCATTGGTTTCCATTCCCCCCTTTCCTATGGCAACTCAAGAGCAGGCCAGGGCTGCTTTGTGAGTTGACAGGTGCTTTTTCCCCAAAAGGCAACTGGGCTCTGTTCTTTCTTGAAGGCATTTCTCATCCAAGAAGCTCCTTCCGTCAGAACTGATCTTCCAAAAGTTCACCAATTGCCAAGGGGCTGCTTTGCTAAGAGGCAACCACTGCTCACCAATTGCTTCCCCAGAGTAAGAGGATCCCCCTATTCTCCAAAGCACATGAAGGCAGGACAACTAGCCATTGGGGGTAGCTCCCCACACTTCCAACTCGTTTCATACTGTTATTCTGCCACTGTAACTGTGTCCATCCAATTAGCTGAGAATTCTGAGAGTTCAAATTTTTTTTTATTAAATGTATATCCCGCCCTTCTCCAAGAGGACCCAGGGTGGCACACAGGAATTTAAAATACATACAAAAACAAATATAAAATTTAAAAACTCATTAAATACCCATGCTGCGCTAAAACCAAATTAAAATCCCCCCAAAATAGAAGCTATCTAAAATAGTCACAGCAGAGGTTACACTAGGCCGGCTTGATGAAAGAAATGTGTCTTTAGACACTGGCGGAAGAGGCGGAGGTCTGAAATGGTGCAAAGTTCTGGGGGTAGATCGTTCCAAAGGGTGGGGCCCACCACAGAGAAGGCCCTTCCCCTGGGTGTCACCAGTCGGCATTGTCCGGCCGACGGCACCCTGAGAAGGCCCTCTCTGTGGGAGCGGATCGGCCAGAGGGATGTATGGGGCAGGAGACAGTCTCGCATGTAACTAGGTCCCGAGCCATGGAGCGCTTTGAAGATGGTCGTCAAAACCTTGAAGCGCACCCGAAAGACCACAGGAAGCCAGTGCAGCTCGCGCAGGATCGGTGTTATATGGGAGTGTCTAGGAGCTCCTGTAATCACCCGCGCGGCTGCATTCTGAACTAGCTGTAGCTTTCGGGTGCACCTCAAGGGGAGCCCCATGTAGAGAGCATTACAGTAGTCGAGTCGAGAGGTGACGAGTGCTTGAGTGACTGTGCGAAGGGCAGCCCGGTCCAGTAAGGGGCGCAATTGGCACATCAGGGATACCTGATGAAACGCCCCCCTGGCCACGGCCGCCACATGGTCCTCAATGGACAGCCGGGAATCCAGGAGGACACCCAAATTGTGCGCCCTCTCCACGGGAGCCGGTGTTTCACCCCCAATGGCCAGAGTTGGAGTAATCTGGCTGAACCAGGGTGCCGGAAACCACAGCCACTCAGTCTTGGACGGGTTGAGCTTGAGTTTGTTACTACCCATCAAGATGGGTAGTAAATCCATGTGTCTTAAAGTTGCCAAGTTTGAAAGGCATTGATTTAAATCACCTTATACTGTAAAGGTATGAGGTGGGGAGGTGGCTAAGACGCTGAGCTTGTCAATCAGAAAGGTCAGCAGTTTGGCAGTTCGAATCCCTCGTGCTGCGTAATGGAGTGAGCTCCCATTACTTGTCCCAGCTTCTGCCAACCTAGCAGTTCGAAAGCCTGTAAAAATGCAAGTCGAAAAAATAGGAATCACCTTTGATGGGAAGATAACAGCGTTTCGTGCACCTTCGGAGTTGAGTCATGCCGGCCACATGACCACGGAGACATCTTTGGACAGCGCTGGCTCCTCGGCTTTGAAACAGAGATGAGCACTGCCCCCTAGAGTCAGGAACAACAAGCACATATGTACGAGGGGAACCTTTACCTTTTACTGTTATAACTTTGATGGGGAGAGGTCGAAGATTAACATCTGCAAAAAGGAAAATTTTCCGGCTATCACAGTGACCAAAAAGAGAATACAGTAATCCCTCGTTTTTCGCGTCCTCGATTTTCGCGGCTTCAGTCCTTCGCGGCTTTGTAAAAAATACAGAAAAAATTAAAAATGCATTGGTAGGAGGCAAGCGCCCCCTAGTGGTTGCTTTAAACATGTCCACCAATTCAAGTTTCCTATTGAATCCTACTTCGCGGATATCCGGTTTTCGCGGACGGATGCGGTCCCGATTAGCCACGAAAAACGAGGGATTACTGTAATGGGAACCGTTAGGAGAGAAAGAGCAATCAAGTTTGCAGTCAGAAATATGGTTGCAGTGCAGAAAGCAAACAGCAGGGCCGTCTTTGGGTGTTAGAGGTGTATAATATAAATGCTAGATGCAGGTATTGTTGCTGTAGAAGGCTTCACTTATACCTCGTGCCGTCCTGCCCTTTTCAACAGCATCTGTCACAATACGGCAGTAAGAGCAAAATCGGTTTTCAAAGAGTAGAGCAGCAGGCTGGGTATTTTAGAAAGTATAATATAGAAGGTTAAAGACATGTTTGTTTAATATTTTTGTTTGCTTAATATTCAGCAGCTGTGTTGGGGGGGTGGGAGCGTGTGTGTGAGAAACAGCAGAGGGTGGGTTATTATAAGGTATGGAATGAAGGGTATAAATCGTTAGAGCAGGGGTCCCCAACCTTTGCAACTTTAAGTCTGAAGGACTTCATCTCCCAGAATTCTCCAGCCAGCTTTGCTGGCTGGAGAAGTCTGGGAGATGAAGTCCTTCAGACTTAAAGTTGCAAAGGTTGGGGACCCCTGCGTTAGAGGACAGGTGTAAATCTTATGGAAAGATTAAAAGAAGAAGATACAGCAGTTAGAAATCAGTGACAAATATGTATAAATGGAAACGACCTACAACGAATGACTGTAACACAAGAAATGAATATATTTGTATGTGTAAAAACATTGGAATTACATGTGTAGATAATGGCATATAGGATTAAGGGGGGATGCACACATAATGGTTGTATACCGATATGGAAATGTTGCATAGAAGGAAACTGTTAAAGTTCTTTCTTTTTTGTTTGTGTAATAAAAATTATTAAAACAGCAGAGGGTGGAGGAGAGAGAGGAGGAGGAGGAGGAGGAGGAGGAGGAGGAGGAGGAGGAGGAGGAGGAGGAGGAGGAGGAGAGGAGGAGGAGGAGGAGGAGGAGGAGGAGGAGGAGGAGGAGGAGGAGGAGGACGACGACGACGACCAGGGGAGACATGATAGCAGTGTTCCAATATCTCAGGGGTTGCGACAAAGAAGAGGGAGTCAAACTATTCTCCAAAGCACCTGAGGGTAGAACAAGAAGCAATGGATGGAAACTAATCAAGGAGAGAAGCAACTTAGAACTGAAGAGAAATTTCCTGACAGTTAGAACAATTAATCAGTGGAACAGCTGGCCTCCAGAAGTTGTGAATGCCCCAACACTGGAAGTCTTCAAGAAGATGTTGGATAGCCATTTGTCTGAAATGGTATAGGGCTTCCTGCCTAGGCAGGGGGTTGGAGTAGAAGACCTCCAAGGTCCCTTCCAACACTGCTATTGTATAAAAGAAGAGGAAGAAGAAGAAGAAGAAGAAGAAGAAGAAGAAGAAGAAGAAGAAGAAGAAGAAGAAGAAGAAGAAGAAGAAGAAGAAGAAGAAGAAGAAGAAGAAGAAGAAGAAGAAGAAGAAGAAGAAGAAGAAGAAGAATTTGCTGCGGCAAATTTGGATTTCTGGAGGTGGAGAATTTGGAAATTCTCAAATGGGAAAAAATAATCTACAAAGAAATTTTGCTCGAATTAGGAAGCACCTGAAAAATAAGCTGTACTCTTTAAACATTTCTGCGCCACTTCACATCAAACAGACTTTTTAAACTGAAAAGGAAAGGGGGAAAAAAGATTCAATTGCTTTCTGGGTACAGTCTAAACCAGGGGTCCCCAACCTTTGCAACTTTAAGCTCCCAGAATTCTCCAGCCAGCAAAGCTGGTCTAAACAATTCCAAAATCTGAGCAATGATGAAGTCCCCATGACTCCCCCCGCTTTTTTTTTTGAAGAGCAGTTGATAAACCAAGCAATCCCACAGTTTCTCTTTAATCACCCTTCTTTCTCTGTACCTGAATTGTTTGTTTGAGAGAAAGAACATCTATTTCCTCTGTTGCTTTTTTCCCTCCTCAAAGCCTCCTGTTGTAGCACAGAATGATGAAGAAGGATGCTAAAAGTTGCCTTCCTCTGCCAGTAGGATGCAGAGGTTGCCCAAAGGATGGATCTTTCAATTCTATATTTTATCCAAGATGTCAGAGACTAAGGGAGGTTGGGCTTTTAGGAAGGGAGTTCCAGAAACTGACATTCTTCCCCCAAACCAATGAACTCACGTGTGGTGCCATGCCACAAATATTCCTTTAACAACAGAAGTCAAGCAATCGATTCCTATCCATCTTCTGTGCTGTCAGGAGGATGCTTATTAAAGCCTTCTGAAGATCTAGAAACTATTGACCCAAATGGACATCTAAGCAAAAAAACAACAACACAAACCTTGTGCTGCTATTAGATTTGATTGTCCCCCGGTGGTTTTCTTTCCTCTGGCTGTGAGAAATGAAGAGGGGGGAAAATAGAAAGTGTGTGTTTGTGTGTGTGTGTGTGTGTGAGAGAGAGAGAGACAAACAGACAGACAGACAGACACAGAGACACAGAGAGAGAGACACATAGAGAGAGACATATACAGAGAGAGAAGACAGAGACACACAAACACAAGAGAGAGACTGAGAGACAGAGACAAACAGAGACATACACAGAGACACAGAGACACAGAGACAGGCATATACACAAACACACAAAGAGAGAAGACAGAGACACACAAACACACAGACACACAGACACACAGGGAAGGTGGAGTCTGCATCACAACGATACTACGTTTGATCCTGCTGCTGCAAGATCGTCATTGATTCTTTTGCCGCTGGACAGTCCAATTGGACCTAAACTATCCTGAAGGGACAGCGAAGATGAAACTGGATCTTTGCTGACCACAGGGATATCACAAAGTCCCTGTTTGTCCAAAGGAAGGGCTTCAAATCCATGGTAAACAGACAGCCCCCTCTCCCAGGCTAGCAAAGTTTCAGATGGCTTCATTAAAAAGGAGTGAGAAGTGAAAGTAATTCTAACTGGAATGTTTATTGTCTTAAAGAGACAGCTGCAAAAGAGACAGCCTGTAAAAATCTTAAACTTAATCTTAATCTGTAATCTGTAAAAATCTTAAACTAAGATGAAACTTTAAATAAAAAAAAAGCAGACACACACACAGAGAGAGAGAGAGTGAGAGAGAGAGAGAGAGAGAGAGAGTCCCTGATGCATAGTCAGCTATGCATACTTTGTCCAAATCATCTTTGAAAGAACTGGGGAGAAAAAAATAAATAAATTGCAGCTAAATGATGCTTAGTTGGAAGTCTAACTTGCAAATTCTATTCTGTTCTGTTCTGTTATTTTATCTATTAAAAAAAAAATCCCAATCAGTGCTCGACCTAGAGATGGGGATATTGAACCACTGAACATCATATTCCTTCTTTTAGGGGTATCGTCAGTGGTGGGTTTCAAATCATTCCACCACCGGTTCGCTAAAAATGTGAGCATGTGCATGCTTTTGTTGTTGTTTATTAAACAACTGGTTAAATGCAGTATCTTCAGTACCTGTAGTGCTTTTGGATCTAGGGTGCAAAAAAATTGAAAAAGACAAAGAGGTTCAAAACTGTGAATCGTTTGCTGGTGTCTAGTGCCACTTTGGGTTTTTTGCAACCCAGATGTTTGGATTTTGCAGTTTTTCAGCTGGAATTTGAAAAAAAAGAAGTGAAAGAAATAAAATTGTCCATTGGCTTGTCTTCATACCCTGCTAATAGGAGGGCAAGAATGTATTACTAACAATTTCAAAAAGAGAAATATTCATGACAGCACCTCCATCTGCCTCGGTAAGGCCACACATGGAATATTGCATCCAGTTTTGGTCCCCATGATGGAAGAAAGATGTGGAGACTCTAGAAAGAGTGCAGAGAAGAGCAACGAAGATGATTAGGGGACTGGAGGCTAAAACATACAAAGAACGGTTGCAGGAACTGGGTAGGTCTAGTTTAATGAAAAGAAGGACCAGGGGAGACATGATAGCAGTCTTCCAATATCTCAGGGGTTGCCACAAAGAATAGGGAGTCAAGCAGAGGGGGTATTCAGCAGGTTCTGACCAGTTCCGGGGAACTGGTAGTGGAAATGTTGAGTAGTTCGGAGAACCGGTAAATACCACCTCTGACTAGCTCTGCCCCCCATCTATTCTCTGCTTCCCAAGTCCCAGCTGATTGGGAGGAAATGGGGATTTTGCGGTAACCTTCCCCTGGAGTGGGGAGGGAATGGAGATTTTACAGCATCCTTCCCTTGCCACACCCACCAAGCCATACCGAACAAGCCACGCCCACAGAACCGGCAGTAAAAAATCCCACCACTGGAGTCAAGCTATTCTCCAAAGGATCTGAGGAACAATTTAATCAGTGGAACAGCTTGCCTCCATAAGTTGTGAATGCTTCAACACTGGAAGTTTTTAAGAAGATGTTGGATAACCATTTGTCTGAAACGGTATAGGGCTTCCTTCCTGAGTAGGGGGTTGGACTAGAAGATCTCCAAGGTCTCTTCTAACTCTGTTATCCCGCTGTTTTTTTTCAGGAAAGGCCTTAAAACCTGGTTGTCCTAAAGGAGAAGCTGTTGGCTGCAGGTTGCTTTTTGGCAGAAGAAGAAGGCAGCGAAAATAACCCCTAGCTCTCCCCATCAAAACTCTTATATTTTTAGATTGTTTTGTTTTTTATAATTTTAATCCATTTTCATTTTTATAATCGTCAAATGTTTGTGTGTTTTATGTTGACGTATGCTTCTCAGTGTCACCTGAACCGCAAGATGAGTAAATAAATAGTAAATAAATTGATAAATATATAAACAGAAAAACAATCAATCAAACAAACAAAAAATATCATTCCCAGTTTAATCTCTCTCTATAAAAGTGAAATGCCACTCACATGACATCACAAACTCTCCAGAACCGTAAAGCCTACAAACTTGAAATTTGGCGTGTATGTTCCTCTTGGCTTCTAGGTACTCACTAAGAAAGGATTTTTCAAAAGGACCATCAGATCATTAGTATATTATTATTAACATGCTCTGATACCAAGGAGTTAGACATTCTACTCCCCCTCCCAACCTAAAAATTACTCTGTTCCAACTGCCACTAGGGCTTGGCCAGTCTGTGTCTCATCTGCCCTGCAGTCTGGGAGTTTGGAAAAGGAGCCTGAGGGAAAGAAGGGTATATGACAGAAGAGGCCTCTGTGGGCAAGACTGAGGGAGAGAAAGGGATAAGATAGGAGAGGCCTCCATGGGGCAAGCCTGAAGGAGACAAGGGGATAAGATAGGAGAGGCCTCCGTGGGGCAAGCCTGAGGGAGAGAAGGGGATAAGATAGGAGAGGCCTCCGTGGGGCAAGCCTGAAGGAGACAAGAGGATAAGATAGGAGAGGCCTCCGTGGGACAAGCCTGAAGGAGAGAAGGGGATAAGATAGGAGAGGCCTCCATGGGGCAAGCCTGAGGGAGAGAAGGG
>CM077645.1:215575002-215782502 GCA_039707465.1 Rhabdophis nuchalis | reverse complement strand
TAGGAGTAGGAGAAGAAGGGGAAGGGGAAGGGGAAGGGGAAGGAGAAGAAGAAGAAGAAGAAGAAGAAGAAGAAGAAGAAGAAGAAGAAGAAGAAGAAGAAGAAGAAGAAGAAGAAGAAGAAGAAGAAGAAGAAGAAGAAGAAGAAGAAAAGGAGGAGGAGGAGGAGGAGGAGGAGGAGGAGGAGGAGGAGGGGGGGGAGGAGGAGGAGAAAAATATATATGCGCTGCCTTTCTGCAATTTACATAATGGCATTGCCATCTCATAAATATGCCCCTCTCTTTCTCCCGGGAGGTAACAATGGCACCTGATTGTATGTTGATTTATGGGAGCCTTATGCAGAAACATACTCCGGAATACTAGCTGAATAATAGTCTGTACAATTATTAGGCTTCTGGTTTTTACAACTTTTGGAAGAGATTGATTTCTGGTCATTCCCGTCTCTGCTGGGTTTTAAGACTGAGCCATGATGTAAACAGACTCTGCTATTTATCTGCGTGCCAAGCTGCATCCTTGGACTGAATAACTCTAAAGCACCAAGGAAGCCGACAGTGTTTTGCTTAGTAGATCACTTAACAGGGAGACCACACGGTTAAGCGTGCCCTGGTTAAACAACATTTATTATCGAGTAAATATAGACAAGGCTTCCCAAGAGAAAGTCTAATTGTCTGTAAGAGAAACACGCCGTCAAGAGGCATTGAAACACAGATTGGGTGGAGAGTGATGGCGTGCTTAGGGGTACAGCAGAACAATGTCTTCTGAAACAGTGGTTGGTCCTCGAGAAAATTTCGGTGGACCGCAGAAAAATGATTTGCATTTTTGCTATTGCACTAAATCAGGGGTCCTCAAACTATGGCCCCTTGGATGGATGCATGCAATGAACGTTTGTGTTGGTGCAGAGAGTCTCCTTCCCCTTCAGGGTCTTTTTCTGTGGGTTGGAGGGGGGGCAGAAATTCTGACTTGGGGTCTGCTTCAGCCTCCTGGTGTGGGGCTTTGGGCGAAGGCTGGAAGGAAGTGCCAATGATGGGCAAGAGCCGGAGAGCCTCGTTCCAGGGGGACTGCCTCATGGCCTGGATCTGGCTGACCATCTCTGCACACTGAGCCTCCAGGTGCCGGTACTTGGCCTTGAACTCCCACAGGTCTCCCCTCCAGTTGGAAAGCCTATGCTGATAGTCCTCAGCATGGTGATTCTGTCAAGCCACCTTCTCAGTCAGATCCAATTGGAACTGAACTGTTTTTGCCAACTCTTTCTCATGGTGGCTTCTTAGCTCCAGAAACTGCTCCCTGTTGGGGCCCTGAGGAGCCTGGGCAGCGAGGTAAGGAGGGGCTGGGAAGGGAGGGGTGAGTAGAGATTGGTGAGGTGCCCCTCAATGTGAGTGACATCGGGTTTATCCATGCCCACCCAGTCACATGACCACCTAGCCATGCCCACCCAGCCATTCATTAGGCAGATCATATTAGTGATCTATGGCAGGGCTCTCCAACGTTTGCAACTTTAAGTCTGAAGGACTTCAGCTCCCAGAATTCTGGGAGCTGAAGTCCTTCAGACTTAAAGTTGCAAACGTTGGAGACCCCTGATCTATGGGATTTAAAATTATAAATTTAGTGGTCCCTGAGGTCCGAAAGGTTGGTGACCCTGTTCTAGAAGGCAGCAATTTCTTTACCGTTGACAGTCAGGAATTCATCCAGTTCCTTGTGGCTTTTGCAACGGAGTTTGGTTGTGTCTCCTTTTTTTTTTTTGGAGCAGTAGCGTTTGACCCTTGCCAAGGGAAAAACCATAGCTGAAATCAAAGCTGTGTTCAATCAAAGCCACCATCTTGCTTATTTGGATATGCCTCTGAGATTGTTCCCACGAAGACTCCTAGAATTTACTGATAGAATAAAATTTGGAATTAGGTGACTGTGTCAGGGTTCCAAACAGCATCCAAAACTAAAGCAGAGTCCAAGTCAAAGGATTCCTCAAATTTCCAATTTATGAAGAGAGCCACGTTGGCACATCTGGGAAAACCCGAATCTGAAAGCTTCCCGGTTTTCCCCACCCTTGGGGCTGAGAAAGGTCCTTGGGGCTGAGAAAAATTGCTGCAAAACTGAGATTCCCGAAGTGGACCACTAGACTCCTAAACAACTGAAAAAAATGATTGAGTAAAAAGAAAAGTCAACCAAACGAGCAATATGCAAACAAAAGTAAATAAAACACCCTCAAGACCAAACCAATTAAAGTTTAATTTGTGTGCCTTGTTTAATGGACTGTTAAACTGGCCACGTCCACCTAGTCACATGACCTAGCCACGTCCACCCAGTCAATGACCAACTAGCCATGCCCACCCAGCCAGCCATGCCCACCCAGTCTAAGGAACTGTGAATTGGGCCCCCTGTTTAAAAGGTTTGAGGACCCCTGAGTTAGAGGGTGCTGTATTTATTTTTATTTTATTTTTATTTTATTCAATTTATATCCCGCCGTTCTCCAAAAGGACCCAGGGCGGCGCACAGGAATTTAAAAACAACATACAAAAATAATACAAAACATATAAATTTAAAAATCTATTAAATAGCAACCTGCGCTAAAACCAATTAAAATCCCCCAATTAAAACTATCTAAAATTAGTCGCAGTAGAGGCTATGTTAGGCCGGCTTGATGAAATAAGTGTGTTTTTAAACACTGGCGGAAGAGGTGGAGGTCGGTGATGGTGCGGAGTTCAGGGGGTAGGTCGTTCCACAGGGTAGAGCCTGCCACAGAGAAGGCCCTTCCCCTGGGTGTCGCCAGCCGGCATTGTCCGGCCGATGGCACCCTGAGAAGGCCCTCTCTGTGGGAGCATATTGGTCTAAGGGATGTATGGGGCAGAAGACGGTCTCGCATATAACTAAGTCCCGAGCCATGGAGCGCTGTAAAGCAGTATGAAGTGGTGTATGTATGTGTTATTGTTACTCAACCTTTAGCAACTTCAAGACGTGTGGACTTCAACTCGCAGGATTTATTTCAGCCTATTCTTTGGGAATGCAACAACTGCACTTGAATAACCAGCAGGAAGTTTCTGAATAACGTTCCATAGAATTTGTAAACCGGTGGAAGTTCATTGAAGAGAAATCCAAACTAGAACTAAGGAGAAATTATCCCTAACATAATTTGGGATTCAAAAGGATTCAATCAACAAGGATTGTACATTTTTTTCCATGCAAGCAACACTAATACTTTTATCGCCATTATTTCTCTCAGACTCCCCACCACCATCACCATCGTCTATGATTTCTGTAAGCTCACCGTGAAATTCACATTTATTTCAAAATTTTATCTCGGTCCGCTTATGCATTATTGCCAATTGGATATCTCAGACTGCTATCTTACACCTCATTTAACTGCAATTAAACTTTTTGTGCTTTTGTGTTTCAGTAATGTATTATTGGAGGGTTTAATAGATGTTTTTGCATTGCAATCACACAATCCATGACAATAATAATAAAAGTGGTTTAAATGATGAAGAAGGAATGACCTCAACAAGACACCTGGCTTCTAAAATGCTCCTGTTGACCAGGAATCTAATGTTTCTATTGGAAGTCTGGAGGGAGCATAGGTGCCAATGTCACCATTCACTCTGCAGGCCTTCAATGTGGTCATAGAAAGTTCTTCAGGAAACACCCAAAGTCCCTGAGATGACACCGGTGGTGAAATTCATTTTTTTTTACTACAGGTTCTGTGGGCATGGCTTGGTGGGTGTGGAAGGGGAAGGATACTGCAAAATCTCCATTCCCTCCCCACTCCAGGGGAAGGATACTACAAAATCTCCATTCCCACCCAACTCCTAGGGGAGAATATTGCAAAATCTCCATTCCCTCCCCACTCCAGGGGAAGGATACTGCAAAATCCCCATTCATTCCCCACTCCAGGGGAAGGATACTGTAAAATCCCCATTCATTCCCCACTCCAGGGGAAGGATACTGCAAAATCTCCATTCCCTCCCCACTCCAGGAGAAGGATACTGCAAAATCCCCATTCATTCCCCACTCCAGGGGAAGGATACTACAAAATCTCCATTCCCACCCAACTCCTAGGGGAAGAATATTGCAAAATCTCCATTCCCTCCCCACTCCAGGAGAAGGATACTGCAAAATCTCCATTCCCTCCCCACTCCAGGGGAAGGATACTACAAAATCTCCATTCCCACCCAACTCCTAGGGGAAGAATATTGCAAAATCTCCATTCCCTCCCCACTCCAGGGGAAGGATACTGCAAAATCCCCATTCATTCCCCACTCCAGGAGAAGGATACTGTAAAATCCCCATTCCCTCCCCACTCCTAGGGGAAGAATATTGCAAAATCTCCATTCCCTCCCCACTCTGGGGTCAGTCAGAGGTGGCATTTGCCGGTTCTCTGAACTACTCAAACTATCCACTACCATTCTCCAGAACCTGTCAAAAACTGCTGAATTTCAGTCCTGGTCGACACCCAATGTCCTTGGCACCCAATGGCAATGGGCAGCTATTTCTGAACTTCTTTACGTTATCTAGAACAGGGGTGCCAAATTCATGGCCTGCCGGCCAGATGCCTCATGTACTAACCACACCCATCCTGGTTTAGCAAAGGGGGGGGGGGAGGTTGTGATACATCACATGACAATGTGATGCTTCAGGTTTGACACCCCTGAAATACAGTGTGCCAGCTTGTCTGAATGGAGTGTGCCAGTGCTTCTGGGTGGAGAAATGGACAGTATACCAAACATATAAATACGAGTTTCAAAGTATATTCAGGGTTCCCACTTGCATTCAGAGGTTCTGTCTTTACTCAGCTGAATAAACGCATAAATCTTACGAAGGTACTGTATTTTTCGGAGTATAAGACGCATTGGAATATAAGACACACCAAGATTTTGAAGAGGTAAATGTTTTAAAAATATTTTCGTATTCCGCAGACTTCCCAAATTCTCTGCACACCTCTTTTTTGTGTGAAAAACAGGGCATGCAGAGCATTTGAGGGGCCTGTAAAGTGCTCCTGGGGGCTGGGGAGGGCAAAAACGAAGAAAAAAAGTCCATTTTTTTTGCAAAAACAGACTCGTTTTCTGCAAAAAAACAGAGAATGTGTAGCCTTTAATAGGCTTGTAAAGTGCTCCAATGGCCCATTTTTTGCTCCTTTTTGCCCTCCCCAGCCTTCAGGAGCATTTTGCATGCCACCAAAATCCTATGCACAACCATTTTTTGCAAAGGGGGCGGGGTTTTGGGAGGCCAAAAATGCTGTATTCAGTGTATAAGCTGAACGCTCTCTACATGGGGCTGTAACGCTCTCTACATGGGGCTCCCCTTGAGGTGCACTCGAAGGCTACAGTTAGTGCAGAATGCGGCCGCGCGGGTGGTTATGGGTGCCTCAAGGCAAACCCACGTAACACCTCTCCTGCGCGAGCTGCACTGGCTGCCTGTGGCCTTTCGAGTGCGCTTCAAGGTGTTGACTACCATCTTTAAATCGCTCCATGGCTCGGGGCCTAGCTATATACGAGACCGCCTCCTGCCCCATACATCCCTTCATCCGGTCCGCTCCCACAGAGCGGGCCTTCTCCGGGTGCCGTCGGCTGGGCAATGCCGGCTGGCGACACCCAGGGGAAGAGCCTTCTCTGTGGCGGGCCCGGCCCTCTGGAACGACCTACCCCCCGACCTTCGTACTATCTCGGACCTCCGCCTCTTCTGCCAACGTCTTAAGACGCACTTATTCCAACAAGCCGGCCTAGGATAGCCCCGCGCTTCTGACTTTTAAAATATAAATTATAATTTGGCTACGGTTTTAATAACGGGTTTTAGCACGGGTGAAGTAATTTAATATATTTTTAATTGATGTATATTGTATTTATGGTTTTATATAATGCCTGTGCGCCGCCCTGGGTCCTAACAAGGAGAAGGGCGGGGTATAAATTTAATAAAAATAAAAAATAAATAAGACACAGCCAGATTTTCACCCTCTTTTTTGGGGGGGAAAGTGCGTCTAATACTCTGAAAAATACGGTAAATAACTAGACTCTGTTTTTCTTGTATACTAAGCCACACCTGAAACCAGCAAAACACTCCAAAGGATGAAGGATGGGGCTGGTGCTTACTTTACTTTAGGTTTCATGTTAAGTATTGCTAACTGTTTGTGGATATTTTCGCTGACCTCTGCTTGCTTTTAAAACAGGCCTTTTTGTTCTTTCGCTGCCCCATTTAGACAGTCTTGATATTTAAGTAAAAGAAAACTTTTTTTTTGATATTTACGTCTTTGTGTAAAAAAAAAAAAAAAACACCATCCAGCAGAAGGTTTCACACTGCTGAGGTTCAAAAGAAAATGTCATTTGGATTTTAATCCTAAAAATAAGGAAAAAAGCAGACATGAGTCAAAATGCAACAGAAGGCTGAGATTTGGGGGGTGGGTGGGCTTTTTTTTTTCCTTTTTAAATACATTTTTAAGAAGCCAATGGGAGGGGAAAACAAGTGGGAATGACCGGCAGCAGAAATGTGATGGAAGATTGTTCAATAATTTTTAAGCGGTATTTCTGCACTGTGAATGACATCTTCAGGACCTCTTACCAGGCCCATGGTTTTTTTTTAACCAGTTGCTTATTCCATCCTGCCTCCTTTCCCCTTCTCTAATTCTTCCTCCTAACTAGCTTCCATCCTTCCAGAAAATGTTTGCCTGGGTGAAAAAAATAGAACTGAGGAGAAATTTCCCGACAGTTAGAACAATTAATCAGTGGAACAGAAGTTGCCTCCAGAAGTTGTGAATGCTCCAACCCTGGAAGTCTTCAAGAAGATGTTGGATAGTCTGAAATGGTATAGGGCTCCTGCCTAGGCAAGGTGTTGGACTAGAAGACCTCCAAGGTCCCTTCCAACTCTGTTATTGTATTGCATTGTGTTGTGTTGTGTTACTGCATACAGTTTTGGTCGCCACGATGTAGAAAAGATGTGGAGATTCTGGAAAGAGTGCTGAGAAGAGCAACCAAGATGATTAGGGAACTGGAGACTAAAACATATGAAGAACGGTTGCAGGAGCTGGGTATGTCTAGTTTGATGAAGAGAAGGACCAGGGGAGACATGATAGCAGTGTTCCGATATCTCAGAGGGTGCCACAAAGAAGAGGGAGCCAAACTATTCTCCAAGGCACCTGGGGGCAGGACAAGAAGCAATGGGTGGAAACTAATCAAGGAGAGAAGCAACTTAGAACTGAGGAGAAATTTCCTAACAGTGAGAACACTATTGTATTTGTATGGACCTTATGTAACAGAGTTGGAAGGGAGCTTGGAGGACTTCTAGTCCTACTCCCTGCTTAGGCAGGAAACCCTACAGCACTTCGGACAAATGGTTATCCAACATCTTCTTTAAAATGTCCAGTGTTGGAGCATTCACAACTTCTGGAGGCAACTTCTGTTTCACTGGTAAATTGTTCTAACTGTCAGGAAATTTCTCCTTAGTTCTAAGTTGCTTCTCTCCTTGACCAGTTTCCACCCATTGCTTCTTGTTCTACACTGGTGCATTGGAGAATAGTTTGACTCCCTCTTCTTTATGGCAGCCTCTGAGATATCGGAAGACTGCTATCATGGCATCCCGAGTCCTTCTTTTCATTAAACTAGACATACCCAGTTCCTGCAACCATTCTTCGCATGTTTTAGCCTCCAGCTCCCTCGTCATCTTTGTTGCTCTTCTCTGCACTCTTTCTAGAGTTTCAACATCAATTTCTCTCTCTCATCCAGATGTTTGGCTTTGCAATATACACTGGTCTGCAGCAGACATATCAGTGCATCTAAGAAAATGATGCTATAGGGGCCATTTTTATTGAAAAAGACAAACTCTGTAGGATGTGTCACAGTTAATTCCTTCTCTTCTCAGCCAACTCCAGCTTACCTGAAAATCCCGCAGCCATAGCTGACCTGATTTTGTCATGCGGAAGGATTTTTGTTCCTAATTATGTGCAATTTAAAAGCAGATGTAAATTCAAGGTCACCTTTTAGCCATTTTGAAGAAGAAAAGGAAATGATCTAATGGTCCAATCGAGGTCAATGTCAGCCCAGAAGAGATTCTATAAATACCAGGACATCAAAGGTTAGTTTGAAAACTCCTGAACTTTGCAAGTATTCGCAACATGCTTCCACTTGTTAAATCTGGTTGGTTTCAACTCAGAGCAGGAATTTAGTAGCTTGCTTGGTTAGTTGAGCTTCCAATGGAAGAAATTCCAGTAAAGATAGAATAGCTGGGAATTGTAACCAGGTCTACATCTCGGCCAAAATTAGTTTGGGAGGGTGGGAGGGTTAAAAGCACAATGATTATATATGTATACTTTTCTGTTATATGAAAAAGAATTATAAATATCATCAACCCAAAAGGGAGCTTGCTCAGAAGCTGAAATGCACAAAGTAAATGAGATGAAGAGTGGGAAGTAGATGAGAGAGGGAAGGGAAGGAGAGAGGGACAGGAGAGAGGGTAAAGCGGGGGAAGAAGAGGAGGGAAATGTGGAGTGGTAAGGGGAGGGAGGAGAAGGAGAAAGGAAGGGGAAGTTGAGAAGGGAAGGATGACAGAGGGAAGAAAGGAGGTAGAGAGGGAGAGGAGAGAGGGAGAAGAAAGTGATAGATAACATACATATATGGTGTATGGAGAGCAGAAAAGCCAATAATTAGTTTTTGGGAGTTGTTGGTAAGATGAATTGATGTAAACATTTAACAATACAATATGATGCCGGTTATGTATTTATTTATTTATTTATTTTTTATTTTATTTTCGAATTTATACCCCGCCCTTCGCCTTGTTAGGACCCAGGGTGGTGCACAGGCATTATTAAAACCATAACAAAAGACAATATACAATATTAAAATATATATTAAATTAAATTAAGTCCCATGCTAAAAAACCCATTTAAAACCCTGAAAATTAAAATTGTAGATAGAGTCAGAAACGGGGGGCTACGCTAGGCCGGCTTGTTGGAATAGATACGTCTTAAGACGTTGGTGGAAGAGGCGGAGGTCCGAGGTGGTGCGTAGATCGGGGGGTAGGTCGTTCCAGAGGGCCGGGCCCGCCACAGAGAAGACCCTTCCCCTGGGTGTCGCCAACCGGCATTGCCCGGCCGACGGTACCCGGAGAAGACCCTCTCTGTGGGAGCGGATCGGACAAAGGGATGTATGGGGCAGGAGGCGGTCTCATATATAGCTAGGCCCCGAGCCATGGAGCAATTTGAAGATGGTCGTCAACACCATAGTAATAGTATACATGTGATTATATGTTATGAAAATGGGAAAATAAAAATCTTTAAATAAAAAAAATGTTGTTGGAAAAAGACCAATGGCTTTGTCAATCTCAGATTATTAAAAGCCATGCTGGCGCAGTGGTTAGAATGCAGTATTGCAGGCTAATTCTGCCCATAGCCTGCAGTTGGATCCTGACTGACTCAAGGTTGACTCAGACTTCCATCCTTCGGAGGTCAGTAAAATGAGGATCCTGACTATTGGGGGCAATATGCGGACATTTGCAAACTGCTGGAGACTAAATCATATGAAGAACGGCTGCAGGGTTTGGGGGTTGGCTAGTCTAAAGAAAAGAAGAATTAGGGATGACATGATAGCAATATTCCAGCATATGAGGGACTGCCACAAAGAAGAGAAGGTCAAGTTATTCTCCAAAGCCCTCCAAAGAGGGCAGGACAAGAAACAATGGTTGGAAACTAATCAAGGAGATTAAGGAGAAACTAATCTGGAAATAATAATAATAATAATAATAATAATAATAATAATAATAATAATAATAATAATAATAATAATAACAACAACAACAACAACAACAACAACAACAACAACAACAACAATAATAATAATAATAATAATAATAATAATAATAATAATAATAATAATAAATTATATTTTTAAACCGCCCCCTCTCCCCGAAGGGACTCGGGGCAGTGTACAGGAAAATTAAAAACCAATTAAAACATACAATACACACAAATTGAAAACGAATTAAACTACCCTGTACAAAATTTAAAAACCATTAAAATTACCACCCATTAAAACCCAATAAACAATTTGAGAAAACAGACTGGGGCGAGAAGCGTAGATAAGGCCAAGCCGGCCTGACGAAACAAATAGGTTTTTACTTTTTGGCGGAAGGCGTGGAGGTCCATAGTCGTTCTAATATTCGGGGATAGGTCGTTCCAGAGAGTCGGGCCCATCACAGAGAAGGCCCTTCCCTTGCTGGCACTGCCTAGTGGACAGCACCCAGAGAAGTAATAATAATAATAATAATAATAATTTAATTTATAGACCGCTCCTCTCCCCATAGGGACTCGGAGCGGTGCACAGGAAAACTAAAACCACAATACAATATACACATACAGTTAAGAAAAAATTAAATATGAGCCTGTGCTAAAATCCCCTTAATCTGCTAAAATACCCAATTAAAAACAGCTAAACCCTGTAGAGAGAGGCTAACCAAGGCCAGCCAAACGGAAAAGATGAGTTTTTAATTTCAGACGGAAGGAGCGGAAGTCCGTGGTTGTTCTGATGTCGGGGGGAAGGTCGTTCCAGAGGGCTGGGCCCGCCACAGAGAGAGCCCTTCCCCTAGGCGTCGCCCGCTGACAGAGTCTAGTGGACGGCACCCGGAGAAGTCCCTCTCTGTGGGAGCGAATCGGCCGTGAGGATGTATACGGCAGGATCCGATCCCGCAGATAGCTAGGTCCCGAGCCATGGAGCGCTTTAAAAATGATGACTAATACCTTGAAGCGCACCCGGAAGACGACAGGCAGCCAGTGCAGCTCGCGCAGAAGTGGAGTTATGTGGGCAAATCTGGAGGTACCCAAGATTGCCCGCGCGGCTGCATTCTGAACCATCTGAAGTCTCCGGGTGCACCTCAAGGGGAGCCCCATGTAGAGAGAGTTACAATAGTCCCTCTCTGTGTGAGCGAATCGGCCGAAGGGATGTATGGGGCAGGATACGATCCCACAAATAACTAGGTCCTGTGCCATGGAGCGCTTTCAAGATGATAATCAACACCTTAAGGAGAAACTTCCTAACAGTGAGGACAATTAACCAGTGGAACAGCTTGCCTCCAGAAATTGTGGGCACTCCCATCACTGGAGGTTTTTAAGAAGAGACTAGACAGTCACTTGTCTGAAATGATTGAGTCCTCATGCTTGAGCAGGGGGCTGGACTAGAATACCTCCAAGGTCCCTTCCAGCTCTATTCTATTCTATTCTGCTCCAAGAGTGCTGTAAAGCAGGGGTCTCCAACCTTTGCAACTTTAAGTCTGAAGGACTTCAGCTCCCAGAATTCTCCACTGTGGAGCACTGTGGAGCAGTATATAAAGGATATAAGTGCTCTTTCTATTATTTTCCTATAATGGACAAAAATGTTGCCTTTCAGAGGCTGCTGCATTGTGATTACTAAATCCTCCAGTTTTGATTATGGGACATAGCTGGGAATTGTTATCATTCAGCATCTTCATAAGAGTCACAGTTTCTTATCTTGTCGAAGGAAAGCAGCTGGTCACCCTGGAAAAACCTCAGTGTGAAGTGAACCAATTTCATTGTAAACAAGTACAATAACAACAAAGATTATTATAAGGGTGGATCTGTGCCATTTGAAGCAGCAATCTCTCAACAGAGAGAACAGCAATAACACTTAGACTTATACACCTCTTTACAGTCCTCTCTAAGCGGTTTATAGAGTCAGCCTATTGCCCCCCAAAAATCTGGATCCTCATTTCACCCACCTCGGAAGGATGGAAGGCTGAGTCCACCTTGAGCCTGGTGAGATTCAAAACTGCCAATTTGAAAACTCATATAAAATGCTCTATAGATGGTACCTACCACCAGCCCGAATTGCACACATGTTCCCAAATTCCTCAGATAGATGCTGGAAATGCAAAACGGCCAGGGGCACGTTCTTCCACCAGTGGGGGACCTGCCCAATTTCTATGCAACTTTGGGGAAAAAATACAAATTTGGCTCTTAGAAATAGTAGGTATTAACTTCCCCCTCAAACCTGATTTATATTTGCTTAGCATTAAACCACACGAAATTGAAAATCAAGATTGGTACCTTTTCACCCATATCACAACGGCGACTAGGATGGCCATTGCGCAACACTGGAAAAATTCTAATCCACCATCAGAGAGCTTCATTATATCTAAATTTTTTAGTTGCGCAGAATCAGACAAACTAACGTACATCCTAAAGGACAAGTCAAACTCAATCTATGCCCAATCCTGGGAAAAATGGTATTTGTGGTACAGCAAGAGAGACCGCCTCCTACCACATTCCTCCCTTTGACCTGTCCACTCTCACAGAGTTGGCCTTCTCAGGGTGCCGTCAGCCGGTCTTTGCCGACTGGCGACCCCCAGGGGAAGAGCCTTCTCTGTGGCGGGTCCGACACTCTGGAACGACCTCCCCCCCGATATCCGTACCATCATGGACCTACGACTCTTCCGTCGGATGGTAAAAGCTCATTTCTTTCGTTTTGCCGGCCTGACATAGATTAAGGATTATTTTAATTTGTTATTTATGGTTTTAACTATTTATTTAATTTTAGCACAGTTATGTGGGTTTAATTGTTTTTTAAATTTTGTATATTGTAGGGTTTTTATCTTTCTGTGCACCGCCCTGAGTCCCTTTTTGGTGAAAAGGGCGGTATATAAATTGAAAATAAACTAAACTAAACTAAGAGAACAACGGATACCAAAGAAATTAATTAGACAAAATAATAGTGAAATAGGCACAAGGAACAAACAAGATAATAGTACTTAAGACAATTTTATAGATTTATATATGGACATCAGAATATAATTGTAAACAACACTTGATGTTAGTCTGGGACAATTATATCTCTTAAATTAGGGGAGTAGTTATACCCCCGGTTTGTATCTTCCATTCTACTCTTTTTCTACCTCTTCTTCTCTCCTTTTCCTATTTTTGTATGTCTCTCCCACCACCCTTACCCTATAACTGTTAAATGTTTGATTTTATATTAATAAAGACTATTTTTTAAAAAAACTGCCAATTTGCAGTCAGCCGGCAGTCAGCAGAAGCAGCCTGCCATGCTGCACTCTAACCACTGTGTCACCATGGCACAATTTATTTGTTGTAAAAGTGAAGAGACAGTGTTGTGACTCATGTTACCAGCTCTTCTCTAGAATGGAGGGACACGATATAATGGACACATTCAAAGGTTTAAAATCGCTGGACTCGTATGAAAGATATGCGAGACCATCTTCTGCCCCATACATCCCTTAGACCGATACGCTCCCACAGAGAGGGCCTTCTCAGGGTGCCGTCGGCCGGACAGAGCCGGCTGGCGACACCCAGGGGAAGGGCCTTCTCTGTGGCAGCCCTACCCTGTGGAACGACCTACCCCCTGAACTCCGCACCATCACCGACCTCCGCCTCTTCCGCCAGTGTTTAAAAACACACCTATTTCACCAAGCCGGCCTAGGATAGCCTCTACTGCGACGAATTTTAGATTAATTGGGGGATTTTAATTGGTTTTAGCGCAGGTTGTCATTTAATAGATTTTTACATTTATATGTTTTGTTTTATCTTTGTATGCTGTTTTTAAATTCCTGTGCGCCGCCCTGGGTCCTTTTGGAGAAGGGCGGGATATAAATTGAATAAAATGAAATAAATAAAAAATAAAGATGGTGTCAACGCTGAAGCGAATCTTCAGGGTTGCCACAGTGTGAAGGAGGGATAGGGAGGGGGGACATAGTTAGATGGGGGCTTGTAGTTAAAACAAAACAATTTTCGGTGGGAACCAAGGACATTCCAACAGGTGGCTGGGGAGAGGAGGTGTCTGGTTACCAAGGGACCAAGCTAGCATTTTGATTGGACAATGTGACTGATTGTTTGGGGAAAGGGGGAATGTTCAATTTTATAATCAGGTGAAAACCATGGGAACTTTCAGAGTAGGTTTTTAACAGTTTGTGCCAATATGGTATCTCCAATAAAATTGTTCTTTGAGGAACCTGTTTTCTTCAGAGTCCTGCTTTCTATGCAGTTATTACTTGGAACCCTGACATGTAGCATATAGATCAGAGGTGGTATTCAGCAGGTAGTGGAAAGTTTGAGTAGTTCAGAGGACCTGTAAATACTACCTCTGACTGGTCCCACTGCCCTCATCTATTCTCTGCCTCCCGAGTCCCAGCTGATCAGAAAGAAATGGGGATTTTACAGTATCCTTGCCCTGCAGTGGGCAGCGAATGGAGATTTTGCAGTATCCTTTCCCTGGAGTGGGGAGGGAATGGAGATTTTACAGTATCCTTTCCCTGGAGTGGGGAGGAATGGGGATTTTGCAGTATCCTTTCCCTGGAGTGGGGAGGGAATGGGGATTTTACAGTATCCTTTCCCTGCAGTGGGGAGCGAATGGAGATTTTACAGTATCCTTTCCCTGGAGTGGGGAGCGAATGGAGATTTCACAGTATCCTTTCTCTGGAGCGGGGAGGGAATGGGGATTTTGCAGTATCCTTTCCCTGGAGTGGGGAGGGAATGGAGATTTTACAGTATCCTTCCCCTGGAGTGGGGAGGGAATGGGGATTTTGCAGTATCCTTTCCCTGGAGTGGGGAGTGAATGGAGATTTTACAGTATCCTTTCCCTGCAGTGGGGAGTGAATGGAGATTTTACAGTATCCTTTCTCTGCAGTGGGGAGGGAATGGGGATTTTGCAGTATCCTTTCCCTGGAGTGAGGAGGGAATGGGGATTTTACAGTATCCTTTCCCTGGAGAGGGGAGTGAATGGAGATTTTACAGTATCCTTTCTCTGCAGTGGGGAGGGAATGGGGATTTTGCAGTATCCTTTCCCTGGAGTGAGGAGGGAATGGGGATTTGGCAGTATCCTTTTCCTGGAGTGAGGAGGGAATGGGGATTTTACAATATCCTTTCCCTGGAGTGGGGAGCGAATGGGGATTTTACAGTATCCTTCCCCTGGAGTGGGGAGGGAATGGGGATTTTACAGTATCCTACCCCTGGAGTGGGGAGGGAATGGGGATTTTGCAGTATCCTTTCCCTGGAGTGAGGAGGGAATGGGGATTTTACAGTATCCTTTCCCTGGAGTGGGGAGCGAATGTAGATTTTACAGTATCCTTCCCCTGCAGTGGGGAGGGAATGGGGATTTTACAGCAACCTTCCTTTGCCATGACCACCAAACCACGCCCACCAAACCATGCCCATAGAATTGTTGGTAACTTTTTTTGAATCCCACGACTGATATAGATCCTGTGGAAGTAGGTAGGAGTTTAAGAAGACCTACACGAGAAACATGTACATTTAGGGAAAAGTGAACTTATTCTCAGAAAGTTTCCCGCGGGTTGCAAGTCGATCTGTAAGACCCCCAGCGAGTTTGCCTTCTTTTTCTCCTCGACATGATCAAAGTGAATTAGACAATACGTTCCCCACCACTGCCGCACACAAATTGTATAAATTAGCACCTTCTTCTTTCGCGAAAAAACACTTTTTCGGCAAAGAGATGGAAGTTCAGAGAATGCGAGAAAAAGATATTGAGTGTAATATTTCCAAAACATGTTCTGTGAACTCCCATCTGGCTCACTTTGAATAAATCATTGATTTGAGCTAATTTACTAATTGATTCAAGCAATTAGTCAGTGATAGAAACACATAACTAGTTAATTAGCTACCAATCCAATATTACCTTGCAGACGGTCCCCAGTGTGGCATTTAGACTTTCTTGTGAATCTCTAGACAAATTTGCCAGAAGTTTGTGTTTGTGTAACAGCCTGACATGCTTCTTCAATTAGAAGAAGGCTACCGGGTTAAAGCTGCAACCATCTAGATGGTCACTACGTGAAAGAGGTGGGCTGGAAGTGTCTATATTTTTTTTGACACTGAACAATTATCCAGACTTTTGCAGCTCAAGCATAACAACCATTTTTTAAAGGGAGGAAAATGAAAGCTAAAGTAGTTCATCAAAGGCTGTAGACAAGCCATCTGGTGCCCAGGAATGTTCTGGGATTCAGCAGGATCTCTGCCTCATTTCATTTTTTATTTTTTGTAAGAAAGGGAGAGGGAGAGGGAGAGGAAAGGAAAGAGAGAGGGAGAGGAAGAAAAGGAAGATGGAGAGGGAAAGGGAGGGAAGGAGGAAAGGAAAGGGAGAGGAAGGAAAGGAAGAGGGAGAGGAGAGGGAGGAAGAAGGAAAAGAAGAGGAGAGGGAAAGGGAGGGAGTAGAAAGGAAAGGGGGAGGGAGAGAGGAAGGAAAGAAAAGGAAGAGGGAGAGAGAGGAAAGGAAGAGGGAAAGGGAGGGAAGGAGGAAAGGAAAGAGTGAGGAAGTAAAGGAAGAGAGAGAGGAGAGGGAGGAAGAAAAGGAAAAGAAGAGGAGAAGGAAAGGGAGGGAGTAGAAAGGAAAGGGGGAGGGAGAGAGGAAAGAAAGGAAAGGAAAGGAAAGGAAGAGGGAAAGGGAGGGAAGGAGGAAAGGAAAGAGTGAGGAAGTAAAGGAAGAGGGAAAGGAGAGGGAGGGAGAAAAGGAAAAGAAGAGGAGAAGGAAAGGGAGGGAGTAGAAAGGAAAGGGAGCGGGAAAGAGGAAGGAAAGGAAAGGAAAGGAAGAGGGAAAGGAAGAGGGAAAGGGAGGAAAGGGAGGAAAGGGAAGGGAAGGAAAGAGTGAGGAAGTAAAGGAAGAGGGAGAGGAGAGGGAGGAAGAAAAGGAAAAGAAGAGGAGAGGGAAAGGGAGGGAGTAGAAAGGAAAGGGGGAGGGAGAGAGGAAGGAAAGGAAAGGAAAAGGGAGAGGGAGGTAGAAAAGGAAAAGAAGATGGAGAGGGAAATGGAGGGAGGAAAGGAAAGGAAAGGGAGAAGAAGGAAAGGAAGAGGGAGAGGGGAAGAAAAGGAAAAGAAGAGGGAGAGGGAGAAGGAGGGAGGAAAGGGAAAGAAAAGAAAGGAGAGGAGAGGGAGAGGGAGAGGAAGGGAAGGGAAGGAAAAGAAGAGGGACAGGGAGGAAGGCAGGGAGGAAGAAAGGAAGGAAAGGAAAAGGAGAGGGAGAGGCATGAAATGAAAGGAAAGAGAGAGGGAGAGAGGAAGGGAAGGGAAGGAGGGGAAAAGAAGAGGGAGAGGGAGGGAGGCAGGGGAAAGGAAAGAAGTAAGGAAAAGTAAAGGAAAGGAAAGGAAAGGAAAAGGAGAGGGAGAGGAAGGAAGGGAAGAGGGAGGGAGGAGAGGGAGATGGGAAGAAAAGGAAAAAAGAGGGAGAGGGAGGTAGAAAGGAAAGGGAAAGAAAAGAAAGGAAAGGAGAGGGAGAGGGAGAGGAAGGGAAGGGAAGGAAAGGAAGTGAGAGAGGGGGGAGAGAGGGAAGGAGAGGATTAATTTTCAATCATTACAAAACTGCATCTTGGTTTCAAATATGACACACTGTAGGTGGCAGTTAAACCCAATTCTTTATTACCTCTAGTTATTTTAGATCAGAGTTTCTAGCCCTGGGTGATTTCAAGACGTAAAGACTTCGACTCCCAGAATTCCTCTGACGTCACACATCTTCAAGCTGCTAAAGTTGAGAAATACTGCTCTAGGGTGTAGTAACCTTATGCTTGTGTTTCAAGTTCCAAATGGATCCACTAGTCCTTAAATTTCTCTGTTTCTACCATAATGAGAAAATAGTCATTTTATTGATTGTTTAATACGAAAGGCTTTTCCATATACAGTGATCCCTCGTTTTCCGCAGCTTCATTTTCCGCGGCTTCAGTGCTTCGCGGGTTTTTCAATAATACAGAATAGAAAAAGAATGCATTGGTAGGAGGCAAGCGCCCCCTAGTGCTTGCTTTAAACGATGTCCACCAACTCAAGTTTCCGGTATAGTGTATTGCGAATCCTACTTCGCGGTTTTTCAGTTTCCGCGGAAGGTTCCGGTCCCCATTAGCCGCGAAAAACGAGGGATCACTGTACAACCCTTTGATCTGATGATCTCTTATTTCTCTATCAATCTCTTTTTACTTATGGAACAACTGGCCTTCAGGAGTTGTGAATGCTCCAACACTGGAAGTTTTTAAGAAAAGATTGGGATAGGGTTCATTTGTCTGAAATGGGATAGGGTTTCCAGCCTAAGCAGGGGGTTGGACTAGAAGACCTCCAGGGTCCCTTCCTATTCCGTTATTCTGCTACTAAAAATGCTTAGAAGATGGTTTCCTAGCCTACAAGAAGCCACATTTGAAGCAGCTATGCCAAACAAGGCCAATGGGCTGACTTTGCAATCTTAAAAAACCAGATTGTCAGGGTTCCAAGTAACACACACACACCCCAATGAAAGAAGACTCCGATGCGTGAGTTCCCTCTAAGTTCCACTTTATTACAGATGTCAAATTAGCGCATAAGTGTAAGTGTAATCTTTATTGTCATTGTACTTGTTGTTAGGATATTCAGCCTTATATTGGGTTGACAATATATATGAGCCTATGTTCTTAAGGAGTTGTGTAGCTTTAAAAACTGTCTTATAATCTGATTGGCTGTACTTATCAGCTCTACCATAAAGCAAGCTCAGAATCACAGTCCGTTCCCTTTTCGATTCCCTTTGATTCCTGTGCTGAGGAGCTGAAACTGTGAAGAAGAAGAAGGAGGAGGATTTGTTTTGCATCACTGTAAGATACAGTAACTATGTTTGGTGAAGGATTGTTTTGTAAGTTAGAATCACTGGTCGGAAGAAGCATTTTAGTTGCTTCAAAGTAAAGACTATTTATTTTCTTACTATCCCTGTTTTAGAGTTTGTTTGTGATTACAGCAACGTATCTCTTTACTGTCCGGTGAATTACACTATTCCACATTTATTTGCTAACACTGGTTAAGGGACCAGTTCTGAACCCAGAGTAGCTAACATTTGTTTACAGTGAAATTGGTTTTAACCTCACTGGTGCAAAATTATAACAGAAACGAAAAAAGAGAGAAAAGAAAAAAAACTAGCATGTCCATGGAGTGATTGTGGTTGTATTTAAAAGTCTGACAACCCAAGGATAGAAATTTATCTTTAAACCTGTTTGCTCGGCTGGCTAATAATAATAATAATAATAATAATAATAATAATAATAATAATAATAATAATAATAATAATAATAATAATAATAATAATAATGACAATGACAATGACAATGACAATGACAATGACAATGACAATGACAATAATAATAACAATAACAATAACAATAACAATAATAATAATAACAACAACAACAACAACAATAATAATAATAATAATAATCATCATCATCTTTATTGTCATTGTACTAAAATTACAATGAACTTGGTTTTAACTTCACTGGTGAAAAATTATAACAGAAACAAAAAAAGAGAGAAAAGAAAAAAGAAAAAAACTAGCATGTGCATGGAGTAATTGCAGTTGAATTTAAAAGTCTCACAGCCCAAGGATAGAAGCTATCTTTAAACGTGTTTGCTTGGCTGGCTATACTTTGATATCTTCTGCCTGATGGTAGAAGGGCAAAGAGATACCAACCAGGGTGTGAATCATCTCTGAGAATCTTCCTTGCTCTGCTAAAGCAGCGAGATCTGGCGATGTCATCCAGTGGTGTCAGAAGGCAACCGATGGTTTCTTGTGCCGAATTGATCACTCTCTGTAGTGCCTTCCTATCTGCAGCTGTTAAACCAGCATACCAGACTGTCATGCAATAGGTGAGGACACCTCTGTGGACCAATAGAAAGAGGTCATCAGCCCTTGTTCCACCTGATTTTTTCGTAGGACTCTAAGGAAATGAAGTCTCTGTTGGGCCTTTCCAATCACCAGGGACGTGTTGTTTTTCCATCTGGGAAAACCCGAATCTGAAAGCTTCTAGGTTTTCCCCACCCAAGTGAAGGTCCAAACCCTTGCCCAGCACCCACATGTCCATCACATGATCCAATCAGGCATCGTCCTTACTGGAGATACCGCCCCAGTCACACCACTCCAGCTGCAGGGCAAGATGTCCTTGTATCTCTGAGAAAGGAATGTTGTTTTGACTATATATCTCCCATACTCCACATCATGCCCTTCCCATTTTCCCACAGCACTGAATGGGGCAGGCCTCAAGGACCAACGTATGGCTTCGAGGTCTGACGCAGATAAGAATTTAAATTCTGTTTGGTTCTGTGCCTTTAAATCAGGGGTGTCAAACTGGCAATCTATGGACCGGAGGGGGGAAATGTCATGAAATGTCATGGGATGGCAACGTGAAGTTTCGTACCCGTACTTTAAGTCAAGAGCTGACTCCTGAACTTGTTTCTGCATTTTTCTTGGCAAAGTTTTTTGGAAGTAGTTTGGTCTTTCCTGCTTCCTAGAACAGAGAGACAGTTACTGGCCCAAAGATCACCCAGCTGGCTTTCTACCTAAGGCAGAATTAGAATTCACGGTTTCCCAGTGTCTAGCCTAGGACCTTAACTAATAGGGATACCACTGTTGTGGCCCGCCAGCGGCCAGCAGAGCTAGCAGCAAACTCAGACAGTGAGGAGGTTGGGGAGGAACATGGGCCAGTCTTGGAGGCAGGGAAAGGCTCTGATGTGGGCTCTGCATCAGAGATGGAGCTAGGGCCACCTGACAATTATCAGCTGCCTTTGGAGTTGGAGATCAGTGAGGCAGACGAACAGCTGGAGCCTGTTCCCAGTGTGCGCATGCACAGAGTTGCCAGACGAAGGGAGCGGCTAAGGGACAAGGGTTGACTTGGGAGTAAGGCCACAGGTGGATGATGAATGGCTCCTCCCAGAGGAAATACAATAATACAATACAATAGCAGAGTTGGAAGGGACCTTGTAGGTCTTCTAGTCCAACCCCCTGCGTGGGCAGGAACCTTATACCATTTCAGACAAATGGCTAGCCAACATCTTCTTAAAGACTTCCAGGATTGGGACATTCACAACTTCTGGAGGCAAACTGTTCCAGAGGTTAATTGTTCTAACTGTCAGGAAATTTCTCCTTAGTTCTAAATTGCTTCTCTCCTTGATGAGTTTCCACCCATTGCTTCTTGTCCTGCCCCCAGGTGCCTTGGAGAATAGTTTGACTCCCTCTTCTTTGTGGCACCCTCTGAGATATCGGAAGACTGCTATCATGTCTCCCCTGGTCCTTCTCTTCATCAAACTAGACATACCCAGTTCCTGCAACCGTTCTTCATATGTTTTAGCCTCCAGTCCCCTAATCATCTTGATAAATAAAAGAGGAGCAAAAGGGGAGTGGAGTTTGCAGGAGACAATTACTTCGCTTCATTGGTTTGTGACTCTCTGAGACTCCTTGCCAAGTTTTGCAGATATCAGTCTGGCAGCTCTCCAAGCCAAATAAGGTCTGTGATTGTAAATCCTCCCTTGAAGATCTTTGCTGGATGTGAATGAGCAGAATTCACAATCAATTAATAAAAGGTTTTTTTTTGTCAGAACCAGGAGTTGCTTCATGCTCTTGGGAAGCCTTGGTCAGAACAACCACTACCACTTTGGACAAAGCCTCGAGTCCCCTGGGGAGAGAGAGCGGGTAACAAATAAAATTTATTATTATTATTATTATTATTATTATTAAAGCTCTTTTATCCAAAGAAGGTACATTTTTATTCCTATAATATCATGTAAGGGTTTTTAACATCCACCAAAAGAAATTGTAGGGGGAAAAAACTGAGCAAGCTATTCCCATGCATTGGCTGACTTCACACATCAAACTAAGCCGTTAACATTTTTTTTAATATTTTATTTTTAAATAAAATCTTGCTGGAGCTTATTGGGTGAACTCAGCAGTTGCATTATGCAAATCATGGGTTAAGTGTTGCTTTCTGTGTGAGTTGAGCTATGGTGATTTATTTTTAAAAAATGGTTTAAAACCACGAGGTTTACAATAATGTATGAATCTACCAAGATTGCGTGCAAAGAGTTGCTTTGAATAGCATCTTCCAGAGATGTGCACCAATGCAGAGGACATTCAGAGCGAGCTGCACTGGCTACCGGTGGCCTTCCGGGTGCGCTTCAAGGTGCTTGTTACCATCTTTAAATAGCTCCATGGCTCAGGGCCTAGTTATTTGCGGGACCGCCTCCTGCTACATACCTCCCACCGACCGATTCGCTCCCACAGAGAGGGCCTTCTCAGGGCGCCGACTGCCGGTCAATGCCGGCTGGCGACGCCCAGGAACAGGGCCTTCTCTGTGGCGGGGCCCGCCCTCTGGAACGACCTCCCCCCCGAACTCCGCACCATCACCGACCTTCCCCTCTTCCGCCGCTCACTTAAGACACTCCTTTTCCAGCAAGCTGAACTGGCGTAGAACTTGAATTTTAGAACAATAGAGCCTCAGCCAAGTTAGATAGGTTTTTAATGGGATTTTAGCACAGGTTTTCTATTTAATTTCTTTTTAACTTTGTATATTGTTATTTATTGTAAATTTTAATGTCCTGTGCACCGCCCAGAGTCCGTCTCGACGGAGATTGGTGCGGTTAACAAATCGAATAAAATAAAATAAAATAAATAAACATTCAGACAATCTAAAATAGTTGGAATTCATCTAGATCATCTACATTTGCATACTGCAACATCCTACCTGTCAACGGCTACTTCAGCTTCAACTTCAATAATACACAAGCAAACAATAGATACAAACTCAAAGTAAACCGCTCCAAACTCGATTGCAGAAAATATGACTTCAGCCACAGAGTGGTCAACGCCTGGAATGCTCTACCTGACTCTGTTGTTACATCCTCAAAACTTCAGAGCTTCAACCTCAAACTGTCTACCGTGGACCTCACCCCATTCCCAAGAGGTACATAAATGAGGGCGTGCATAAGTGCACCAGCATGCCTACTATCCCTGTCCTACATTCCCCATTTATCTGTACTCATTTCATGTGCTCATGTCCATGTTTATACCAGTGGTGGGTTTCTGCAGGCTCGCACCTACTCGTGAGAGCCGGTTGGTGAAATTTAGAGAACCGGTGAGAGGGGGTTCCACTGGCGTACCTGGAAGTAAATCTGGCCCGCCGCTGCCAGTGACCCAACGGGAAGGAAAGGAAAGGAAAGGAAGGAAGGAAGGAAGGAAGGAAGAAAGAAAGAAAGAAAGAAAGAAAGAAAGAAAGAAAGAAAGAAAGAAAGAAAGAAAGAAAGAAAGAAAGAAAGAAAGAAAGAAAGAAAGAAAGAATTTATCATCACAATTGAGTCCAAAATTTTGTTTGCTAAGCAAGAGTGTTGTTAAATGAGTTTCACCACATTTTAAAAGGTGGCCACTCCCACCCTGTCACATGACCGCCAAGCCACGCCCACAAAATAGGCCACACCTAAAGAGTAGGTTCTAAAAATTTTGAAAGCCACCACTGGTTTATACTTATACCTGTATAGAGAAAAAGTGGAATTAGATTCAGAGACTAATATGTCTGTCTTTAAAGCTGATTATGTTGTTAGTAATTTTTTTAATTGTGTTGACTTTACAATAATAATAATAATTTAATACTTATAAACCACTCCCTCTCCCCATGGGGACTCGGGGCGGTGCACAGGTAGAATAAAAACAATAAATACATACAAACATTTCTTAAAAACAAATTAAACCTAACCTGCGCTAAAATTTCCCATTACTGAACTGAACTATATTCAGTTTCCCATTAAAATTTCCCATTAAAATTTCCCATTAAAACTGAACTATACTAAAACTACCCAGTAAAAATCCAAGAAAGGATAAAGGTTTGTTTGATTGATTGACTGATTGTAAAATAGAATAGAATAGAATAGAATTGAATTGAATTGAATTGAATTGAATTGAAGTATGATTGGACACACAAGGAGTTTTCTCCTTGGTTGTAAATTGCTTCTGTCCTTGGTGAGTTTCCATCCATTGTTTCTTGTCTTGCCTTTGGGTGCTATGGACATTACTTTGAGCCCCTCGTCTTTGTAGAAACCCCTGAAATATTGGAACACTGTTTTCATGTCTCCCCTAGTCCTTCTTTTCATTGCATTAGACATACCCAATTCCTGTAACTGTTCTGCACATTGCATTCCTGTAACATACCCAATTCCTCTAACGTTTGCATGTCATAGTCTCCAGCCCCCTAATCATTCTTGCTGTGATTGCATCTGTATCTAACTCTCCCCATTCCCAGTCCAATGCCGTAACCCCAGTGCCATATTTGGACTGATGGGCTGGCATTGACCGAAAGGAAGACTAGCAAGAGGAGTAAGGAATGTTTGGGTTGACAGCAACTCCTCTGCTGAGGTATGGCCCTCTAATGGAGCCCTATGCTGGCCATCTGCATGCAGTTCACCAGAGAGTTAATATTGGCTGGAACCAGAAGAGAAATAGGCTAATAATACTGTTTTTTTCCTGTGCACACTAAAGTTCTCCTACATTCTCTCAGGGCAGTTATAATTATAGCACCAGAAATAATTGGTACATTACTCACTGAGTCCCTATGGAATCAGCTTCTCTTCATGCTGTTCTCTTACTGTGCATGCTTTTAATAGCAAACACACACACGTATGTGCACTCTCTCTGTCTCTCTCACTCACACACACGTGTGCGCACTGTATATTTTAAAGTAAGGACAAAAATAGAAAGCTACTGGAAGCAAAGTTGTAAAGCCCCATGCAGAGCAAGGTTAGAAGAAATGCTGAAGAAACCCGGGAATCAATACAATACAATAGCAGAGCTGGAAGGGACCTTGGAGATCTTCTAGTCCAACCCCCTGCTATACCATTTCAGACAAATGGCTATCTAACATCTTCTTAAAGACTTCCATTGTTGGGGCCTTCACAACTTCTGGAGGCAACTTCTGCTCCACTGATTAATTGTTCTCACTGTCAGGAAATTTCTCCTTGGTTCCAAGTTGCTTCCCTCCTTGATTAATTTCCACCCATTGCTTCTTGTTCTATCCTCAGGCGCCTTGGAGAATAGGTTGACTCCCTCTTCTTTGTGGCAGGCCCTGAGATATTGGAAGGCTGCTATCATGTCTCCCCTGGTCCTTCTTTTCATTAAACTAGACATACCCAATTCCTGCAACCGTTCTTCATATGTTTTAGTCTCCAGTCCCCTAATCCTCTTTGTTGCTCTTCTCTGCACTCTTTCTAGGGTCTCCACATCTTTTTTACATCATGGCAACCAAAACAGAATGCAGTATTCCAAGTGTGGCCTTCCCAAGGCATTAGGAGGGGGTAGAAAAATGTTGCCATTAATTAAAACGGGACACGTAGTCCTCGGCTTACAAGAGTTCATTTAGTGACCATTCAAAGTTACGACGGCACTGAAAAAAATGACTTATGGGTGAAGCGCACAATCACCAAACCAGTTGTTAAGCCGGTAGGATCCCATCACTGGAAAAGTTGTAAGTTGAAGACCACCTGTAAAGCTACACATATAAATAAATCAGTCGAACAAGGGAAAACCTGCCTTAATTTGGGGGTATGTATTTTGTGTTTTTGGTGAAGGGTGCAATGGTACACAATACTAAAGCTGGCGTTGTGTTCTGAAGAGGCAATCTTTACATGTCATCCTTGCATTGTGCATTGTATGCGAGTAGGTAACAGATGGAGTTGCGCACATCTTGCAGCACCCATTCTTCATTTGCCTTCCCTTGTTTCTGTTCTGACCGAGGCTTCGCGAAGCCGAGTCCTCATCCCGATAAACCTCTTTTATTTAATTTACAGTGAATTCCTCTTCAGTAAAGTTTCCTCTCCCAAGAGGTCTTTCAAGATAGTTCACAATTACCGACCTTTATCAGGCTTGGAGAGCGGCCAGGCCGATATCTTTCAGACGCTGCAATTCTTGGCAAGAATTCCAGAATGAATGAATGGTCTCCTGCAAACTCCACTCCCCTTTTGCCCCTCTTTTCTTCCCTATGGGAAGGGGCCATTCACTGTCCACCTGTGGCCTTACTCCCAAGTCGACCCTTGTTCCTTAGCTGTTCCCTTCATCTGGCAACTCTGCGCATGCGCACACAGGGAAGAGGTGCCAGCTGTTTGTCTGCCTCACTGATGTCTGATTCCGAAGGCAGCTGATATCTGTCAGATGGCCTTGGCCCCCCCTCTGCCTCTGACACTGAGCCCTCATCAGAGCCTTCCCCAGACTCCAGGACTGGCCCATGTTTCTCCCCAACCTCCTCACTGTCTGAATCTGCCTCCAGCTCTGCGGGCTACTACAGTTTCTCACCCAGGAATCCTTCTGCCACTTCCCATGATAATGGCTACATCCAAGGACCACGACATTCATCATCTTGAGACCTTCGAGGAAAACAGGTAGATATGTCAAATTTGCTTATGGGCGGGATCCCATAGAACAATATTTTTTTTTATTGATAAACCAAGGCCAGGGTTTATATTATGCATACACATGGAGCCTCAGCAGGGAAATGAGGTTATAGATATTCATTAAAACCTGTCTGGATGCACCACAGAGAAAAATCACTTCAGCATAAAGAAACTCAGGAGAATAGAAAGTGAAAGACGTTGAGAGCAAGTTGTTATATTTTTCACCCTCCTGTTAAAAATAATAATAATACATTAAACAAGCAGGCAGCTGTTTAGGAAAAAATAAATAAATGAGGTGCCACAAGGCTGTTTTGCCTTTTGGCAAGGGAGGATAACTTCATTTTGTTGAGCCCCAGGGAATTCTCTAAGAATTGTCAATGGGCAACCTGTGAGGCTCCTAGTCCCCCAAAAGCACATCGGTACCGTGAAAAGAAGAATCTAATGCTCTAAGATTGAGTGGTGAACTGTCTCAGATGCCATTTATCTGGAGTTACCGAATCAGTGCAGTTGGAAGGAAAGACACAAAGGTGTCAGAGTCTGTTGCATAAATTCAAATCCAGAAAGCACACACAGATAACTGATGCAGCTGCATTCATTAACTTCTTTTCATACATAATAACAGATGTACAATACCAACAGGTGGTTCTTCCAAGTATTTATTTATTTATTTATTTATTTATTTATTTAATTTGATTTCTAGACCGCCCCCTCTCCCTGAAGGGACTCGGGGCGATGTACAGGTAAAACTTAAAACTACTAAAATTAAAACAATACAAACAAAGTTAAAATCGAATTAAATAATCCCCTGTACAAATTTATAAAAGTTAAAAACTAACCCCATAAAACCGAATAAAATCATTTAAAATCACAGACTAGGGCGAGCAGCATGAAATTAGGCCAAGTAAACACAAGGCAGGAGAGTTACAAGCAGTTGGCTTCATTTCAGCAGACAAGCCGAGACAGACTGCTGGTTTACTTCTCACAGCAGCAGACATAAGTTTCTGATTCAATTCTCTGCACAGACACAGATCTGTTTAAGCTCCCATTGACTGTCTTAGTTGCTATTCATTGGCTGACTGTTCCCAGCTCTCTACTGGTCATGAATATTTTAACAAAAGGAAAAGGTGAAAAGTGCCTAGGGGAAATAGTGTAAGGCCCGGCCCCTCCTTATTTAAGAAAGTAAAGACTCTTGAAACTTAGCATTTCAAAAGGAACCTTTTATTGCATAGAAGTGATAGCAGGGCAAAAGCAAAGCATTCTCTGGGGGCCCTTAGGCCATACAGTTAGAATAAAAAGAATTACAAGCCCCTCCCAACAGTCCAGTGTGGATTCAACCAAACCGCAGGTATGAAGATGTTATTGTACCAGCCACACTGAGAAAGTAATAAGGGAACTTTCTCAGGGTCATCCTTGGCAGGCTTTTGAGGGATACAACCCATATGGCCCTCCCTCCCCTTGTCAGTTTGTGAAGCGTCTCTATGACTACTATCAAACTGTCATAGAGAGGGGAATTTCAAACATGCCTGTGGTCAGGATGGAATCTCAAGCTGACCTGTGAATGCACATGTCTAAACTACCATCTCTCATTGGTTAATGGGATTTATGATGAAAAGCTGAAGGGAGAACAGTAATGTGGGCAAGGTTCAGAAGCAGATAAAGGAAGCAAAAAAAGATGGCTGCAAACAAGAAATGCCTAATGAGGAATGCCTAATGAAGCTGTTAATAAATCATTCCTTTTTGTATTATAATATCGGGTCGCTTATTATGAAGCAGGCATCGTTAGGGTACTTGACAGTCAGCCATCTTTTGCTTTTAAATATCAGGGGTGCTGAGGGGGAACTCAGAAGACCATGACAAATGGCCAGGTGTCCGAAGGGAACTGGAAAGCAGCCATCAAACATCAAAGCTGAGATCAGCGAAGCAAGAGGAGATAAGTAACTCTAAAAACAGCTAAAGCTGAGCCCCCACCTCATCTCTATGCCTAGGAAAAGTGACTGGGCCACCCTCCGTGAAGAAAGGCCATTATGCAGGCCAAAAGGGAGGGGAGGAGCAGTGGATCCTCTTGAGGTGATGAGAAGCACATGGGAACGCAGCTTGACACCCCTAACATTCCCCAAAAGGAGAGAAAATGCCAGGCCATTTACAGTAGGTGCCAGGCTAAAGGTTATAAATCAGTGATGATACGATGCAGGATATATAGGAGAGAGAGTAATAAAATGCAAAAGTATACAAAGTACAATAAAGATGACTAATGAAACATTCCTCTCTCTTACCCTAAAGAATGGCAAATTCACGGATCTGACAAATAACATTGTAAGACCCCCCCAATGCAGTTTGGATCTTCTCAGCCTTTCATTCCCTTAATCCACCTGGATTTTTTGGGGAAGTTTTACCTTAATTCCAGGTTGCTTCCTGGAGATTGTTAAGAAGAGATTGGATGACCATTTGTCTGAAATCGTATAGGTCTCCTGTATAGGTCTATATGCGAGACCGTCTCCTGCCCCATACATCCCTTCGTCCGATCCGCTCCCATAGAGAGGGTCTTCTCTGGGTGCCGTCGGCCGGGCAATGCTGGTTGGCGACGCCCAGGGGAAGGGCCTTCTCTGTGGCAGGCCCAGCCCTCTGGAACAACCTACCTCCCGATCTCCGTACCACCTCGGACCTCTGCCTATTCCGCCAGCGTTTAAAAATGCACCTGTTTCAGCAAGCCGGCCTAGGGTAAATCCACCCAATAAATGACTGGGGGTTAGTTATACAAATTTTTAATTAGAGGGTTTTTAAACTATATTTTAGCACAGGAGTATTTAGTTTAATAGGGTTTTAGGATTTGTATATTTTGTACTGTATATTGTGTTTTTAAATGCCTGTGCGCCGCCCTGGGTCCTATTGGACATAGGTGCGGGATATAAATTTAATAAAATCTAAAATCTTGAGCAGCGGGGTGGACTAGAAGACCTCCAAGGTCCCTTCCATCTCTATTATTCTGTCTTCTATATTCTATATTTAAACACATTCTGTCAAACTTTATTTATTTAGAATTGGGTTTATAAACTGCCTTATAGCCAACGGATGATCAAGGTGGGTTATTTTTCTCCCCTGCTGTCGTCTAATTAATCTGATATTTTATAAGATAAGAATAATTGACAGTATTGTAATCTACTCATTATCTTCCACCTGTACCGTAAAAGGGTTTGCCATTACAGATCAGAGCAGATTGTTATTAAAGAAATCCATCATGGTTTCTTTTACACTTCTAATTGCAGGCAGATAGTTAAGAATAATTATGGCTAGCTGCAAATATCTGTGTACATTTGGGTGGGTAGATGATATAGATACCGATTTCTTGGAGTATGACACACATTTTTCTCTCAAAAAAGAGGCTGAAAATCTGGGTGCATCTTATACACTGAATACAGCATTTTCTTTTCCTCCCAAAACCCTGCCCCTTCAACAAAATGGCCGTGCCGAGCCTTTAGGAGGCTTCCAGAGAACTCCTGGGTGCTGGGGAGGGCAGAAATACGTGAAAAATGGGCCCATTTTTGTAGAAAATGGGCTGTCTTTTGCTCGGTTTTGCTCCCCCACCCCTCAGGAGCACTTTACAAGCCTCCTAAAAGCTATTCAAGCCCTTTTCTTTTTTTGGGGGGGGAAACGGACCTGTTTTTGCAAAAAAATGGAGCTGTTTGTGCGAGAAATGGACCTGATTTTGTGAAAAACAGGCTGTTTTGGGGAGGTCTGCAGAGTGCAAAACCTTTTTTTTAAATTTGCCTCTTCAGAATCTTGCTGCGTCTTATACTCTGAAAAATATGGCAGGCAGGCAGGCAGGCAAAATATTATTTTGGTATTCTGTTCTCCATAAAGGAAGCCAAGTGACAACTCCTAACTTAGATATCAGGAATGTCCTAAATCCCTCGTGCATTGTTCAGGATTGAAATGCCTGCCCAACGAAGTGATTTCAAAAGAAGATTTGATCCAAGAGTGAATACAGGACCGGTAAACCTTGAGTAGAGAGATTTTTTTTTAATCTTCAGATAAGCCTTCTGGGGGGGAAATAATAATGAAGGCGAATGTGCACAGGTTCCACAATTATAGCTCCAGGATTTATACTGGCCAGATGTTTGCGGCAGATTCCAGCTCAAAACAAAGCATGTTCAATTCCCTTGAACATGTGGCAGGATGAGGGAGGCTTTGACTGCAGCTTCCTTGATGGGTGCAATCTGATGCCATCTTCTTTGCTGCCGGAGAGTCTGAAGGGAAAGAGTTTGTAAACACTGAGTACTGTTTTCTCCTAACTCTTTTGGGAACGCTGGATACAGATCTGATTCTTGCCTGATAGAGTAGAAATGACTCATTTTTTAAAGGGAGGATATCATACTACATCTCATCCTCATCAAGTAAGCTTGATACGAGACTTGGTGGTGCAGTGATTAGAGTGCAGTACTGCCGGCTGCCTGTAATTTGGCAGTTCGAATCCCACCAGGCTCAAGGTTGACTCAGCCTTCCACCCTTCCGAGGTGGGTAAAATGAGGGCCCAGATTGTTGGGGGCAATAGGCTGACTTTGTAAACCGCTTAGAGAGGGCTGCAAAGCCCTATCAAGTGGTATATAAATCTAAGTGCTATTGCTATATGAGCCAGCCAACATGAGTGTACTCTCCTCAAAGTTCTAATTGTCACCCATAAAGTCTTTTGTGGCAAAGGGTCTTCTCTGGGGGACCAGCTCTGTCCCCTCATGGCTGCCCACTCAGTAAGATCGGACAGAGCAGTTGTGCTTCATGTCCTATCCATTAAACAATGTCATTTGATGGGACATAGGAACTGACAACTCCAAAGTTGCCATGGTGAGGAAAGAGGGGGAGCACACTCAACCCATAGAGTCAGATCTCAGATTACTACAGCAGGCTTGTGAGGGGTGCACTTCATTGGAGAATGTGATTTGTGACACAGACTGAGGGGAGGGAGAAAACAGGGGCAAAGTTCAGCCATAATTAAAATGAGATCAGATCTGACTGCAATGGGGCATTGCCGAAATGGTGTTTCTAATAAATGACTGGATTTCTTTTGAAACTTGGCTCGATACTCATGAATTAATTAGGGCATCTTTCGGAAACCTGACAGGAGCCTTGCCTTCTTTGTTGTGATGTGCCCCAAAATAACATCTTCCCAGTGGTTCAGCTCAGTCAACCATATAAGTAATTAGACCTTGTGAGCCCATTATTTGAGTGTATATTATTCTGTTTCCACTACCATCATCAGTCTGGCGTGGGTGGGTTTTTAATTGTTTAATTTGAATTAATTTTTATTATTTAAGTTTTTACGAGCTAGTAAGAGTTGTTGGGGAGTACGCAGCCTGAGAAATTGAAACAATTAAGAAATATCATGTGTATTACCGAATAATTCTTGTTAATGTGAGGCACAAAGAGAAGTGCGCTTGTATAACAAGTCAACTTAAAAAAAGAAGAAGCTGTGAGATATTCCTGTGTTAGCACTATTGTGTACACCCTGCTGCTTTCAACAAGGAGTAATTTAACCCAAAACACAGTACTTCAAATCCTGTTACTGAAGATGTCCAAAACAGCAACAGAAAACTACTTAAAAGGAATTAGTAGAAGGAAAAGGGAAAGAAGTAAAATGAATGGGGACTGGAGAAAAATTACACCTATACACAGAAAATTAAGAAAACACTAGATCATGCAGAGTGTTAATAATATATGAATTTGGGCAAAGTATAGAGGATAATATACAAGAATGAACCACTGAGCATGGCAAAAGAGACAAGAATAACAGACTAATTGTGCTTTCTCTTGAGTTCTCGCCAACTGTGCCTCTGCCTGAGCAAGTAAGTCTGAATAGACAATGGAAAACAGGAAAGCATGGTAGTAATTGATGGATGTCAGCTAGGAAAGAAAGTTTATACTAACAGCAAAAGGATAGAGATCTTTCTGAATGATGGGCGGGGGGGACAGGTCTAATGAAGTCAAAATTTCTCTTTGACCTCTCTGAAAATAATAGATCCTGTCTACTTGTTTGAAGCAGGAGAGACATATCTGCTCCATCTCCTCAGCCAGAATGCCACAGCCAACTCACTGTGGGCAATTTGCCATGGCCAACTGACCAAAGCCAACTTGCCATGGCCAATTCACCATGGCTAATACACCATGGCCAACTGATAATAGCCAACTCACCATGGCCAACTGATAATAGCCAACTCACCATGGCCAACTGACAATAGCCATGACCAGTTTGCTATGGACAAGTCACTGTGGCCAACTGACCATAGCCAACTTGCCATGGCCAATTCACCATGGCTAACTCACCATGGCCAACTGATAATAGCCAACTCACCATGGCCAACTGATAATAGCCAACTCACCATGGCCAACTGACAATAGCAATGACCAATTTGCTATGGACAAGTCACTGTGGCCAACTGACCATAGCCAACTTGCCATGGCCAATTCACCATGGCTAACTCACCATGGCCAACTGATAATAGCCAACTCACCATGGCCAACTGATAATAGCCAACTCACCATGGCCAACTGACAATAGCCATGACCAATTTGCTATGGACAAGTCACTGTGGCCAACTGACCACAGCCAATTTGCCATGGCCAATTCAACATGGCCAACTCACCATGGCCAAGTTGCCATGGGACAAAATTACATAATGTTGACGAAATTGTGAAATAGCATCATTAAACAAAGGTTCTAAAGAAAAAAGGGACAGAATGAAATGTGAACGACAAAAATCGGGTGTTTTATTTTTCAAAAAAATTATTTCAAATAATTAAATAAAATTGTTGAATTCTCCCATGGCAAGTTGTCCTGCAGGAAGTTGACCATGGTGAGTTGTCCCCTGGTGAGTTGGATGTGGTGAGCTGGCTATAGTGAGTTGGGCATGGGGAATTGGCAATGGAGAGTTGGCCACTGCAAGTTGGCCATGGCAAGGTATCCCATTCCAACCCAGGCTTGGTGTCTTCCCTAGAGACTCACTTTACTGGCTTCATACACAAAAATAAGATTTAGTGTTATAAAGAGAAGCACACTATTTTTAATTTTTGGTGAGATCCATTGATGGTAGAGATGGTTTCCTTGTCACAGAGGGCATAGAAGCTACTGCATATTTTGCATTCACAGAGACCTTTAAAGAGGACATCCTAGGTGGAGCTCTTGCCTCACAAGCAGGAGTTGTGAGTTCGATCCTAGGTAGAGGCAGATATAGGGTCTCCTGCTTGGGCAGGATGTTGGACTGGATGACCTGCAAGGTTCCTTCCAACTCTGTTAATTTGTTAATCTAAAATCTGGAGAGCTGGAGAAAAGAGAGGAAAGGAGATGGAAAGAAGAAAGGGTAAAGGAGAGGTAGGGAGGGAGGGGTAGTAAGAGTAGGAGAGAGGACAGGAAGGGGAGGAAGAGGGGAAGAGTAGGGGAGAGGAAGGGGAAGAAAAAAAGAGAAAGTATAGGAGGAAAGAAGAAAGTAGAGAAGAAGGGAGGTTAGGAGAAAGAGAGAGGGAAGAAGAAGCAAAGCTGTTGTGGCCTAGAGGTGGAGCTCATGCCTCACAAACAGATGGTTGTGAGTTCGATCCTAGGTAGAGGCAGATGTAGGGTCCCCTGCTTGGGCAAGGGGTTGGACTAGATGGCCTGCAAGGTCCCTTCCAACTCTGTTAATCTGTAATACAAGATGGATGTACAGGATGGCAAGAAATCAAGCTCAAATATAATGTTATATCTTTAGGGGGAAGAATGGAAGCATACATGTTAAAGGATAATATATAATACTAATGATATTTATAAGAAATGTATATTTGTGAATGTATGAGAAACAAAAATAAAAAAAAACTCTTTTGGAAAAAGTAATCTGGAGAGCCAAATGGGCAGAGATTTGAGTGGACAAGCTGGTTCTGCCTTATTAAAAATCTTTGAAAAGGGACAAATGAAAAAAAAAGAGAGCATCCCAGATCATAACTTGCTTTCTTTCCTATCCCAATTTAAATATATATGTGTGTGTGTGTGTGTGTGTTAGTTTTTATGAGCTGATCACACACACTAACACACATATCTAAAAAAAAATTACACAACGGAACTCTTGGCTTTCTGTCTAGATGGTCTCTGGTGATGAGCCGAAAGGCAGAAAAGGAAACAGTATGTCTCCTCCCTTAATTGGGGCCTCTTAACAGGATGTTGTGAAAAAACTACATATATCTACGAAAGCACATAATAATAATAATAATAATAATAATAATAATAATAATAATAATAATAATAATAATAATAATAATAATAATAATAATAATAATCTTTATTGTCGTTGTAAAAATTACAATGAAATTGGTTATATATATATATGTGTGTGTGTGTGTGTCTGTGTGTGTGTGTGTGTGTGTCTGTGTGTGTGTGTCACAACACCCTGTTAAGCCCCAATTAAGGGAGGAAGCATACTGCCTTCCTTTTCTGCCTTTTGGCTCATCACCAGAGACCATCTAGACAGAAAGCTATGATTTTGATTTTATTTTATTAGATTTCTAGACTGCCCCCTCTCCCCGAAGAGACTCGGGGCGGTGTACAGGTAAAAAATTAAAATATGACATCAACATTACATATAAACTAAAAGCGAATTAAATAATCCCCTGTACAAATTTATAAAAATTAAAACTTAACCTTAAAACCTAATCACATAATTTAAAATTACAAACTGAGGCGGGAAGCATGGAATTAGCCCAGGCCGGCTAGTTGAAACAGGTGGGTTTTGAGTTTCTGGCGGAAAAAGCGGAGGTCCATGGTCGTTTTAATGTCAGGGGGAAGGTCGTTCCAGAGGGTCGGGCCCATCACAGAGAAGGCCCTTCCCCTGGGCGTCGCCCGCTGGCATTGCCTAGTGGACAGCACCCGGAGAAGTCCCTCTCTGTGAGAGCGAATCGGCCGAAGGGATGTATGGGGCAGGATACGATCCTGCAAATAACTAGGTCCTGTGCCATGGAGCGCTTTGAAGATAATAACCAACACCTTGAAACACACCCGAAAGGCCACAGGCAACCAGTGTAGCCCGCGCAGGAGTGGTGTTACGTGGGAGTATCTAGTGACTCCCAGAACTGCCCAGGCAGCCGCATTCTGGACCAGCTACAGCCTTCAGGTGCATCTCAAGGGGAGCCCCATGTAGAGAGCGTTACAGTAGTCTAGACGGGACGTCACAAGCGCATGAGTGACTGTGCGAAGGGCGTCCCGGTCCAATAGGGGATGCAACTGGCGCACCAGGCGAACCTGATGAAACACCCCCCTTGCCACGGCTGTCACATGGTCATCCATTGACAGCCGGGCATCTAGGAGGACGCCCAAGTTGCGTGCCCGATACACTTGGGCCAGATGTTCGCCCCCAATGGCCAGTGATGGAATCAGCTGGTAGAACCGGGGCGCCGGTAGCCACAGCTACTCAGTCTTGGACAGGTTGAGCTTGAGTCTGTAACTTCCCATCCAGATCCGCACAGCTTCCAGACACCGGGACATCACTTCGACGGCATCGTTGGGGTGGTTTGGGGTAGAGATGTACAGCTGGGTGTCATCTGCGTACAAAAAAGCAAAGGTTGGAGACGGGACGGTAATTAGCTAGCAATGCTGGGTCCAGGGAAGGCTTCTTGAGGAGGGGCCTCACCACCGCCTCTTTCAAGACAGCCGGCAAGAACCCCTCACTCAAAGAAGCGTTGACTAACTCCTGGAGCCAGTCTCATGTCACCTCCCAGGATGCCAGTACAAGCCAGGAGGGACACAGGTCCAACAAACATGTGGTAGCTCGCAGTCGCCTACGCAATCTGTCCATATCATCGGAAGTAACAGAGTCAAACTCCTCCCAGAATGGAGTCTCAAGACTCGCCTCCGACGTACCCTCCAGACCACTTCCAGTGGGGACCAACTCGCTCCGAATCTGAGCGATTTTGTCCTGCAGATACTCCCCAAATTCCTCTGCTCTGCCCTGTAGAGGGGCTTCCCGCGGCCTCTGTTGAATTAGGGAGCGGGTTACCCCAAACAGGGTGGCAGGGCGGTTATCTGCGGACGCAATAAGAGTGGCACAATATTGACATTTGGCCACTCTTAACGCCACAAGGTAAGTCCTCAAATGGGCTCTCACCTGTGTTCGGTCAGATTCAGAGCGTGAAGATCTCCACCTGCTCTCTAGGTGTCTCTTGTGGCGCTTCATCACCCTTAACTCCTCGGAAAACCAAGGAGCCTGGGTGGTTCGCTGCCGCAAGAGAGGCCGCAAAGGCGCAACCCGGTCCAAGGCCCCAGTGGCCACACTATTCCATGCAGCCACTAGGTCCTCCATCCGGGCGTGGGTCAGGGCTACAGGTAATGGCCCAACCTCCGTCTGGAACCTTTCAGGTTCCATCAGGCCGCTGATGGAACCTGAAGTTCCGTTGTGTACTTTTTTTTTATATGTGTGTTACGTTTTTGAGCTGATCAATAAATAAATCAGGGACACTAGTACAGATCTATTTCAAGCTTTTTAGCTCTCATCAGCTAGCCATACCCTTACTGGGATTTGAACCGGGGCTGTATTACATGTTAGGCAGAAGGCTTAGCCATTATGCCACCAGGTTCTCTTCCTGATCAGCTGAGACAAGAGGATAAGTATATACTTGTGTCACAACACCCTGTTAAGCACAAAGTACACAACGGAACTCATAGCTTTCTGTCTAGGTGGTCTCTGGTGATGAGCCGAAAGGCAGAAAAGGAAAGCAGTATGCTTCCTCCCTTAATTGGGGCTTAACAGGGTGTTGTGACACAAGTCTATACTTATCCTCCTCTCTCAGCTGATCAGGAAGAGAACCTGGTGGCATAATGGCTAAGGCTTCTGCCTAACATGTAATGAGCCCCGGTTCGAATCCCAGTAAGGGTATGGCTAGCTGATGAGAGCTAAAAAGCTCAAAATAGATCTATACTAGTCTCCCTGATTTATTTATTGATCAGCTCAAAAACCTAACACACACACACACACACACACACACACATATATTTCAGGTGGTCTCATCGTAACTTTGAGGACATCTTCTTTGGAGTTAAATGGGCTAAATTGCTCTCTATTCTATCACTCTTTTTTTCTCCTTCAGCAATGAGATGGCTGATGACTTTCAGATTTCAAATAAAATTACATATGAATTGTAGGAAAGGATTTCTTCCCTTCAAAAACTCAGAGAAATATGGAAGGTCATTGAAAGAGTTCAGAAAAGATGAGGGAGATTTCTCCAGTGGATTCTATTTATCCATTTATTGGAAAGTGAGAAACTTCTCTTCGGTCTTCGTTTTCAGTTTTAGACTTCTGGTTTTACCCTTGTGCCAAATCTCGGTGCAATTCTCAGCTTATAACCTGTGAGCATACTGACATGTATTAAAAGAAAAGATCAAAAACATGTATATTTAGGAAAAAAACACCAGCTGTAGTATACAAAATATGTTAAGGAAGGTTGCTACAGAAATTACAATAAATTGCTTTTTTATATATGGCAGAATGATGCAGAAATTTGAATTCATTGATTTCCAACTGAAACAAAATATTAAAAATCACCTGATCCTGAAATATAACCTACTACTTCAGTTGAAGTATTGCAAACTATGGCTCTTTAGGACAGTTCCCAAGGCAGACTTACTTTCGAATGGAATTAGCTTGGGGGAATTCTACCCATTGCATCGCAATGATTTCTTGACAGTAGCGAAGCAAAGGCAATAGCGAGGTAGTTTTAAAAACAGACTACTAGACGGGAAGTATCGTTTCAAACATACTGCAACAGCATGAGATCTAGACTAGTATCTAAAATTTCTACATCCATCTGTCACTAATTAAAACAAATGTCAAAGAACATATGGAGGGGAAAGCATTGGGATCTGAAAAAGAAAAGGCAAGGAAAAAATGCCAATTAAGTATATACCTACATTTGTACTTTTTTCCCCTTTAAGAGGAAGGGAGGGAGGGAGGGAGGGAGGGAGGGAGAGAGGGAGGGAGGGAGAGATGGAGGATGGATGGATGGGTGGATGGAAGGAAGGAAGGAAGGAAGGAAGGAAGGAAGGAAGAAAGGAGCAAGCTTTATTTTTTAATTAATTATATCAATACCTATTCAGGGTACTTTTTTTTCTTTAAGAGGAAGGGAGGGAAGGAGGGAGAGAGGGAGGGAAGGAGGGAGGGAGGGAAGAAGGAAGGAAGGAATGAAGGAAGGAGCTTAGTTTTTTAATTAATTATATCAATACCTATTCAGGATAGTTTTATTTCTTGAAGAGGAAGGGAGGGAGGGAGGGAGGAGCTTTATTTTTTTAATTAATTATATCAATACCTATTCAGGATAGTTTCTTTTATTTAAGAGGGAGGGAGGGAGAGTGGAAGGAAGGGCAGGGAGGGAGGGAAGAAGGAAGGAAGAAATGAAAGAAGGAACTTAGTTTTTAAATTAATTATATCTATACCTATTCAGGATAGATTTTTTTCTTTAAGAGGAAGGGAGGGAGGACAGGGAGGGAGGGAGGGAAGAAGGAATGAAGGAATGAAGGAAGGAGTTTAGTTTTTAAATTAATTATATCTATACCTATTCAGGATAGATTTTTTTCTTTAAGAGGAAGGGAGGGAGGGAGGGAGGGAGGGAGGACAGGGAGGGAGGGAGGGAAGAAGGAATGAAGGAATGAAGGAAGGAGCTTAGTTTTTTAATTAATTATATCAATACCTATTCAGGATAGTTTTTTTCTTTGAGAGGGAAGGAGGGAGGGAGGGAGGGAGGGAGGGAGGAGCTTTATTTTTTAATTAATTACTAGCTGTACCCAGCCACGTGTTGCTGTGGCCCCAGTCTGGTTAAATGGCCAACCAATCTATGTGTAGATCTACACCTGCACACACAAACATGTACACACAACCACCGTATAACCCCAATCTACCTAACTACTGTATTTCTTCCTCTCTCCACCTACCTACCTACCTACCTACCTACCTACCTACCTACCTACCTACCTACCTACTGTATTTCTCCCTCTCTATCTATCCCTCTATTACCTACCTACCTACTGTATTTTTCCCTCCCTCTCTATCCCTCTATGGGCCACCTGGGAGTGTGCTATCCTCTGTGCCTTGTTTTGGGCCTAGTAGGCCTCCATACAGTGTGGAACATTGGAGGCTTATTCGGTTGCTGAGGAAATGACCGTTGGAAATGTGAGGGGCATGTGCATGAAGCATCATAAGAAGCAGCTGGGTGGGAGGAGCTACAGGGAGGTGAAAACATGAGAAGTGTGTACCTTTTACATTTGTGCTGCTTGCATATGACACACGTGTGCTAGCCACACAAAATGTATGTATGATTGTTACTCCCTTTCTTAGCAACATTGTGTGAAAATTTGGTGGCGATCAGTGCAGTACTTTCTGAGATTAGCGATTTTGCACAAACTATTTTAAAGTTTTATTTATATAGAAGATATCAATACCTATTCAGGGTAGGGTTTTTTTCTTTAAGAGGGAGGGAGGGAGGGAAGAAGGAAGGAAGGAAGTCTAGTTTAATGAAAAGAAGGACTAGGGGAGACATGATAGCAGTCTTCCAATATCTCAGGAGCTGCCACAAAGAAGAGGGAGTCAAGCTATCACTTCCCTCCTTGGTTAGCTTCCACCCATTGCTTCTTGTCCTGCCCTCAGGTGCTTTGGAGAACAGCTTGACTCCCTCTTCTTCATGGCAGCCTCTGAGATATTGTATGTTATGCCTTATTTTAATTGTGATGCTTCTGACCAAATCCGTAGTGGCGTGAATAAACCAATTTCATATTACAACCCAGAAAACAGCGGTATGATATTCAGGAATTTTCCAGGTACAAAACTCAACTCCCAAGAGACTTTATCTCTTCATCCCACCTTTGATCCTGTTTAGGACATGAGGATGAAAAAGGCCCAAGTTGTATCCCGTAGTGTAATAAAGAAAGAAAGCCCAGCAGAAACACAACAGTGAAACCAAATAGGCTTGGCTTTTTTTTTTCTTTTAAAATTTCTAAGGTTAGCCATGAAATAGCTGCTCTATTTTATTAAAAGGAAAAAAAATGTCACTCTCGCCCTTAACAAAGAAGTTAAAAAAATAATAATAAAGCCCGCTTTTCAAGCAGGAGTCAACCAGAAGACTCTCTCAGGAAATCAAAACCCTTTGTGTTATATGCTACAACAGTATTTTTCTATCAGCGCTGTGCTTTTCCGTACCACTTTTGATTTCCACTTCCCTGTTGACCTTGACTCAGAGAGAATGTATGACAGTAGAATTGTAGCTAGCAAATATTTCTCTCTTTTTTTGGTTGCAATATCTAGCTCTGGCTTCTTTGGTGTTTCTTGAGAAATCTGGATAAGGATACGGAGATAAGGATGGCTAGCCTCCGTCCTTGGTTTTAGGCGTATAATTTGATAAAGCCCTCCTCAGAAAATAATCACATGACAGCCTGAAAATATTTTCTCCAAAGATTTCCCCGTTGCTAAATCCTCGAAAAAGTCTACAGGTTGAGATAAAGAAGAACTGAAATCTAACCTTCTGACAACTTTTGAATCAATTACCGTCAAACGTAAAGGGAAGGAATATAAAGGTGGTTTATGTGACCAAGAATTTTTTTTTTAAGAAGACATCTTTTTTTTATAAAGCTCTGGCAATTCTTTGTGATCTTTTTTCCTGACAGCAGGATAGAAAAAAATGAGGTTTTATGGATTTGCTCACAGATAAATGGTAGGATGTGAGATGACGAGTATTTTTTTTCTAAAATCATAAGGGGTGAAGAGTTACTAAATTGATCTAAATTTCAGATTAAGATTGGGAGTCATTTATTTATTTTTATATAGCCTAATCCTCTTTTGTTTTGCTTTTCCCCTTTTTTCTATGCACTATTTTTTTTCTTTCTTTTCCTATATTTTTTCTTTTCCTGAAGTGGTGTAGGGTTTCCTGCCTAAGCAGGGTGTTGGACTAGATGACCTCCAAGGTGCCTTCCAACTCTGTTGTTCTATTCTATTCTATTCTGTTCTGTTCCGTTCTGTTCCGTTCTGTTCCGTTCTGTTCCGTTCTGTTCCGTTCCATTCCGTTCCATTTCACTCCACTCCACTCCACTCCACTCCATTCCATTCCATTCCATTCCATTCCATTTTAAGTTTAGCTTGTATTAGTTTTTACTACCGTATTCAAAATCTTTAATGAAAAAACTTCTTTCCCTGAACCAGCTAAAAATGACATATAGGAGAGATGCATTTGACCCCTCCCTTCTCCATAAACCACGATCCATGTGTGTGTCCTTCCTGTGACTTTGGTTTGTAAACCACAAAGCTATCCTAGCACATCCAATCCCTTTTTCTACAAGTCATATACGACAAATACAGGTAGCCTTCAATTTACGATCGCAATGCAGCTCAAGCTTTCTGTGGCTAAGCGGAAGACAATTATTAAATGAGTTCTGCCCCATTCTATGACCTTCCTTGGCACAGTTGTTAAGGAAATCACTGCAGTTAAGTTAATGACATTGTCGTGAAGTGGGACTGACTTCCCCATTGACTTTGTTCGTCAGAGGATTGCATAAAGTGATTACCTGACATCAGGTCTTTGCAACGGTCATCAATAAATATATTCCAGTTGCCAAGGATCCAAATTTTGATCAGGTGACCATGGAGATACTGCAACGGTTGTAAGTGTGAAATAGCACTAATAGTAGCATTTATATGCTGTAAGTGTAAGTGTGAAATAGCACTTATAACAGTAGCCACAGTGGCGCAGTGGTTAGAGTACAGTACTGCAGGCTACTTCTGCTGATCACCGGCTGCCAGCAGTTTGTCAGATCAAATCTCACCAGGCTCAAGGTGGACTCAGCCTTCCATCCTTCCGAGGCGGGCAAAATGAGCAGTGGTGATGCAGTGCTTAGTATGCAGTATTGCAGGCTAAATCTGCCAACTGCCAGCAGTTCGATTCTGACTAGCTGAAGGTTGACTCAGCCTTCCATCCTTCCGTGGTGGGTAAAATGGGGGGCCCAGATTGTTGAGGGCAATAGGCTGATTCTGCAAACCGTTTAGAGAGGGTTGTAAATCACTATGAAGTGGTATAGAAGTATATGTCCTATTGCTAGACTTATATGCCGTCCACTAGACTTTGTCAGCGGGCGACGCCCAGGGGAAGGGCTCTCTCTGTGGCGGGCCCGGCCCTCTGGAACGACCTTCCCCCCGATATTAGGATGACCACGGACCTCCGCTCCTTCCGTCTTAAATTAAAAACTCATCTTTTCTGTCTGGCCGGCCTGGGATAGTCTCTCTGTCTCTGGGTTTTTTTAATTGGGTAGTTTTTAGTATAGTTTAGTTTTAATGGGGAATTTTAGTGCAGGTTAGGTTTAATTTGTTTTTAAGAAATGTCTGTATATTTTTATTGTTTTTATTCTACCTGTGCACCGCCCCGAGTCCCTATGGGGAGAGGGAGCGGTTATACAAATATTATATTATTATTATTATTATTATTATTATTATTATTATTATTATTATTATTATTATTATTATTATTATTATTATTATTATTATTATATATTGCTTCACAGCCTTCCCTAAGCAGTTTTACAGAATCAGCCTCTTGCCCCCAACAATCTAGGTCCTCATTTTATCCACCTCAGAAGGATGGAAGGCTGAGTCAACCTTGAGCCTGGTGAGATTCGATCTGTAAAATGGCAGGCAGCTGGCAGTCAGCAAAAATAACCTGCAGTACCGCACTCTAACCACTGCACCACTGAGGTGCAGTTATCAGTCACTTTTTTCATTGTTATTGTAACGTAAAATGGTCAGTAAATGAAGGCTTGTAAGTCAAAAGGGCCTATTTTCAACAAGGGTTGCTTCCCACAACTGTACTTTTCCCTCTCCGAAAATCTGGAGCTAATACATGTTTATATCTATATAGAATTTTTTTTAAAAAACCTCCCTGTTGTTATGTTCCATTTCAGCTTCATTAGATGTAAGAAAAATATATCCTTGCCCTTATCTATGATTAAGCAGGTCTCAGCAGGCATTTCTGAGCAAGGTGGGCTCTCTTACTGATCTCTTCAATAATAATAATAATAAAAATGTTCACATCTATAAAGTTTCTACCTCCTTCCTTCTTCTTTTCTTTCATGCCCTAATTTTTTTTTTGGAAGGGCTGTCATTTTTTTTTTTACTGACTCCCAAGGAAATCAGGGTAAATCAAACTTCCTTGCATTGACTCCAATATAGAAAACATTACTCATTCCTTAGAAACCTTATATAATCTTCACCTCAAGCATTTCATTTCTCAAAAATAGGAGATTGTATAGTCTTGCAAGATACAATCTGGTTCTGTAGAATAGAGTAGAGTAGGGTAGAATAGAATAGAATAGAATAGAATAGAATAGACAGAGTTGGAAGGGAACTTGGAGGTCTTCTAATCAAGCCCCCTGCCTAGGCAGGAAGCCCTACACCCCTTCAGACAATGGTTATCCAACATCTTTTTAAAAGAAGATGTTGGAGCATTCACAATTTCTGGAGGCAAGTTGTTTCATTAATTAATTCTTCTAACTGTCAAGAAATTTCTCCTTAGTCCTACGTTACTTCTCTCCTTGATTAGTTTCCACCCATTGCTTCTTGTTCTGCCCTCAGGTGCTTTGGAGAATAGTTTGACTCCCTTTTCTTCGTGGCAACCCCTGAGATACTGGAACACTGCTATCATGTCTCCCCTAGTCCTTCTTTTTATTAAACTAGACATACCCAGTTCCTGCAAACGTTCTTCATATGTTTTAGCCTCCAGTCCCCTAATCCTCTTTGTTGCTCTTCTCTGCACTCTTTCTAGAGTCTCCACATCTTTTCTACATTGTGGTGACAAAAACTGAATGCAGGTTTAATCTCCTGAGCTTTTGGATTCATGCTGGAGCCCATCCTCAGGGAGTGTCTTCTACCAGAATATGTACTTTGGGCTACTCTTTGCTTCATAATTATGTGATGCCTTCCTATTGATTGATTGGTGTGCTGATGGCTGGCAATTGCCTGTTGTTTCCTTGTGTTGTCAAGTCCTCAGTTCCTAAGTGCTTGATAAACTGGTGGTAAATTTGATGTATCATTGTTGTTTTTTCTAGGTTGTATCTTTGAATGATACAACCTTATGTGGCTTGGCTCCAAGATAACCTCAAGAGCATCTTAGTTTACTTGAATCAACCCATCCACTGTGTTTCTCCTGGGAGAAACTTCTGGTTTTGCCCCAATTTAGTAAGATAAACCAAATGGAGGCCAGGAGGCATTATTTACTAGTTAATATTCCACCACTAGAGAATAACCACTTCTTGGGAGTAAGGTTTCCACTCTCCCTTTTAAGATTTCAGAACCTGGTTAAGAAAAAAATGTAGGACCAGAGGTGGTATTCAGCTGGTTCAGACCAGTTCAGGCGAACCAGGAGCTCCAACGATCAGCTGGCCCCGCCCACCCACCCCTGCTCTATCTTGTTCTTTATTTCCTGCTTTCTAACTCATCTCAATCGTGCTTCACAGCTGATCCCCCCACCCAGTGTGCGCATGCGCAGAGCTGCCAGAAGGCAAGAACAGTTAAGAAAAAAGAGGTGATTCAGGAGTAAGGCTTGGAGATGATTGGCCCCTCCCATAGCACATAAAAGAGGAACTAAAGGATGTGAGCCTTTGCAGGAAGCAATTAGTTCATCTGTTCTGTTTCAAGCTCTGAGAAGTTCTGTTTGACTCTGTGCTACATTTGGCCTCGCGAAACTAATTGGCAATTAGGTCTGTGGCAACGTTTCAAGGGAGATAAAGGTGGGTGCTTATCACCGTTACCTTGAAAGACTGTGGCAACTCAAGCAGACATCTGTCGGATGATTCACAGTGTTTGTGAATCATTACAGGCTCTGAATGATCATAATTCACAGCCATCGTAATAAAAAAGGGTTTTTGGGATAAGATTGCGATTTATGCTTTCTCAGGGAGCCTAGGTCAGAACATATGGGACCATTAGTGACATCAATTGTTTCTGTTTTATTCATTCCAATTTAATTCCCTTCTTGTGTTTTGGCTCTGTCTTGTATTTTAGTTGGTTATTTATTTTTCCCTTGAAATAACCTGAAGAAGAAGAATAAATAAAATAACCCGAAGAGCATAGAAATATCCTGCAAATGTCAACAAGGATTCGTAGCGCATGGGTATATTCTTCGCTTTCCCATCAAGGTTGCATGGATGATTCTCTAAGGTTAACATCCATTTTGAAAGCATGTTCAGTCCAGCTAAAGAGATTGTCAAATGACCCACATCCAGGCCTTATATATATTGCCTCACTTTTATCGATTCAGCAAACTTTGGGTTTTCTGATCCTTACAATCTGGTGTCAATGTAAGATTTATGAGTTGTTAACCTGGATTTGAGGTTAAGTGTTAACCCAATCTTCGTTCCTTATTAAATATAATAAAGCTTTTTTTTTTCCTTTACAGCAGAAGAGAAAGCTTATTCAATAGCTGTCCTTTTGCAAAAACATCATTTCAGTCTTTGGAAAGCTGAAGGAGGTCTTGTGTCAGGTCTCAGAGACAGCAATATCTAATTTGTCAGGGTCGTGTACGTTTGATGTTTCAGATATTAATTCCATTAAAGTCATAAGATTAACAGAGGTGTAGAAATAAGATCTTGTGAAGTATGTAATACACGGTATACACCTCAGTAAGACCACAAATGGAATATTGCATCCAATTTTGGTCCCTACCATACAGTGGTGGGTTTCAAATTTTTTAGAACCTACTCTGTAGGTGTGGCCTATTTTGTGGGCGTGGCTTGGCAGTCATGTGACAGGGTGGGAGTGGCCACCTTTTAAAATGTGGTGAAACTCATTTAACAACACTCTTGCTTAGCAACCAAAATTTGGGACTCAATTGTGATGATAAATTCTTTCTTTCTTTCTTTCTTTCTTTCTTTCTTTCTTTCTTTCTTTCTTTCTTTCTTTCTTTCTTTCCTTCCTTCCTTTCCTTTCCTTTCCTTTCCTTTCCTTCCTTTCCTTTCCTTTCCTTTCCTTCCCGTTGGGTCACTGGCAGCGGCGGGCCAGATTTACTTCCAGGTACGCCGGTGGAACCCCCTCTCACCGGTTCTCTAAATTTCACCAACCGGCTCTCGCGAGTAGGTGCGAGCCTGCAGAAACCCACCACTGCTACCCTATGACAAAGATGTTGAGACCCTAGAAAAAGTGTGGAGGAAGATGATTAGGGAACTGGAGGCCAAAATATATAAAGAACAGTAGCAGAAATTGGGAATCTCTAGTTTAATGAAAAGAAGGAGTTGGAGAGATAGGCAGGATATTTCTCAATGCCATTTGCAGGGAATCATAAGCAGGTGAAGACATCTGCTTGGGAAGACCCTGAAGCAAATGAGGAGCCACTGTGTGAGACAGAATGCTGGACCAGATGGGCTGTGGCCTCTTCCAGCAAGGCTGTTCTTATGTTCTTATGAGTGACATGATAGCACTGTTCCTATATCTAAGTGGCTGCCACAAAGAAGAAGGAGTCAACATTATCTCCACAAGAAGAGTCCTCTGCTCCTCCGCTCGCAACAGAATCCCTTACGCCACCAGACTTGAAATTTTGGGCTTAGACAACTTAGAACTATGCTGCCTTCGGTCTGACCTAAGCGTAGTACATAAAATTATCTGCTACAACCAGTGACTGCTTCAGCTTCAACCACAACAATACACGAGCACACAATAGATACAAACTTAAGGTAAACCACTCCAAACTCGACTGCAGAAAATACGACTTTAGCAACAAGAGTGGTCAATGCCTGGAATGCTCTATTGGGGTTTCTTCCCAAACCTCCAAAACTTTAACCTTAGATTGTCTACTGTTGACCTCACCCGACTCCTAAGAGGTCTCTAAGGGGAGGGCATAAGTGCACCAGTGTGCCTACAGTCCCTGCCCTAAAGTTACTTTTTATTCGTATCCATTTTCATGTATCCAAAATCATGTTTATACATATATATGTTGTCTAACACATGCTTGACGAAATAAAATAAACACTCTCCAAAGCACTTGAAGGCAAAACAAGAAGCAAAGAATCAAAACTAATCAAAGAGAGAACCAACCTAGAACTAAGGTGAAACTTCCCAACAGTTAGAAGAATTAATCAATGGATTGGCTTGCCTTCAAAAGTTGTGGGTAGTCCATCTCTGGAAGTTTTTAAGAAGAGATTGGAAAAAAACCACTTGTCTGAAATGGTATAGAGTCTAGAACAAGGGTGTCAAACTCAGATCTGGCCCACGGGGTGCTTAGGTTTGGCCCACAGGGGCCCCTAGAAACAGCAAAGGACTGGTCCTTGTTGCCTCTATCAGCAAAAACGGAGATTGTGAGGGCACAGGAGGATTGCAGGAAGCTGTTGCAGCCCACTTTTGCTGACAGAGCACTCGAGCCACCATAGGTGTCCCCAACACAAGTGACATTGAGCTGACCATACCCCCCTATCCACACACCTTTGCCCCCCCCCAAGCTCAAACACAACCCCGGAGTGGCCCTCAATGAAATCGAGTTTGACACCCCTGGCCTAGAAGAACTCTAAGGTCCCTTTCAACTATGTTATTATGTTCTATTATGGAAGAAGGTGGGTGAGATCTTGATGAGAACAGGAAGAATTGGAAAATTCCAATATCTTGGACTTTCTTTTTGGTTGGATCAGGGGTGGGTTTCTGCCGGCATTACTGCCAGTTCGGTGCGCCTGCGGCTTTGCCTATAAATAGGTCTGCGCCTGCGCAGAATATTTTAAAAGGTCAAAATGGTGACCGAGGAACCGGTTTGGGGGCGTGGCCAGCATGCCGTCCCCACCCGTTCAGAGACCCAGTCACCATTTCCACTATCGGTTCCACTGAACCAGTGCAAACCGGTAGGAACCCACCTCCGGTGTGGATTCTCCTTCAGAAGAGAAAGACCTTTCCATGGGCAGGTTTTCTGAGATAACAAGAGGCAGCTTCTTCTTGGGGCTCGGATGCATGTTGTCATAACAACCTGATACAGTTCCCGTAATCCTTTAAAGAGGGAGGGATCAGAGACACTTGCTCTCACTACACAACCAAAGCTCTCTCTAAGGAGGGTTCGTTTGTTTTTGTTTTTTTAATTAGCTGCAATAGGCTTAATTCGGGATTCAGTTCAGGGGCACGTCTGCCGAGGAATTCCGCAGCCCTCCGAAAAGTGGTTCAGAATCGATACCAATTTAGCCAAATGTTAAAAGAGTGTTTTTTTTAAAGGCACTTCACGAAAGAGATTAGGAAAAGCAAGCTTCAAACTGTAGCAATCACATCCAGCAGGATATTATTACGAGAGGCATAATATGAGATCAAGCATCCTTTGAGACATAAATGAGAGACATTTTAAGAGCGGTGGCATATGACGGAGAGAGGGAAATGTAAGCCTTGGATATCGGAGGCGAAGCTTCAGACTCAAATTTTCATGGCTTCTGTGATTGAGTGAAGTGGGACGCGGCGGCTCAGCGGCTAAGACGCTGAGCTTGTCGAACAGAAAGTTGGGCAGTTTGGTGGTTCGAATCCCTAGCACCATGCAACGGAGTGAGCTCCCATTACTTCTCCCAATCTAGTAGTTTGAAAGCACATACCAATGCAAGTAGTAAAATAGGGACCATTTGGTGGGAAGGTTAACAGTGTTCCATACACATTCGGTGATTAGTCATGCCAGACCCATGACCACTGAGACATCTTCGGACAGTGCTGGCTCTTTGGCTTTCAAATGAAGATAAGCACTGCCCACTTGTCATTTCCTATAGTTGGGAACGACTAGCCCATAAGTGCGAGGGGAACCTTTACTTGTATGATTGGCTGAAATTGGATCAGATGCTATCTCCTCAGTTACATCAATCAGAGGGTGTTGCAATAGAGGAGATCAATCTGATCGTAGAGTCGATCAGAACCTGGGTCTGTTGAGTAAAAAGATTGGTTTAACATTCTGGGGAAGGAGATAAGGCATGTTTTTTTTTTAACATCCATTCTAAAACTAGATGGACCTTGGATTTATAATGACCATAGGTATCTGAAGGAGTTGGCCAGGGAAAAGGTGACAAAATGTGTTTTGAAACATCGCAACCACAAAACTATGGTGTATGCTTTCTGCAGAACAACTTGTCTCCAGGTTGTGAATGCTCCAACACTGGAAGTTTTTAAGAAGATGTTGGATAGCCATTTGTCTGAAGTGGTTTATGGTTTTCTACCTAACCAGGGGGTTGGCTAGAACAGGAGTCTCCAATCTTTGCAACTTTAAGTCTGAAGGACTTCAGTTGCTGAATATTTCTGACACACTTTCCTCCTATCATCCCCATAACAACATCCATTGTTGGAATGAGACAGATGACTGGCCCAAAGTCACCTAGCCAACTGTCTAAGATGTGACTAGAACTCAAAGTCTCCTGGTGATTGGTCCAAAGTCATCTAGCTGGTGTCAGGGTTCCATGTAACACCTATTATTATTATTATTATTATTATTATTATTATTATTATTATTATTATTATTATTATTATTATTATTATTATTATTATTATTATTATTATTATTATCATTATCATTATTATCATTATCATCATTATCATCATTATCATCATTATCATTATTATCATTATCATTATTATTATTATTATTATTATTTAGATTTTTATACCACTCTTCTCCCTTTCAGGACTTATGAAAGAAGACTCCGAGTCTTTGAGTTTCCTCAAAGTTCCATTTTATTAGAGATGTCATCCTGGCACATCTGAGAAAACCCGAATCTGCAAGCTTCCAGGTTTTCTCCACCCAAAAGAAAAGTCCAAGTCCCTGCCCAGCACCCACAAGCCCATCACATGGTCTCAATCATGAACCATCCCAACTGGAGATGCCCCCCAGGTATACCCCTCCAGGTGCAAGGCAAGACGACCTTGACTTTCTGAGAAAGGAATGTTATTTTGACTATATATCTCCCATACTCCATATAATCCCTGCTCCTACTTTCCCACCACATTAAATGTGTCAGGCCTGAAGGCCCAATGCAAAAGACAGCTTCCAGGCCTGACAACTGGCTTTCATGCCTAAGGTGGGTCTAGAACTCTTAGTCTCCCGTTTTCTAGCTAGGTGCCTTAACTGCTAGAACAAACTGGCTCTCCAGAATAATTTCTGAGATAGGCATTCACATAATAAACTCATGCATTTTCCCTCTTTCCATTCTTAGAGGGAATTTACCTTGGAAATGTCCATCAGAGAAGAAATTAATGTCGGTGAAAGTCTTAAGAGAAGGATATGTTGTTCTTACAAGTATGTAGTTAGAATAATAATAATCTTTATTGTCATTGTACTAAAATTACAATGAAATTGGTTTTAACTTCACTGGTGAAAAATTATAACAGAAACAAAAAAAGAGAGAGAAAAGAAAAAAGAAAAAACTAGCATGTGCATGGAGTGATTGTGGTTGAATTTAAAAGTCTCACAGCCCAAGGATAGAAGCTATCTTTAAACCTGTTTGTTCGGCTGGCTATACTTTGCTATCTTCTGCCTGATGGTAGAAGTGCAAAGAGATACCAACCAGGGTGTGAATCATCTATGAGACTCTTCCTTATTCTGCTAAAGCAGTGAGATCTGGCGATGTTATCCAGTGATGTCAGAGGGCAACCGATGGTTTCTTGTGCTGAATTGATCACTGTCTGTAGTGCCTTCCTCTCCGCAACTGTTAAACCAACATACCACACTGTGATACAATATGTGAGGACACTTTCTATGGTGGACTGATAGAAAGAGGTCATCAGCCGTTGTTATGAGGTAACATCAGAGGATTTGTGGGTTATTGCCTTACATGTCTCCTTCAGCATTTTATTATTTACACTTTATTTATTATTTACACTTATATACCTCCCGAAGGACTCAGGGCGGTGCACAGAGGAATAAAAAGTAGTAAAACACAATGACAATATAAAAATTAAAAATAGATTAAATACTAAATCTGTGCTAAAAACTTATGGTTAAAAGCAGATAAAAATTATAGAATTGTTATAAAATTGGGACTATATCGTTAAAAACTATGCTAGGCCAGCCGCATGAAATAGATATGTTTTTAAGGTCCGGCGGAAGAGGAATAGGTCTGTGATGGTACGAAGATCGGGGGGCAGGTCGTTCCAGAGGGCAGGGCCTGCCACAGAGAGGGCTTTCCCCCTGGGGGTCGCCGGCCGGCATTGTCCAGCAGATGGCACCCTGAGGAGGCCCTCTCTGTGGGAGCGAACAGGTCAGAAGGAGGTATGTGATAGGAGGCGGTCCCGCAAATAGCCAGGTCCCAAGCCATGGAGCGCTTTGAAGATGGTTACTAGCATCTTGAAGCGCACCCGAAAAGCCACAGGCAGCCAGTGCAGCTCGTGCAGGAGATGTGTTACATGGGAGTATCGAGAGACTCCCATAATCCCCCACGCGGGCACATTCTGTATTAGCTGGAGCCTCTGGGTGCACCTCAAGGGGAGCCCCATATAGAGAGCATTACAGTAGTCCAGGCGGGAAATGACGAGGGCTTGAGTGACCATGCGTAGGGCGTCACGATCTAGAAAGGGCCGCAACTGGCATATCAGGTAAACCTGATAGAAGGCCCCCCCTGGCCACGGCTGTCACATGGTCATCCAAGGACAGCTGAGAGTCCAGGAGGACGCCTAAGTTGCGAGCCCGTTCCACGGGGGCTAATGACTCGCCCCCGATAGCCAGAGATGGTATCAACTGGCTATATCGTGTGCTACATCAAGTGCTTAGGGCAAAAACATAGAGAATTTTTGTGAACTGAGGATTGTAGCTCTGTTAAAAGCTTTGATAACATGGTTTGTCACCTCTTGGTGTTAACACCTCTTCACTGTATTATTTTGCTTCCCTGTTTTAAGAGAATAACTGCGGTTTCTAATTTACCTTTAGTATGAGCTCCACTGGCTATTGATCTGGTGTGAGATCACAATGCTCATATTTTATGTTATGATAAGATGTCTTGTTTCTATCTCTCGTGCCTGTTGAAAGTCTCCTGTGAGGTCTTCTAAATATTTATAACGTGATGTTCTACTTCACCCATGTCATAACTTCAAAAGCTTCTTAAAAGATTCATTGAGAAATTAGCCAGTTCTGAAGTCTTTGCACGACTCGTGGTGCCGTATGTTCAGTTGATGAGATGTAGACATTCATTTTTCTCACCCTTTGGAGGGCAGCTCCCAAAGTTGTTGGAAACACTCTGTTCAATCGATACTTATTTTGGAAACTCCATTTTTTTAAGACCCCAAAGTTCATGTACCAACACATCTGATAAGCTTTCTCAGAGGAACATCTGAAGAAGCACTAAAGTCATTCTCTTGTGATTGCGATCTTACGGGCTATTTATATCTGACGAGATATTCACTGCCAGGTCTAGGAAAGGAGTTCTGAAGCGGACCAGATTTCAAAAATGCAAAATTGAAAAATCAGAATTCTGAACAAACCCCCATGTACAGCCCCGGGGAGGGTTCCTGCCAGTTCTAACCTTTTCTGTAGAAGAGGTTCCACAAATCTGCAGTGCTGTTTAGTTCCAACTCCCTCCCCCCGCTCCTCCACCCATCATCAAGAGGAAGAGCGAGAGGAGGAATTCTGGGAGTTGAAGTCCACAAGTCTTAAAGCTGTCAAGTTTGAACACCCCTGCTTTTTTTCCCTAAAGGGTTAGGGGTGCAAGGGTCTTGTCAACATGACAGCTTTAAGACTTGGGTGCTCCAAATGCCAGAGTTTCTGAGCCAACATTTTGGTTGCTAAGTAAGAGCATTGTTAAGTGAGTTCCACCACATTTTACAAGTTGGCCACACCAGTCACATGGCTGACAAGGGACTCCCACTTGGTCACATGGCTGGCAAGCCACTCCCACTTGGTCACATGGCTGACAAGCCACTCCCACCCAGTCACATGGCCGGCAAGCCACACCTACAGAAGAGGTTCTAAAAATTTTTGAAACCCACCACTAGTACAGCCTATATAAAAAGTGACACCTAGAAACAGGATGTTTTTTTGTGTACTACAAATTGACCAATTTAGCCGAAAAGTGGAGCTTAGCCCTATGAAATTAGGGCCCAGTGAGGTTTTCCTTCTTCTCCTTCTAGTCCAACAACTCCAAATTGTTCAGGTGATCATGAAGAGGCTACAAGAGCTGTTAAGTATGAAAACTAGACATAAGTCGCCTTTTTCAGTGCCCTTGTACTTTTGAACGGTCACTAAATGAATGGTTGTAAGTCAAGAACTTCCCATATATTGTTCCCTGACAATATAAGATAAGGCTTCCAAATAATCACAGCTAGAGATTTTGTTTGCTTTTGTTTGGTTTTACGGAATCTTCCAGAAAGCCGTTGCTCCTTCAAGTTCTTTAGCTGGTAAATGCTTTTGTAACCAGCTTGTCTAAAATAGATATTATAGAAATGTAATGGATGCTCTTAGGACAGCTGCAGCATGTTGACCATGGCGAGTTGACCATGGCGAGTTGTCCTGCAGCAAGTTGGCCATGGTGACTTGACTGCAGCATGTTGGCCACAGTTAATTGACCATGGTGACTTGGTCTCAGTGAGTTGGCTGTGGTGAGTTGTCCTGCAGCAAGTTGGCCATGGTGTCTTGGCTGCAGTATGTTGACCATGGTGAGTTGACCATGGAGAGTTGTCCTGCAGCAAGTTTGCCATGGTGTCTTGGCTGCAGTATGTTGACCATGGTGAGTTGACCATGGAGAGTTGTCCTGCAGCAAGTTGGCCATGGTGACTTGGCTGCAACATGTTGGCCATGGTGTCTTGGCTGCAGTATGTTGATCATGGTGAGTTGACCATGGAGAGTTGTCCTGCAGCAAGTTGGCCATGGTGTCTTGGCTACAGTATGTTGACCATGGTGAGTTGACCATGGAGAGTTGTCCTGCAGCAAATTGGCCATGGTGACTTGGCTGCAGTATGTTGGCCATGGTGACTTGGCCATGGTGACTTGGCCTCAGTGAGTTGGCCATGGTGACTTGGCTGCAGCATGTTGGCCATGGTGACTTGGCCATGGTGACTTGGCCTCAGTGAGTTGGCCATGGTGACTTGGCTGCAGCATGTTGGCCATGGTGAATTGACCATGGTGAGTTGGCCTCAGTGAGTTGGCCATGGTGACTTGGCTGCAGCATGTTGGCCATGGTGAATTGACCATGGTGAGTTGGCCTCAGTGAGTTGGCCATGGTGACTTGGCTGCAGCATGTTGGCCATGGTGAGTTGACCATGATGAGTTGGCTGTGGCAAGTTGTCCTGCAGTATGTTGGCCATGGTGAGTTGACCATGGTGAGTTGACCTCAGTGTGTTGTCTGTGGCGAGTTGCCCTGCAGCAAGTTGGCCATGGTAAGTTGACCATGAAGAGCTGGCCTCAGTGGGTTGGCTGTGGTGAGTTGTCCCATCCCATCTCTGGAGGGACATTTATGGTCATCTTCTCAATAGGATACAGATGTTCAATTTTTTGCCCAAGGACTTGTGAGTAGTGTTCCAGGAGTAGGGAAAATAGGGCCAGAGCAAATATTAAGAAAAGGCAACATAATTGTTGGCTGTGGCAAATTGTCATCGATCCCTCCAGAGATGCATGTTCTCACACCTTTGACATGGTCATCACTGTTTGGGTTGGCCAAGTAATTGGGAGACGGGGAGGTCAATTGTGATATGAGACTTTGTTATGAAGATCTTTAGGATTGCAGGTGTTTTTAAGGAGCAACACCTCATGCTATAGTTCCTCAGGTTTGAGTTGCTCCCTAATATATTATGACAGATTCTGCAGATAATGTTTAATTATTAAGTGCATGAAAGAATTATGGCAATTACACAGGGCTAGAAAAACACATACCCTTATGCCAAAGGCAATGGTTGATTAACTCTCAATAAAGATGCTTCAATAATTAATTGGCCTTGATTCATTCCATAATTAGTAATAAATGGTCAGCAACCATGGGCATATTAACACAATTAGAAGGTTTAAAAAAAAAGAAAAAAAAGAAATAGTAGATAAGGAAACTATTCTTTGCCTAAAGAAGGGTAATTTTCTAACATCTTTGGCATGGTGCATGTAGGAAGATGGAAGTAAGGAATAGATAGAATGATCAAAATGAGGCTGAAGCAGAGATGGTATTCAACAGCTGGAGAACCGGTAGCGGACATTTTGAGTAGTTCAGAGAACCGGTAAATCTCACCTCTGACTGGTACCGCCCACATCTATTCAATGCCTCCTGAGTCCCAGCTGATCGGGAAGTAATGGGGATTTTGCAGTAACCTTCCCCTTGAGTGGGGTGGGAATAAAGATTCTACAGTATCCTTCCCCTGGAGTGAGAGGGAATGGAGATTTTGCAGTATCCTTCCCCTGGAGTGGGGAGGGATGGAGATTTTACAGTATCCTTCCTCTGGAGTGGAAAGGGCGTGGGGATTTTGCAGTATCCTTCCCCTGGAGTGAGGAGGGATGGAGATTTTACAGTATCTTTCCCCTGGAGTGGGAGGGATGGAGATTTTACAGTATCCTTCCTCTGGAGTGGGAAGGGCATGGGGATTTTGCAGTATCCTTCCCCTGGAGTGGGGAGGGATGGAGATTTTACAGTATCCTTCCCCTAGAGTGGGAGGGAATGGAGATTTTACAGTATCCTTCCTCTGGAGTGGGAGGGAATGGGCATTTTACAGTATCTGTCCCCTGGAGTGGGGAGGGAATGGAGATTCTACAGTATCCTTTCCTTGGAGTGTGAGGGAATGGAGATTTTGCAGTATCCTTCCCCTGGAGTGGGAGGGAATGGAGATTTTGCAGTATCCTTTCCTTGGAGTGTGGAGGGAATGGGAATTTTACTGTACCCTTTCCCTGCCACACCCACCAAGCCACACCCACAGAACCAGTATTTAAAAAATTTGAATCCCACCACAGGGTTGAAGGTAGTCCAAACTAATGACTGGCTCCAGCTTACATAAATTTATGTAAATTTACATACATTTACTTGCCTTTGGGAAAACAGACTGTTAGTCCATTCTCTGGCCCATTCCACATGGGAAAATAATATGGGGAAAGGCCCAAAGTTTCTTTTCCAAGAAGTAGGTGGACTTTCTTGTTTTCCCCTTGAACATGTTCGCTTTTCATTCCAGAAGCTCCACTTCAATTCTGAAGTGAAGAACCTTCTCAAATGAGAAGTCAAACATTTTCAAAGGGGAAAAAATCAAGGAAGTCCCATTGCCTTTTGGAAAAAACAAACAAGCCTTTGAGACAACCATGACCTGAATAATTGCGACTTTTAATAGACAATATGGAGGAAGGTTTGACAATTCATGGATCAATGTAGGCATGACCCTCAAGCTTCAAAGCTCCGATATACTGTATTTCAGAAGAAGACATCTGTGCTCTGACATTCAGCAGAAGCTGGTTGTAGAAGACAACCAGGGATCTTGGCAACCAGTGAAATATGAGCTAGCAGTGTGCAGCAGCCACCCAAAAAGCCAATGCAATTCTAAGTTGCATTAACAGAGAGATACAATGAAGATCAAGTGAGGGACTAATACCACTCTATAAAGCCTTAGTAAGACAACATCTAGAGTACTGCATCCAGTTTTGGTCACCACACTATAAAAACAGATATTGAGACTCTAGAAAAAGTGCAGAGGACAGCAACCAAGATGATTAAGGGACTGGAGACTAAAACATATGAAGAACGGTTGCAGGAACAGTGCATGGCTAGTCTAGTGATGAAAGGGACCAGGGGAAACATGAGAGCAGTGTTCTAATATTTGAGGGGCTATCACAGAGAGGAGGGTGTCAAGCTATTCTCCAAGGCACCTGAAGGCCAGATAAGGAACAACGGATGGGAACTGATCAAGGAGAGATTCAACCTATACCACAATGACTATATATGTATACTTTTTTATTCTGTTTAAAAAAAAGGAAGAAGATATATGTTAAAATTAAATAAATAAGGACCAGGGGAGACATGATAGCAGTGTTCCGATATCTCAGAGGGTGCCACAAAGAAGAGGGAGTCAAACTATTCTCCCAGGCACATGGGGGCAGGACAAGAAGCAATGGGTGGAAGCTAATCAAGGAGAGAAGCAACTTAGAACTAAGGAGAAATTTCCTGACAGTTAGAACAATTAACCTCTGGAACAGCTTGCCTCCAGAAGTTGTGAATGCCCCAACCCTGGAAGTCTTTAAAAAGATGTTAGATAGCCATTTGTCTGAAATGGTATAAGGTTCCTGCCCACGCAGGGGGTTGGACTAGAAGACCTACAAGGTCCCTTCCAACTCTGCTATTGTATTGTATTGTATTGTATTGTATGTATATTGAAAAGGAATTATAAATATCATCAGCATAAAATGGAGCTTGCTCAGAAGCTGAAGTACACCAAGTAAATGAGATGAAGAATAGGAAGTAGAGGAGAGAGATAAAAGAAGAGAGTGATAGGAGAAAGGGCGAGGGGGGAAGAGGAGGAGAGAAAGGAGGAGTGGAAAGAGGAGAGAGGAGAAGGAGAGAGGAAGGGGAAGTAGAGAAGAGAAGGATGACAGAGGGAAGAAAGGAAGTAGGGAGGGAGAGGAGAGAGGGAGAAGAAAGTGATGGATAGGGTAGAAATATGGTGCATGGAGAGCAGAAGAGCCAATAATTGTTTTTTGGGAGTTGATGGTAAGGTGAATTGATATAAACATTTAATAATACAATATGATGTTGGCTATGTAATAGTATACATGTGATCATATACTATGAAAATGGAAAAATAAAAACTTAATATGCAAAAAAAAAGAGAGGAGAGATTCAACCTAGAAATAAGGAGAAATTTTCTGACAGTGAGAACAATCAACCCATGGAGCAGGAGCTGCCTTCAGAAGTCATGGGAGTCTCATCCCTGGAGGCTTTCAAGAAGAGACTGGCCTGCTGTTTGTCAGAAATGGTGTAGGGTTTCCTGGTTGGGCAGGGTGGTGATGGCTGGACTAGATGGCCTGCAAGGTACCTTCCAACTCTGTTAATCTCTAAAAGACCCTGAGCGTGGGTTATTACCTTAAGAGCTAAATTCCAAGATGTCTTATGAACTCTCTCCCATCCCCCTTTTAAGGAGTAGGATCATATAGTGCTGCTACTTTTTGAAATCGAATTGATCTCAATGATGCCTCTGATTTGATGAAGTGGGCTTGCAAAAATCTTGGAAGAGCACTTTGAAGACCTGTTGGGAAAAAAAAATATCATTCTGGGTTCAGCTCCAAATGGGGGAAAAGACATTGGAGACATGGAGGCTGCTGGGAAAGATGGTTTAATGGTGGACAGGACCACATGGCTTGAGTGTCCTGAACAGAAAAGGTGATGACATGCTTCAATATTGGGAGAAGAAGAAGAAGAAGAAGAAGAAGAAGAAGAAGAAGAAGAAGAAGAAGAAGAAGAAGAGGAAGAGGAAGAGGAAGAGGAAGAGGAAGAGGAAGAGGAAGAGGAAGAGGAAGAGGAAGAGGAAGAGGAAGAGGAAGAGGAAGAGGAAGAAGAAGAGGAAGAAGAAGAAGAAGAAGAAGAAGAAGAAGAACAACAACAACAACAACAACAACAAAATTTCAACAACTTATCTTAATAGAGAAGTTCTATTCTATTATTATCTTCTGTTATTTTCTGTAGATTTGAATTCTCAAGTCATATACCTGAATGTGCCTTTTCTTTCAAACTAGAGCTTTAATTACATGCTTTGATTAAATTGCTGAAAACTACCCCATAACATTTGGAGAAAAAAAATGAAGATCTAGTCAACCATTCAGCTGTAAACTAGATAATAATCCAAGACATTCAGATGGTGTTGTTTTGCATTTAAATTTGTTGAAATTCAGTTTCGACAATCCATTTCTTTTCAACTATCATTTTGTCCATATATTTTTAAAACCCTCCAACCAATATAGTTTGTTATTTTAGCAACTATTCAGAGATGTGATACTAGAACTGGAATCCCACAAGAGATAGTTGCATTGGAGTGGTTTGTTCTCTCTCTCTCTCTCTCTCTCTCTCTCTCTCTCTCTCTCTCTCTCTCTCTCTCTCTCTCTCTCTCTCTCTCTCTCTCTCTCTCTCTCTCTCTCTCTCTCTCTCTCTCTCTCTCTCTCTCTCTCTCTCAATCTCTCTCTCAATCTCTCTCTCTCTCTGTGTATTTCAGCCCTCGATGTAAATATATGGTGTTCCCACCTATGTGCTTGTTATACAAACCCCTTTTCCTAAATGGCATGAACTAATCTTTGCAGGAGTAGAGGGAGGAGGAGGATAAGGATAAGGAGGATGAGAAGAAGAAGAAGAAGAAGAAGAAGAAGAAGAAGAAGAAGAAGAAGAAGAAGAAGAAGAAGAAGAAGAAGAGGAGGAGGAGGAGGAGGAGGAGGAGGAGGAGGAGGAGGAGGAGGAGGAGGAGAAGGAGAAGGAGAAGGAGAAGGAGAAGAAGAAGAAGAAGAAGAAGAAGAAGAAGAAGAAGAAGAAGAAGAAGAAGAAGAAGAAGAAGAAGAAGAAGAAGAAGAAGAAGAAGAAGAAGATCATCAATCATCATAATCATCCTACAATTTTCTGTGGCCCATTTTTTTCTTCAACGTCATGAAACATTAGCCAGTATTGAAAAAGTAAATCATTTAGAATCAGAATGACCTTAGAGCACAGAGTAAGCTGAGAATCACCCACAATTTGAATTATAGAAGGGACATATTGTTAAGAGGTTTTACAGATAATGATATTTTATATATATATATATATGATTAATTCACATGTTAGGCTTCAGGTCCATCAATCATATCTTTTATTAGCAACTTGACTGAGGAGAGCCTATTATCACAGAATGAGATAAAACTTATGAAACTTCTGGTTCAGAATAAAATGCATTTATTAAAAGAATGTCCTATATTGTTGATACAAGGAACATACAGTTTCGTAGCTGATTGGTGGAAATACCCTAGAGTTCTATCAGCGGCTCTTCAATAACATGGAAATAATAATTCTTAAAACATCATGAGTGTTGTTCATCCTTCTTAAAAAACATAACTTGGGTAAATGATAAAGGACTATGCGATACTTCAGATTCAAAGACAAAAGAAAGATGGGAGTAGAGACATACCAAACACATCTTCTCATGGGATTGTGCAATAGATAAGGGGAGGACCTGGAAGAAGAAAGAAGGAGGCTGAGGCTGAGGCTGAGGCAGAACAAGGAGAAAGAAAAAGAGAAGAAGGAGATAAAAGGAGAAGGAGAAGGGGAGGGGGAGGGGGAGAAAAAAAGGAGGAGGAGGAGGAGGAGGAGGAGGAGGAGGAGGAGGAGGAGAAGGGCAAAAGAAGGAGAAGAAAAGGGACAAGGAGGAGGAGGAGAAGAATGAGGAGAATGAAGAGGAGGAGGAGGAGGAGGAGGAGGAGGAGGAGGAGGAGGAGGAGGAGGAGGAGGAGGAGGAGGAGGAGAAGGTGAAGAAGGAACCAGAACAAAAAGACTAGTAGCAGAAGGAGAAGGAAGGGGGGAGGAGGAGGAGAAGGAGGAGAAGAAGAAGAAGGAAAAGGAGAAAAAAGGTGAAGGAGAAGGAGAAAAAAGGAGAAGGAGAAGAGAAAAAGAAGGAGAAGAAAAAGGACAAGGAGAAGTAGAAGAAGGAAGAGGAGAAGGAGGAGTAGAAAAAGAAGGAGAAAAAATCATCACATTGCAATTTTCTGGATGATGTTTGTTTTTTTGAAGACACTTCATTAGGGTAATGAAGAAAACAACCAAGCACAGATTTCCTGATATTTCAGAATTAATGAAATTGCATGGCATATGTCTATGGAGATTCTCAATCATCCAGGTCATGGTTGTCCCAAAGGTGCTTTTTCAACAGACAACAGGACTTTCTGGTTTTTCTCTGAAGAAGTTTTCCTTCTCATCCAAGAAGCTTCTTCAGCTCAGGAGAAGCATGGGATAGCTGGCTAAGAATGCCTGATACTCAATTTCCCTCCGTGATGTCACCACATGATCAAATGTGATTGGCTCTTCAGCATGGACAGGTTGGGATGTCACCACTACCTTCATCAATAATTTTCATCCAAGAATGAACAAAAAAATAGGATCAAGCATATCTGGTTTGACCAATTCTATCTGTACTTCAAGGCAGAACGATCTTGTTATTTTCCTATAACAAGCAAGAAGCAGCTTACAAGGTGGAAATGCTGGATGTATAATCTCCCGGGAGAAATAAATCTATTCAACACTCTGGAATTCGGCACCTTTTTTTAAAATGAAAAATGCTATTTATAGAGTATCTCCTTCCTTCCGAATTTCTGCTATTTATCCTCTGAGGCAGAACATTTAATTCAAATGGTCAATTGACCAGTTTAATGTTATTGAATGCGAAAGGGATAAGCTGTAAAGTTGCTAATCCATCAATAGGCAATGCTTGATGAGCTACTTAAAAAAGGAGAAAATAAAATAAATTGCTGACCTTTTTTTTTAAGCTCTTCGGCTCAATTGTTTGGGATCCCTTTTGCTTTCGTATTTATACAGAGAGAGAGATTTTCTGTAAGGGATTGCCTCTCCTCCTAATTTAAGAAAGTGCAGGCTCTTGAAACAAGTATTTCAAAAGGAACCTTTCCATTAAGTAAAAGTGGCTCTGCCTCTGCTTCTGAATACCCTCAGGCAAGACAAGTAGAATTAAAGTAGTAGATACCCCTCCCTTTAGCCAGATGCATATTCAGCCAATCCACAGGGGTGAAGATGCCATCCTGAGAAACCGAATAAGCATACATTCCTATTGTGGCCCAGCCAGCTCCGGATGAGCTGCTGATGGACTCCTCTAGTGAGGAGTCCTATGAGTCTGCTCTGGAGGAGGAGGGCGACCTTGAGAGAGCAGAGAGACCGGCTGATCATCAGGAGGCACCTGGGTCTTGGAGTAGTGGGGAGGATCAAGGCCAGTTTGTCTCTGATGCTAGGTTAAGACAGGCTGAAAAAAGAAAGCTTCAGTTGCATCAGAAGTGAACTCGGAGGGTTTGAATTAGTCCCAGCTGCCTAATGACTGGCCCCTCCCAAGAGGGTTTAAAAGGAAGTCTTTGCTAAGAAAGTCCTTGCAGAGAATAACGTTGGATTTCTAGGTTCGTGTTTATTCGTGTTGATTTTCAGGTTCGTGTTGAGTCAAGTTAGGAAGCTTCGTATCTGTTCAGAGTCATTCAGGCAGTTTCTTACTACTTAACTTTGGACAGTTGCAGCCAGGCCTTGTGTCAGGGTTCCATACTGTATGGATTCGGGTTAATCTCAGGGTTCCAAGTAACACCCCAAAGAAAGAAGACTCAAAGTTCCATTTTATTAGAGATGTCATATGGGCACATCTGGGAAAAGCCGAATCTGAAAGTTTCCAGGTTTCCCCCACCCAAAAGGAAGTTCAGGTCCTTGCCCAGCACCCACATGTCCATCACATGGTCTAATCTAGCACCATCCAAGACTGAAGATGCCTCCCAGTCAGCTCATCACAGCTGCATGGCAAGATAGCCTTGACTCTCTGAGAAAGGAATGTTATTTTTGATTATAACTCACCCACACTCTATATAATCCTCCCTCCCATTTTCCCACAGTAGAAAATGAAGCAGGCCTGAAGGCCCAAATGTAAAAAGATGGCTTCCAGGTCTGAGACCTCATACACCCTCACAACTACCTTGCCAGCCCATTTCTTTTGAAGCCAGCAAGGGTTTCCTGAAGGCCTCTGTAGCCAATAACGGATCAATTTGGACGTCTGTAATTGGTTGCAGATGCCTTCAGGAAGGCCTTGCTGGGCTTGTAGGCCACAGAAAGTCCTGAAGACCTCTGCAAGCAAAAAGGAGGCCTGGGGCAAGGTGGACAACCCTACCCCCTGAAAATAAAACCTAGTTCCTTTTTCGGTGGCAAAAAATATAAGACAGGTTTCCTGCCTGAGCAGGGGGTTGGCCTAGAAGACCTCTAAGGTCCCTTCCAACTCTGTTATTCTGTTATAAATGGATGTATTTAGTAAATAAATCTCCCCAGCTAATCTTTTTTTGTAAGCTGTAAAGGAAAGTTTAGGCCCTGAATAGGGATCACTACCATGGAAATTGGTCTTTCACTGGTGAGCAGGCAATTGGAAATAGTATGCAAATGTAACCTTCAAACAAGTCAAAATGAGAGACAGAAAGGAACTGGATACCATCTGTTGGTAATAACTCGCACAACCTCTTTCTACTATCTAAATAAAATGGGAACTTTAATGCTTACCATGTTCAGAGTTTAATCAGCAAAATAACTTTTGAACTCTACACACCTGACTGCACCTTGCGCATTAAGGTGTGACATTGTGTTTCTTTCTCTCCCCCCCCCCCCCATCTCAGTGCAAGCTTCTGACCTCTGCTGTAATTGTCTTCTATTTAGAAAGACTAAAACATATGAAGACTAAAACATATGAAGAACGGTTGCAGGAACTGGGTATGTCTAGTTTAATGAAAAGAAGGACCAGGGGAGACATGATAGCAGTCTTCCAATATCTCAGAGGCTGCCACAAAGAAGAGGGAGTCAAGCTATTCTCCAAGGCACCTGGGGCAGGACAAGAAGCAATGGATGGAAACTAATCAAGGATAGAAGCAACTTAGAATTGAGGAGGAATTTCCTGCCAGTTAGAACAGTTAATCAGTGGAACAGCTTGCCTCCAGAAGTTGTGAATGCCCCAACCCTGGAAGTCTTTAAGAAAGTGTTGGATAGCCATTTCTCTGAAATGGTATAGGGCTTCCTGCCTAGGCAGGGGGTTGGACTAGAAAACCTCCAAGGTCCCTTCCAACTCTGCTATTGTACTGCCTTGCCTTGCCTTGCCTTGCCTTGCCTTGCCTTGCCTTGCCTTGCCTTGCCCTGCCCTGCCCCTGCCCTGCCCTGCCCTGCCCTGCCCTGCCTTGCCCTTCCCTGCCCTTCCCTGCCCTGCCCTGCCCTGCCCTGCCCTTCCCTGCCCTGCCCTGCCCTGCCCTGCCCTGCCCTGCCCTTCCCTGCCCTGCCCTGCCCTGCCCTGCCCTGCCCTGCCCTGCCCTGCCCTGCCCTGCCCTGCATTGCATTGCATTGCATTGCATTGCATTGCATTGCATTGCATTGCATTGCATTGCATTGCATTGCATTGCATTGCATTGCATTGCATTGCATTGCATTGCATTGCATTGCATTGCATTGCATTGCAAGTTCTTTCTGGCTTCTTTTGACCAGACAGAAAAGGGAGGACTATTTGATTCTCATCTTGAAAAACTCATTCGTTGAGAGTCAGAGTGATTTAGCAGGTTCAGGAGGTAGACTAGCAGCATAAAGTTATGGATTCAACTCCATTTTTCTCACTTATGGGATGCTGCCAGTTTAACAACTCGTTTGGCACATGCATATCACATGGGCACGCACCTAAAGTGCTTGTGCACAGTGATGAAAATGGAGCATTTAGTAGCTCAGCTGCTTCTAAAGTCAGCAACAGTAAGTATCACAGCGAAGTGGTGGTGGGGAATCAGCTGTGCCCCCACAAATGAGATGAGCTAGAAAGCAGGAAATGAAGGATGGGATAGGGCAGGGTGGGTTGGCGTGGCCAACTGATCATCAGAACTATCAGTTGGCCTGAACTGGTCCGAACTGGCTGAATACTACTTCTGATCCTCCCTGTCAAAAGCTTACTCATTCAGAACTCAACATACCATTCAATTTTTTTCTTGTGGAAACGAACAGAAGGAAGGATCAGAATAATAGAATAAGAGTTGGAAGGGACCTTGGAAGTCTTCTTGTCCAACCCCTTCCTCAAGCTGAAGACCCTATTACCATTTCAGACAAATGGTTATCCAATCTCTTCTTAAAACTTCTAGTGTTGGAGCATTCACAACTTCTGGAGGCAAGTCGTTCCACCGATCGTTGCATACATATCAGTGTTTCTCATCTTTGGCAACTTTAAGATACACTATATTGCCAAAAGTATCCGCTCACCTGCCTTTACTCGCATATGAACTTACAGTAAGTGACATCCCATTCCAAATCCATAGGGTTCAATAGGACGTTAGTCCACTATGCACTGTTTTTGAGCTAATCTGAGGGCCATATAAAGTTTGGAGGTCTGTAGTGATTGACTCTGCAGAACATTGGTGACCTCTTTGCACTACGCATTTCAGCATCCGCTAACCCCGCTCCGTCCATTTACGTGGCCTACCACTTCGTGGCTGAGTTGCTGTCGTTCCCAAACACTTCCACGTTCCTATAATACAGCTGACAGTTGACTGTGGAATCTTTAGGAGCGAGGAAATTTCACAACTGGATTTGTTGCGCAGGTGGCATCCTATCCCAGTTCCACGCTGACCTCCTGAGAGCGACCCATTCTTTCACAAATGTTTGTATCAACAGTCTGCATTCCTAGGTTCTTGATTTTATACACCTGTGGACATGGAAGTGATTGGAAAACCTGATTGATTCTTTGGATGGGTGAGCAAATACTTTTGCATGTGGACCTCAACTCCCAGAATTCCATAGCCAGGCTGGCTGGGGATTTTGGGGAGTTGATGTCCACATGTCTTAAAATTGTCAAGGTTGAGAAATACTGGTATAGATCATCATGTTTTGTTCTTCCAGTAATGTGAGTGTGGGAAGAAATATCCATCTGGTTCAGTTCCAACCTGGGGGAAAGACACTGGAAACATGGAGGTTGATTGGAAAGAGGATTCATTGATGAAGCAGGACCAACTGGATTTGTGGTTCTGCTGCAGTTGACAAAATGCAATTGAGAGTGAGGGGTTTTTATACCATCTTTTGGGCTTTGCTCTTGAGATTCCTGTTCCTGTGCAAGAACATATATTCTATTGGCTGTTGTCAGATTCCTATGAGGTCATGTAGGGAGCCATAGCTGGCTCCACAAACAAAAGTGGAAATGCAAATCCAAGGTGTTTGTCTGAGCTAGGTTTGGTTGAAGTTTGGACCACTCAGGGGGGTGATGCAATGAAGGTTCTTGTGTTCTGAAAGAGTGTTGGGCAATTCCTATTGTGTCTTAATGGCTTTGTCCTGTGTTGGATCTTGAGTGAAGGGCTACTCCTACCATTTTGCCTTAGTTCAGACTTTGCTGCAGGGAGTTTCAAAACATCTTGCCTTGAATGGATGACCAACCCTGCATTTCTCAAAGGTGGCCTCCTCAGTTTCTGTTTGGGGGCAGGGAGATTGGAGCTGTTTGCTGCCTCTAAAATAAAACCACGTTTTCTCCATTTCTTATTTAGCGAAATATAACATTCTGCCTTTTTAAATATTTCTCAAAATATTTCATTCTTCTAGGAGGGGGACGACAACTCTCTACATGAGATATAAATTCAAGAAACAATTAATTTGTATTGTAAAATTAATAGAATAAGATAGGTGATTACATAAAGTTATATTGTTGCTAAATGGACAATTGGGGATCTAAGGGAATAACTTCAGTTTAAAATGAGGGAATATTAATTGTAACTGAATATATGATGCATAAGGATAGAGATGCATTTATTTATATTGGATCGATATTTAGTGACTGTATATGTAATTGAAATATTGAAGCACAAAAATCTTGTAACCAAACGACATGCTATATGTAACTGATGAGGATGCTATAAACTTATATGATTTGTTTGTTTTTGTATGTGTAAAAATAAAAATAAACTTTTGAAAAAAGAAACAATTTGCATCTTGGCAAAAGCCTTAGGTATGTTTTGCTTATAGGCCATTGTCTTTTTTAAAAAATGCAAGGGAATTTCAGAGAAGTTTTTGCCAAGGAATATTGGTCCTTTCCAGGGGTGGGTTTCTGCAGGTTCGCACCTACTCGCGATAGCCGGTTGGTGAAATTTAGAGAACCGGTGAGAGGGGGTTCCACCGCCGTACCTGGAAGTAAATCTGGCCCACCGCTGCCAGTGACCCAATGGGAAGGAAAGGAAAGGTTGGAAAAAAGGAAGGAAGAAAGGAAAGAAGAAAGAAAGAAAGAAAGAAAGAAAGAAAGAAAGAAAGAAAGAAAGAAAGAAAGAAAGAAAGAAAGAAAGAAAGAATGAATTTATCATCACAATTGAGTCCAAAATTTTGGTTGCTAAGCAAGAGCGTTGTTAAAGGAGTTTCACCACATTTTAAAAGGTGGCCACTCCCACCTGTCACATGACTGCCAAGCCACGCCCACAAAATAGGCCACACCTACAGAGTAGGTTCTAAAAAATTTGAAACCCACCCCTGGTCCTTTCCAAAGCCCCTTTCTTAATTAAAACCACAAAGAGAAAGTTCCTTGGTAGTTTGCTTTGCATTAAGTATCTGCATCTGCAGGAGAAACAGAAAAATCTTCTTTATTATCGTGTGGCATACCCCTGGAGGAAATTAATTCAATGTGATTAACATCCTTGCAGTCATCTCCAGAAAGATGCAGTCTCAAGGTGTCACTTGCTGTGAAGTGTTACTGGAAGTCGCATCCTTATTCACGACTTCTGATGGTCCTGAAAAAAGAACAATGGAGATAATCAGACGTTTCCTGAGCTGGAAAGAATCTCTCAAACCTCGAGATGGCATCCTTGCAATCAGCATCGGATCAAGAGAATTCCAAGCGACACCTTCCCTACCTCGGCTGCGCAAAATGGCATTGAGAAACAAAATGTGCCAAAGGGAGCCCGGACAGAAATAGCAAAGCATTTGAAAAAAGAAGCCACGTCTGTGACACAAGCGGTGTTGCAAAATAAAATGAGATGCTAGCATCCCCAGCAAAAGGCGGTGTAGCTGTGAATCCTAGACTCATCAAGTTGGAAGGAGCCATAGGAGGCTTCCGAGTTCAATACCCTGATAGGTGCAGAATCTGCTAGAGCAGGGGTCCCCAACCTTTGCAACTTTAAGTCTGAAGGACTTCAGCTCCCAGAATTCTCCAGCCAGCTTTGCTTCTGAGTTCAATACCCTGATAGGTGCAGAATCTACTAGAGCAGGGGTCTCCAACCTTTGCAACTTTAAGTCTGAAGGACTTCAGCTCCCAGAATTCTCCAGCCAGCTTTGCTTCTGAGTTCAATACCCTGATAGGTGCAGAATCTGCTAGAGCAGGGGTCTCCAACCTTTGCAACTTTAAGTCTGAAGGACTTCAGCTCCCAGAATTCTCCAGCCAGCTTTGCTTCTGAGTTCAATACCCTGATAGGTGCAGAATCTGCTGGAGCAGGGGTCTCCAACCTTTGCAACTTTAAGTCTGAAGGACTTCAGCTCCCAGAATTCTCCAGCCAGCTTTGCTTCTGAGTTCAATACCCTGATAGGTGCAGAATCTGCTGGAGCAGGGGTCTCCAACCTTTGCAACTTTAAGTCTGAAGGACTTCAGCTCCCAGAATTCTCCAGCCAGCTTTGCTAGCTGGAGAAGTCTGGGAGCTGAAGTCCTTCAGACTTAGTTGCAAAGGTTGGAAACCCATGTGCTAGAGTACCTCTGTCTGAAGGCCATCCAACCTGTTCTGATCTAGGCTTCACCAAATCACGAAACAGACTCCTTGTCCCGAAAGCCCCCACCCCCACATCTTTTTATTTGGCTAGTGAATTCCTAGCATTTGCATCCAGCAAAGTCCCAGCAAACAGTCTTTCAAGGGTGAATTGCAAACACAGACCTTATCAGTCCTTGGATGGTTGCCAGGCTGAGAGCTTCCAGGTGCAATGCTGAACAAGGAAATCCTTGGCAAAGAGTCTCTGTGAGGCACCAACTCAGATAAGCAAATCTTCACGCTAATGAATGAACGAATTGTCTCCCACAAACCACTCTCCTTTTGCTCCTATTTATTCCCTATGGGAGGGGACATTCAACTTCCCTTGAGCCTTTACTCCTGGGTCGACCTTTGTTCCTTAATTGTTCCCTTCATCTGGCAACAACGCACATGTGCGCACTGGGAACAGCCTCCAGTTATTCGTCTGCCTCACTGATATCTGACTCTGAAGGCAGCTGATAACTGGCATATGGCTCTGCCCCTGACCCCCGCCTCATCAGAGCCTTCCTCAGACTCCAGGACTGACCCATGTTCCTCCCCAACCTCCTCACTGTCCAAGTCTGCCACCAGCTCTGTCACAAGCGGCCTTTGAAAAGTTCCAGAAAAGGGGAACTCATCACTTGGTATGGTCTCCTGATGTTTTTTTTTAAGGTAGGTAAGTTGCAGAAAAGCTCATTTTATGTGGGTCCAAAACGGTAAAGATTTCCTGTCCAGTTGTGTCTTTACAGCCCTCTCTAAGTGGTACAGAGTCAGCTTATTGCCCCCCAAAATCTGAGCCATTGTTTTACTGATCTTGGAAGGATGGATGGCTGAGTCAACCTTGAACTGGTGGGAATCAAACTGCTGACGGTGAGCAGAATTTGCCTGTAATACTGCATTCTAACCACTGCACCACCAAGACTCTCTTTAATCTACTATTTCAACAACTAGTTCAAAAACAATGTCAGCTATGTCCAGGATTCTGGAAACCTTTGGCATGATACCTGCGTGATATTGGAATCTGGGTTGATGATGTCTTCACTTTCTTTTTCTGGAATACTTTTCACCAACCTTTGACTACCAGTTGACTTGCTCCTTGAAGACATTTTGCTTCTTCTCTCCGACAAAGATGGACCCTCCCTCTGAATTATTTACTGTTGTAAGTCTTCACCCACTAGCCTGCTCAACCAGGCGAAGGCAGTATGCAGTTCACTGCAGTTGACCCAAGGTTTCAGAAGGAAGCATCTCAACTCAATAAAGGAATTTGCCCTAAAATTATTACCAGATAGACTTGAAAAGAAGATGACCTGAATTTAATAGAATCATCCATAGGAGGAAAAATAAATAAATCATATTTGCTTCAGCTACTGGATTCACAGGAATTTTAAGACAATCTTTCTATTTTGAAGCTAAATTGTTTCATGTTTTTTTTTAAAAGATAAATATAGAATCACAGCTAGGGGTGAATAAACCTGCCAGTTTTGGTTTTGTTCAGCTGCTAAGTTTCCCCAGACTGGAATTCATTTTAGTCCCTTTCTACAACATTTTTTTTTTTTGGTGAATTTAATTTTGCACTAGAAAATCCAGAGACATACAGATCACAAAATGGAAATGCAGGCTGTGTTAGCAACTCTGGATTCAGAACCAGTGTTACAACTCTGGTCCCTTAACCAGTGTTAGGAAAATAAATGTGGAATAGTGTAATACACCGGATCGTAAAGAGATACGTTGCTTTAACCACAAATAAACTCTAAAACAGTGATAGTAAGAAAATAAATAGTCTTTACTTTGTAGCAACTAAAATGCTTCTTCCAGCCAGAGATTCTAACTTCTCAAAACAATAACAGTCCTTCACCAAAACAGAGTTATCTTACAGTGATGCAAAACAAATACTTCTTCAGTCTTCACAGCTTCAGCTCCTCAGTACAGGAATCGAAGGGAATCGAAGAAGGGAATGGTCTGTGTTCCTGAGCTTCCTTTATGGTAGAGCTGAGAATAACAGCCAATCAGAATTCAACACATAGTTCTTAAAGCTACATGGACTCTTTAAGAACATAGGCTCATATATATTGTCAACCCAATATAAGGCTGAATATCCTAACAGGCTGATTTACATATACGTTTGGGAGGATCAAGTTCATAGAGGAAAAAAAAAAGCAGTTTGAGATAATTTCTCATCCATCCCAGTTATACTTTCAGTTAAGGCCCCATGGGGAGAGTATGGCTTCTAAAAATAGTATCCAGGTGTCAGCCTCTGCTTTGGCTCTGCTTTTGCCTGCATAGCCTGACATGTTGAAACGGGGGGAGGGCTGGGGTTGCTAAGCTACTAAGGGGGCAGGAGGGAGAGAGAAAGATACAGTTGTTATCACAATGCAGTCTAACGGACTGCATTCCATTCTGATGATGACCCTGGGAAGGAACTGCACCTGATGTCGTGTCTGGCTTTGCATTGGACAATATGCTGGGGGCAAAGGGGGAAGGTTGGGTTATGCTTTGTTACGTATGTTGCGCGCCTAAATGTTTCATTCCTTGCTTGACTTTGGCTGAAGCCTCATCATTATCAGTAAAAGTAGCCTTGAACCTTCTAAATGAAGTCAAGTGTGTTCTTCCTTGATTTATGATGGAAACAGTCATGACACCAGGATCACTCAAATGTTAGATAGAGAAATTGAAAAGAAACACGTAAGAACCTCCTCCAGGAAGAGATCATAGCAACAGTGCACAGACTTATACACCACTCTGCATTGTTTTACAGGACTCTCTGATCAGTTTACAATGTCAGCATACAAGTAGGGGCCAAAATTGTGGCAACCTTTTGGAAAAAGTATATTTTGGAGGTTTGATGATTAGTAACACCACTTTTTATGGGAGTAGTGCCATAAAATTGTATATCAACGGAAAGATAATTGAATCAAGAATGCAATGCGCTACCTTTTGTGAAGACTTTGCTATGAGAAGAGCACTTATAAAGAAGAAAAGTGAAACACGTAGAAAAAAAATGAGATATACAAAAATTATATCTGACAAATGTCCTCCTGTCAGCTCCAATGCATGGCATCAATAACTGAATTCTACTATCATCTGATTGGCTCATGGCCAAAACAAGATGGCACCTGATTGGCTCTCTAAACATTCACTCATTGGCTAGAATGAAATGAAGGGAAGCTACCTGATATCAAACTAAGCAAGTTGTGCTTCCTTTTTCTGGTTATTTGGCTATAACTTTTCATACAATACAGATAATTGGACAACCTTGGTTGCATTACATTCTTGATTAAATTACCTTTCCATTGATATACAATACAATACAATACAATAGCAGAGTTGGAAGGGACCTTGTAGCTCTTCTAGTCCAACCCCCTGCGTGGGCAGGAATCTTATACCATTTCAGACAAATGGCTAACATCTTCTTAAAGACTTGCAGTGTTGGGGCAACTTCTGGAGGCAAGCTGTTCCAGAGGTTAATTGTTCTGTCAGGAAATTTCTCCTTAGTTCTAAGTTGCTTGTCTCCTTGATTAGTTTCCACCCATTGCTTCTTGTCCTGCACCCAGTTTTATGATACTACTCCCCCCGCCCAAAAAAAGTGGTGTTGTCAGCCATCAAACCTCAAAAACACTGTACACTTTCCCCAAAAGGTTTCTACAATTTTGGCCACTACTGTATTGTCCCCAAGAAACCGTAACCAAATTATAATTTATATTTAAAAAGTCAGAAGCGGGGGGCTATCCTAGGCCGGCTTGTTGGAATTAGTACGTCTTAAGACATTGGCGGAAGAGGCGGAGGTCCGAGGTAGTGCGAAGGTCGGGGGGTAGGTCGTTCCAGAGGGCCAGGCCCGCCACAGAGAAGGCTCTTCCCCTGGGTGTCGCCAGCCGGCATTGCCCAGCCGACGGCACCCGGAGAAGGCCCGCTCTGTGGGAGCGGACCGGACGAAGGGATGTATGGGGCAGGAGGCGGTCTCGTATATAGCTAGGCCCCGAGCCATGGAGCGATTTAAAGATGGTAGTCAACACCTTGAAGCGCACTCAAAAGGCCACAGGCAGCCAGTGCAGCTCGCGCAGGAGAGGTGTTACGTGGGCTTGCCTTGAGGCACCCATAACCACCCACGCGGCCACATTCTGCACTAACTGTAGCCTTCGAATTACACTATTCTGCATATATTAGCTAACATTGGTTATGGGACCAGAGTTCTATCACTGGTTCTGAACCCAGAGTTGCTAACAGGAACATTAGAAATCATTGTTTGTTTAGATTAAAACTACAGTACATTGGTATTTTGATTATGGACTTAAAACACATAGGCATATTTCTCCCAGTGTGAAACTCTACTTATATCTACGTGGTTGCAAAATTAACCCAGAGTACCAAAGTTTTAATTATTCAAAACAAGCCTCTCTCGATATTTTATGCTATGCCTGACAAATATTATTATACACTGGAGAGTCACTATATTAGAAAAGCACTAAAATTATGTATATCAATTAACAATATTATTATACTTAAAGTCTTGATAAATTATTGAGATAGCCTTGATCTTCTTCTGGAGAAATGTAAATGGAAAAAGAGAATGGACCTATTCTTTTTCACTGGCAATGATGACATTAAAGATTCTCTCCATGGTAGGACTATCTTTATAATAATGGCAACCTATTTCTCTTCTCCCTACCCGTTGATTGGGCTATCATTTTGCAGGTTAAATTAAAGCGTCTAAACATTGCTAGGTAAAGGTTAAGGTTCCCTCACACACATGTGCTAGTCATTCCTGACTCCACGGGGCGGCGCTCAGCTCCATTTCCAAGCTGAAGAGCCAGCGCTGTCCAAAGACATCTCTGTGGTCATGAGTAAATACCAAGGATTCAGAGAACACTGTTACAGTGGTACCTCGGTTCACGAACTTAATTCATGAACTGACTCTGGTCGCGATCCGAATTGGTCGTGAAGCGAGGCACAATTTCCCATAGGGTTCAATGTAAATCCGGTTAATCCGTTCCGACCTTGTTTTTGATCGTGATTCTTGAACTGACTCTGTTCGCGAACAGAATTGGTCGTGAACAGAGGCACAGTTTCCCATAGGGTTCAATGTAAATCCGGTTAATCCGTTCTGACCTTGTTTTTAAAATGTCCGCGGCTCCGGTTCGTGAAGCGAGGCGGGGTTCGTGAATCTGAGCATTTTTACGAACTTTTCTGTTCGTGATGCGAGGGCGGAGTTCGTGAAGCGAGGCGGAGTTCGTGAAGCGGAGCACATTTTTTGGGAAATTTTTGGTTGTAATCCGAATTGGTCGTGAACAGAGGCGTTCGTGAACCGAGGTACCACTGTACCTTTCCACCAAAGGTGGTTCCTATTTTTCTACTTGCATTTTTACATGCTTTTGAACTGCTAGGTTGGCAGAAGATGGGACAAGTAATGAGAGCTCCCTCCAGCACACGGCGCTAGGGATTCGAGCCCCCAAACTGCCAACCTTTCTGATTGACAAGCTCAGCATCTTAGCCACTGAGCCACCGCATCCCATTCATTGCTAGAGAAGCTCAAAGAGCCCGAATGGAACTTTCTGTTCTATGGTAGATATTTGTTTGTTCTTAGAGGTTCTTCAAATAAGGCATGTGTAACCCAACTGGAAGATGGAAGCGTATTTCTCCACTAGTATCCTTCAGAACGAAAGCTTGAACAGGTCCCAATTCATGGCTTCATCGATTGAACGGACTAGCATTGGGAACTTTCATGTCCCTGTGTCCTGGAAGAATGCCCCATTCTTAGATGCCCATGGAGATTCTCAGTCATCCAGGTCAAAAGTGCTTTTTCAAAAGGCAACTGGACTTCTTCAGAAGTGAAGAAGCTTCTTGAATGAGGAGCGAAATATCTTTAAGAAAAACCAAGTCCAGTTTCCTTTTGAAAAAAAACAACATCATCTTTGGAACTCCCCTTCTTAGCGTTAATATGATTTTACTAAGAAAAATAACTTAGGATAATGGGACGTGTAAAGCTTATCACTTCATTGTGGTGTTTGAATCACTGGAGAAGAGCCTCATGCTGGGGAAGATTGAGGGGACGACAGAGAATGAGGTGGCTGCATGGAGTGAGTTCGGCGTGAGCTTAAATGGACTCCAGAGGTTGGTAGAGGACAGGAAGGCCTGGAGGAACGTTGACCATTGGATCATGATGGGCCAGACATGACTTTACAACTAACAACAACAACAAAAGATAGAGATTTCAAATTGCTTTATCCTTTGGGCAAGGATGTTAGATGAGTCCATTGTTAAGGGATTTAATTATGCATTTTGTGAGTGATCTTTAATATGTCTTTCGTTTTTGTCTCTTGCTTTTCATGAGGTTTCAGCTTCCAGAATCACAGTGTGAGTTGGGCAGCCATATAAACCGAATGAACAAATAACTGAAGAATATTTGCCATCAGTAGATGGCAAAAATGTATCCATAATTCTGTGAAGGAGAATCAATATTGTTAAAATGTATGTTGATTCTGATTGACATATATTTTGAGAGGGTGCTTCTGGTTTAATTCAAATCCTTTGGGCACCTAATGAGAAGGAAGGACTCACTGGAGAAGAACCTCATGCTGGGAAAGATTGAGGGCAAAAGAAGAAGGGGATGACAGAGAAGGAGGTGGCTGGATGGAGTCATGATGGGGCACGACTTTGCAACTAACCACAACAACAACAAAGCATTTGAAGAATCCACAGAGATCATCTACTCCAACCTCCTGCTCAATGCAGAACCTGGCAAAATATGTTGGATAGATGGCTATCAACCTCAGGAGGAACATCTCCAGTAAACAGTTGTCCCGCTGGATGTCAACTCTTATCATCAGGCAGTTCTTCATACTATTCCTCTGAATATAGGTTCAAAGTTTGATTCTGGTCCTGATCTCTGGGATAAAAGTCTTCTCCTTTCTCTCACATGCCCAATCAATATTGGAAGACTGCTATCACAGATCCCCTAAGTCTCTTCCTATGTAGGTCAGATGCACCTGGTTGCTTTCAGGATTCCTCGTAGGTCTCGATTTCCTGGCGCCTCGCCGGTTTGATAGCAATTGCTCCATTCTGTTGATGGTTTTATCAAGTTTCTGCTTTGCATGATGACCAGGCCTCCTGCAATTTCCAATCACTTGAAAAAGACAAAAGGGCTCGGAAGCCAAATCAAGGAAACATTCGACTGAACCAGGGAAGTGAAGAAGGTTCCATGACAACGATGGTTAACCTTTTTGGTCCTGAGTGCCCAAAGCCAAAATGCAATGCAAGCACCCTCCTGTGCATGCGTCCCATGCCCCACGCATGCACCCCATCAGTGGTGGGTTCCGGCTGGTACGGCCCGATACAGTCGTACCAGTAGTAGTCGGGAGGAGCCACCACCGTACAAGTATGGTGGCTCGTTTGGCCCACCTGCCCACCCACGTTCCTTACCTGTACTTGAAGAGGACCTGGAGGCTCCAACTCGTCCAGAATGTGGCCGCACGGGTAATTATGGGAGCGACGCAACGCTCCCATGTAACACCTCTCCTGCACGAGCTGCACTGACTTCCGGTGGTTTTCCGGGTGCGATTCAAGGTGTTGGTTACCATCTTTAAAGCGCTCCATGGCTTAGGACCTGGGTACTTACGAGATCGCCTTCTGCCACTGAGAGCCTCCCACCAGCCAGTACGCTCCCATAGAGAGGGTCTCCTCATGGTGCCGTCAGCTAGACAATGTCGACTGGTGACACCCGGGGGGAGAGCCTTCTCCGTGGGAGCACCTTCCCTCTGGAACAAATTGCCCCTGGAATTAAGAACTATCCCTGACTTATGCACCTTCCGCCGTGCTCTCAAAACCTTTTTCTTCCAACAAGCCAGGCTGGCATAAAATATGTTTTTTAAATTCACATGTTTATTAATTTTAATCAAGGTGAGTTTGGGTTTTTTGCCCCACGTTTCAGCCAGGTTTAATATGTTTTTAAAAGCTTTTTAACTTTTGTATATTTGTTTTTATTCAGGCTGTACACCGCCCTGAGTCCTTCGGGAGTAGGGCGGTATAAAAACCCACAAACTAAACTAAACTAAACTAAACTAAACTAAACTAAACTAAACTAAACTAAACTAAACTAAACTAAACTAAACTAAACTAAACTAAACTAAACTAAACTAAACTAAACTAAACTAAACTAAACTAAACTAAACTAAACTAAGGCAACTGGGCCAGTTGCACATGTACGCAAGCATGTGGCACATGCACAACCTCTGATGTCTCCAACAAGCAGCTGGGCATTGTAGGGAAAGTGGGGTGCGCAGGCGTGCAAGGTGTACATCAGGCGCTTGCGCAGCACACATCCAGTGCATACACAAACAGGCCATGAGCAACATACTGGTAGCAAAGATAAAAGCAACCCACCACTATACCCCATACCCCATGCATGCGCTTCCCATGCATGCGTGTGTATCCCCGTTTGCACATGGACCCCACCCACCCCTTGCCTTTTTGGCTTCCATGTTAGTGCAGGAAGCTTTCTTGGCCCAAAACGGGGTGTGGAGACCTAAAAACCAGCTGGATGGCAGGAGGTGCACGCGCCAGTGGTCGGTTTCAACATTTTTGAGAACCTCTTCTGTAGTTGTGGCCTGCTTTGTGGGAGTGGCTTGCCGGCCATGTAACTGGGTGGGAGTGGCTTGGCAGTCATGTGACTGGGTGGGCGTGGCCACCTTGTAAAATGTGGTGAAACTCTCTTAATAATGCTCTTGGTTAGCAACCAAAATGTTGGCTCAGAAACTCTGGCATTTGAAGCACGCAAGTCTTAAAGCTGTCAAGTGACAAGACCTTTGCACCCCCAATTCTTTAGGAAAAAAAACCCAGGGGTGTTCAAACTTGACAGCTTTAAGACTTGTGGACTTCAACTCCCAGAATTCCTCCTCTCGCTCTTCATCTTGATGATGGGTGGACGGGCGGGGGGAGGGAGCTGGAACCGGTTCTAAACGGCACTGTAGATTTGTGGAACCTCTTCTATAGAAGAGCTTAGAACTGGCAGGAACCCACCCCTGGCATGAGCACATGCAGTGGAGCTGGGCTGGGGCGACAACTGGCATGCGTGCAGAGAGGACTCTGCATGCTCCCTGTGGCATGCATGCCATAGGTTCGCCATTATGGTTCTATGGCCTTTCTGACACTTTATTTGGGGTGATTAGGTTTGGGAGCAGAAGATGCATCCTTCCCGACATCTAGGGACCGTTGTGATTAATTAAGGTGTCTACCAACCCTGAAGCTGATCTAACTGGGGCTGTTTTCTTTTAGGTAGCTTTTTTCTATAGGGATTTTTCATCATGTGGTTTCAGGCTTGACACAGCCTGGAGCTGTGTGTGTGTGTGGGGGGGGAGTGATATTGTAGAGATACTGGGGTTTTGTAGCCAAAACAAAGTAGTTCTCTTATGACCCAAGGTCATTTCAACTGCTGGCTTCCCAGAGGAGGAGGAGGAGGAGGAGGAGGAGGAGGAGGAGGAGGAGGAGGAGGAGGAGGAGGAGGAGGAGGAGGAGGAGGAGGAGGAGGAGGAGGAAAAAAGTCATTAAGCAGCCAGCCAGCATCCACATTGGACAACGTGTCATATTGCTTGCGAGAACAGGAAATGTCCCCTTTTTAATGAGTTGGGGAACGTGGGAACATTCCGAGTGGAAATTCCACCAGTCTGTGCCAAGAAGATATCTCCAAATGAAACGGTTCTTTGAGGAACCAACCTGCCTTGGAGTTTAGTTTGCAATGGGTGCATTACCTGGAACCCTGATATTGTCTGGGTATAGAAAATAAGTCAGCAAGTGTCATTTTGCCCCTTTATAAATCTATGGTGAGGCCCCATCTGGAGTATTGTGTACAGTTCTGGTCACCATACCTTCAGAAGGATATTATGGAAATGGAAAAGGTGCAGAGGAGGGCAACTAGAATGATTAGAGGGCTGGAACACCTTCCTTACCATCTGAGGCTGCAACGGCTGGGCCTCTTCACTCTAGAACGATGGCGCCTGAGAGGTGACCTGGTTGAAGTCTATAAAATCATGCACGGTGTGGACAAAGTAGAAAAGGAAAAACTGTTTTCCCTATCGCACAACACTAGAACTAGGGGGCACTCCATGAAACTTTTGATAGCTAGACCTCAAACAAATAAGAGGAAGTACTTTTTCACCCAGAGGATCACTGGTCTATGGAACTCCCTGTCAGAAGAAGTGGTGACAGCTGTCAGCCTCGACACCTTTAAGAAAGGATTAGACGAGTTCATGGAGAACAAGGGTATCAATGGCTATCATTGTGGATGCCTAAGGACACCCTCCGGGTTGGAGAGATAGGCAGGATATCTCTCAATGCCATTTGCAGGGAATCATAAGCAGGTGAAGACATCTGCTTGGGAAGACCCTGAAGCAAAGGGTGAGCCACTGTGTGAGACAGAATGCTGGACTGGATGGGCTGTGGCCTCTTCCAGCAAGGCTATTCTTATGTTCTTACGTTCTTATGCCTGCTTTTTTGTTTTCCCCATTGGGTTTAAAGGCAGCCCGACTCATAAGATTCTGGGTGGCTTAGAATATTGGAAAATAACAAAAATGATAAAAAGCAGAAATCATGCAGCCGCGCGGGCAGTTATGGGAACCTCTAGGTTTTCCCATGTAACACCGCTCCTGCGCGAGCTGCATTGGCTGCCTGTCGTCTTTCTGGTGCACTTCAAGGTGTTGGTTATCATCTTCAAAGCGCTCCATGGCATGGGACCTAGCTATCTGCGGGATCGCATCCTGCCCCATACATCCCTGCAGCCGATTCGCTCCCACAGAGAGGGACTTCTCCAGGTGCCGTCCACTAGGTTATGCCAGCGGGAAACACCCAGGGGAAGGGCCTTTTCTGTGGTGGGCCCGACCCTTTGGAACAACCTTCCCCCCGAAATCAGAACAACCATGGACCTCCGCTCCTTCCGTCAAAAATTAAAAACACACTTCTTCTGCTTGGCCGGCCTAGGGTAATTAAACTGTTTTTAGGGGTTTTAGGGCTCAGTTTTAGTTTTTATATGGGATTTTAGCTCAGGGTTAGTTTAATTCGTTTTAACATTGTATTGTGTTTGTGATTTTTATCTGTATTTTTAAATTCCCTGTGCCCCGCCTCGACTCCCTTCGGGGAGAGAGAGCGGGTTATAAATTAAAAATTATTATTAATTATTATTATTATTATGCATATCCATGGGGGAAAAAAATCCTCAACAAGAATTCTACAGTGGATGAGCCCTAAGCACAAGCTAAGGGTTGGGGAAACAGCCTACTTTGGAAACTGTTAAGGATATCTCTGTTAGGAGACCAAAAATGTGTGCAGCGGAATGTAGCGAGAGATATGTTGCTAAGTATCCACACTATCAGTCACAGACACTGAAGGCAAAACAAGTAGACTTTTACTTGCATTGGAAAAATAAAGAGACACTTCTTCACAAACAAGTGATAAGAAGTCCTGAATCATATACACAATCTATTACTCAAACGTTGGCTTACAGTTGCTCGACTCACAATTCTCTTCGCTGATCAATAGCTGACATACAGGGCAGCCATCATCCAAGGATCAGCCTCTAACAGTGATTCTGGCTCCCTCTTATGGCTGATTGAGGAAACAGCAGCCAATCACATCTCACTGTAGCAGTTAAAGTTACAGATACAATATTCCAATCGTGGCTTATATATATTGTCAACCCAATACTAGGATTACATTCCTAACAGAAACTCTTGACTCGAACAGAAATCATGCCTAGTATAACTAACACCACTCTTTTTTTTTTTTAGAAAGTTATCCAATAGGGAGACAAGCTTGTGAGAGGAAATTTCACAAGTTCATTTTGTTTTACAGGAAAGACTAGATGTCCACGGGAAACCTGGCCTGCTTTTCCTTTGAAGAAGATGACTAAAATGTCTTCTTGTCCACTTATGTGGTTTGTGCTTTGTAAGTCCAAGGAACAGACCCACAAATATTGTCTTCTACTATTGAATTACACGGAATGCAGTGGCTCAGTGGCTAAGATGCTGAGCTTGTCGATCAGAAAGTTCAACAGTTCGGCGGTTGTGCGAGTAATTTATTTACCCACGGTGAGATTTTGCTTACATATTTAACAGGAGCAAATTTTGAGGACACCTTACTTCTTCATTCTACTTATGGGTGCGTGCGTGCGTGCGTGTGTGTGTGCGTGTGTGTAAATAAGAAAATAAGGATGTGGTGGCTCAAGGGCTAAGACGCTGAGCTCGTTGATCAGAAAGTTTGGCAGCTCAGCAGTTTGAACCCCTAGAGCCACGTAATGGAGTGAGCTCCCATTACTTGTCCCAGCTTCTGCCAACCTAGCAGTTCGAAAGCATGTAAAAAATGCAAGTAGAAAAATAGGAACCACCTTTGGTGGGAAGGGAACAGCGTTCTGTGCGCCTTTGGCATTGAGTCATGCTGGTCACATGACCACGGAGACGTCTTCGGACAGCGCTGGCTCTTTGGCTTTGAAACGGAGATGAGCACCGCCCCCTTAGAGTCGGGAATACCTATTGAATTATTGAGAGCCAGTTTGGTGTCATGCTGAAAGCTTCAAGCAAGAAGCCAGGAGATGTGAGTTCAAGTCCTACCTTGAGCCAGGTCACTTTTCTTCTCAGCCCTAGAAAGGAAACAATGGAAAACCACTTCTGAAAAGTTTGCCAAGAAAACTTCAGAGGCTTGACTAGAGATGGTTTCCAAGAGTCAACATTGACTCAAAGGCATGCAAGCACACAAACAACACAGAGAGAGAGTTAAACACCCCCCCCAAAACACTACTGAACGATAAGCCTTTGTCACGAACGCTATGTGTTATGCATTAAAATCTTCCAGTGCAAAGACTAGTAATCTCTCCCTTTCAAAAGTAGAGTTAACTAAGGAAATTAAAACAATAAGTCTGGATTTTGTGGTCTTTTAATGCCAACTTCAAGTTGTGGAAAGCAGACTTGTTCTCCGTTAATTCTTTAATTAAATGTCAGCTTCTGCAGCTCCAGTTTCTCCCGGAAAAAATGGCAGTTTATCGCTTGCTCTACTGGAAAATACAAATGAGAAATGACCTGGAACTGCAAAACACCCTAAGACCTTCTGAAAGAATCTAAGAGCAGAAGCTGCAGACTTATTAACATGATCACCATGTTAAGCACATGAGCATCCTAATCAAGGGCTGCACATCATCAAGCAGACATTGAACTGTCATGAGGCAGGAGAGGCTGTGCACCGTCTCTTATTAAGCTTTTATGCTTCCGCATAAAGATGCTTTGCATATGCAAAGGAACAGGTCTATCTGCTTGAAGTCTATCTGGACTTCATCATTCCATCTGACTTTTGGAATTAATGACTCACAAAGTCTACGATCAAATTAGCTTGAGGAACTAAGGAACTGCTATAGATCTCAGTTCTGGAGGACTCCGTGTGTGACCACGTTATTCACACACGGTGAGATTTTGCTCACATATTTAATAGGAGCAAAATTTGAGAGCATCTTACTTCTTCATTCTACTTACAGGTGTGTGTGTATGTATAAATAGGAAAATAAGGGACGTAGGTTTTGTAGAAGACATTGGACAACCATTTGTCTGAAAGAGTATAGGGTCTCTTGTTTGTGCAGGGGTTTAGATTAGAAGGTCTCCAAGGTCCCTTCCAACTCTGTTATTCTGTTCAGTCTGAAAGTTCAAATCCTCTATCTTTGCACCCAGAGAACTTGTGGCAGGAGTACCTTCAGAGCAGTGGTGGGTTTCGGCTCCTGTTACAACCAGTACACTGCAACAGGGGCCTGGTGTGCACGACGAGCATGTGTGCTGGGCACACATGTGGACCCACTGCCTGCGACACTCCAGTTGTTCAGCAGAGCATTGTGCAGGCGCATGTGCACAGATGGCCCATTTCCTTCAAATACAGGTAAGGAATGAGGGTGGGTGGGTAGACCCTCCAAAGCATCGTTCCGGTACAGTGGCTGTTGCTTCCGTCAGGAACCGGTACGCACGTACCAGGGCGTACCGCCTGAAACCCACCACTGCTTCAGAGTTTCTTTCACCACCCATTATGTATGCGTGGCCCAGAGGTGGTATTCAGCCGATTTGGACCGGTTCACCTGAACCAATAGGGGAAATCGCAGCTGGAGCTTCCCTTTGCCCCAGCTCTATACCATCCCATTTAGGCACATTTTCAAGCCAAAGCAAAGGCCAAGCACATGCATGGATGTGCATGCTCACATTTGTGTTGTGGCCCAGCTGGCCCCGGATGAGCTGCTGATGGACTTCTCTAGTGAGGAGTCCTATGAGTCTGCTCTGGAGGAGGAGGGCAACCTTGAGAGAGCAGAGAGCCCAGCTGGTCATTAGGAGGCACCTGGGTCTTGGAGTAGTGGGGAGGATCAAGGCCAGTTTGTCTCTGATGCTAGGTTGAGAAGAGCTGAAAAAAGGAGGCTTCATTTGCATCAGAAGTGAACTCGAAGGATTTGAATTAGTCCTAGCTGCCTAATGACTGGCCCCTCCCAAGAGGGTTTAAAAGGAAGTCTTTGCTAAGAAAGTCCTTGCAGAGAACAACGTTGAATTTTTAGGTTCATGTTTATTCGTGTTGATTTTCAGGTTCGTGTTTAATCGAGTTAGGAAGCTTCGTATCTGTTCAGAGTCATTCAGGCAAGCAGCCAAGAGAGTCAGCAGCAGGCAGCCAGTCTTGTGTTAGTTGGAGAAAGGGGGGGGGGTCAGAACACATTTGTAAACTGGTATGGAAAGTAAAGAGTAATAACCCTGCTGCGGGCTATGTTTTCCCTTGTCTGACGGTTTCCTAGGCAGCATCTCTTTCCCTGGTCTCCCAAGGTCATTCTCGCCAACCGTTACAAAGGACTGAACTTTCATTCCACCTCTGGATGTGCACAACGCATTAAGCCCCAGAATAACTGCAATGACCGGGGTTTACTCCATGTGGCATTAAATAAGAACCGCTCAGCAAAATTAATACGGATCAAGCTTACCACGTTTATAAGAATGTCATCAGTTGAGCTGTACCTCAGTTCAAATTTACTGAGATTATCCGAGAGTTCTGGGTGTGTCAATAAAATTTCCCCCAACCCCCCCTCCCCCTTTCCTTGCAAACAAAAGCAAATTGTTTTCATGCAACTTTCCAAAGTGCTTTGTCAGGTTCACGGAGGGAAAGTTGTACTGTGTTTCCATCCAAGAAAAATGACAGCAGTTGGACTCCATTCAGCAATGCCATTTGTGCTGCAGATATAGACCTTTAAGTCGGATATTAAAAATCGGCTCTCAGAGCATTCGCTGACAGATTTCTCTCTCTCTCTCTCTTTCACTCAGGCACCAATTCTTAGAATCAAAGGTCTTTCTGTAACCAGTAAAGATGAAAGAAGTTGGGGGGGGGGGGAAAGCTATGAGGATAAGAAGAAGCTAAGTCCAACTTTCAGGAGAGATGATGGAGTAGCTTTGATTCTCTTCTCTCTTTGTGGAACAGTATTCCATCAATTTTTGTCTCCTCCGCTTCATCCCCCCTACCCCCTCCTCCAACAAGAACAGGAACCTGGATCTTTACCATTATCCTGAAGTTATTAAACAATAAATAATAAATATAGAGAAGAAATGATAGTGGAAGGTAAGGATCCAGGACAAGGGGGCGTTCCATGAAAAGTGGAAAGTAACTTGATGGGGATAGGATAGGATAGGATAGGATAGATTAGGATAGGATAGGATAGAATAACAGAGTTGGAAGGGACCATGGAAGTCTCCTAGTCCATCCTCCTGCCCTACACCACTTCAGACAAATGGCTATACACCATCTTCCTAAAGACTTCCAATGTTGGAGCATTCACAACATCTGGAGGCAAGTTGCCCCACTGGTTAATTGTTCTCAATGTCAGAAAATTCTTCCTCAGTTCTAGGTTGCTTCTCTCCTTGATTAGTTTCCACCTATTGCTTCTTCTTCTGCCCTCAGGTGCTTTGGAGAATAGTTTGACTCCCTCTTTTTTGTGGTAGCTCCTGAGATATCAGAACTGTCAACTACCCTAACAAGGCCTGCTTCATAAGAAGCGACCCGAAATTATAATACAAAAAGCAGTGATTTATTAACAGCTTCATTAGGCATTTCTCATTAGGCATTTCTTATTTGCAGCCATCTTTTTTTGCTTTCTTTATCTGCTTCTGAACTTTGTCCGCATTACTGTCCTCCCTTCAGCCTTCATCATGTCACATTAGCCAATGAGAGATGGTAGTTTAGACATGCGCATTCACAGGCCACCTTGAGATTCCATCCTGACCACAGGTATGTATGTCATTCTCCTCTCTATGGCAGTTTGATAGTAGTCATAGAGATGCTTCACAAACTGACAGGAACACTGCTATCATGTCTCCCCTGGTCCTTCTTTTTATTAAACTGGACATACCCAGTTCCGGCAACCTTTTTTCATATGCTTGAAAGGAACCAAATTAAAACATGCCAACTAGGACAGTGTGGCTTTTTATTCATATTTTTTATTTTTATTCATACCCCCCTTATTATTTTTATAACCAAGTCAATCTGGTAAACATACTTAATAGACATTCTTCTTCCTATTTTCCTCCACAACAAAAGCCCTGTCAGATGAGTTGGGTTGAGAGAGAGTGACTGGCCCAAAATCACCCCAGATGACTTTCATAGCTAAGGTGACACTAGAACTCACAGTCTTCTGGTGATTTGACCAAAGTTGCCCAGCCAGCTTTCGTGCCTAAGGTGGGACTAGAACTCATGGTGTCCTGGTAATTGGTCCAAGATCATCCATCTGGCTTTTATGTCTTAGAGGGGGCTAGAACCCACTATCTCCTGTTGGTTAGCCCAAAGATGACCAGCCTAAGGCAGGATTAGAACTCTTTGATTCCTGCTTTCCATCCTTGTGATTTAACCAATGCACCAAACTAGTGGAAGACAGAAAAGACAATGTTTTCTCCAGGTTGCCTTAACTGCTGGCTGGATACCATTTGAAGATGGTGTAATGGATGTCAACTCTGAAGCGAACCTGAATGGGGCCATTTTGAAGGCTTCAGGATTGCCACAATGAGAAGAAGGGAGAGGGAAAGGGCAATGGTGGGATTCAAATTTTTTTACTAACAGTTCAGTGAGCATGGCTTGGTGGGTGTGGCAAGGGAAGGATACTGTGAAAACTCCATTCTAGGGGAAGGATACTGTAAAATCTGCATTCTGTCCCCACTCCAGGGGAAGGATACTGTAAAATCTCCATTCCCTCCCTACTCCAGGGAAAGGATAGTGTAAAATCTTCATTCTGTCCCCACTCCAGGGGAAGGATACTGTAAAATCTCCATTTCCTCCCCACTCCAGGGGAAGGATACTGTAAAATCTCCATTCTGTTCCTACTCCAGGGGAAGGATACTGTAAAATCTCCATTCTGTCTCCACACCAGGGGAAGGATATTGAAAAAATCTCAATTCCCTCCTCACTCCATGGGAAGGATGCTGTAAAATTTCCACTCTGGGGGAAGGATACTGTATTCCTGCGTTCAGTTTTGGTCGCCACGGCGTAAAAAAGAGGTGGAGACTCTAGAAAGAGTGCAGAGAAGAGCAACAAAGATGATTAGGGGACTGGAGACTAAAACATATGAAGAACGGTTGCAGGAACTGGGTATGTCTAGTTTAATGAAAAGAAGGACCAGGGGAGACATGATAGCAGTGTTCCGATATCTCAGAGGCTGCCACAAAGAAGAGGGAGTCAAGCTATTCTCCAAAGCACCTGAGAGTAGAACAAGAAGCAATGGGTGAAAACTAATCAAGGATAGAAGCAACTTAGAACTAAGGAGGGAATTTCCTGATAGTTAGAACAATTAATCAGTGCAACAACTTGCCTCCAGAAGTTGTGATTGCCCCAACACTGCAAATCTTTAAGAAGATGTTGGATAGCCATTTGTCTGAAATAGTAGGGCTTCCTACCTAGGCAGGGGGTTTGACTAGAAGACCTCCAAGGTCCCTTCCAACTTTGCTATTGTATTGTATTGTATTCTTCAACGATAATTTATTTTTTGGCTGGTCCTGAGATTTCAATGGAGGGATGACATCAGGCTGAGGAAAGCTGGCCCCCTCATCCATCAATTAAAGAGCCGGTGGAGTCAGAAATATAATTGCTGATTTATGGAAGTCATCTCCAGCTCTGTCCTCCTCTTTCTTTTCCGACTCCCCGTGTGTTTCTATTGTCTTCAGCTGTGATGGATGAGGGTTCATGCCATAAGTGCACTATCCGACTCCAGCCATTTGTCAAAGGATGTTGGCAACTTGTCTGCATGGCAGCTTCTGGTCTGAGTCATGTCTTTCCTTTGGACAAAGACATCCCTGCTATTTGTCACCGTCTCGTTTCTCTACCTAAACACAATGTTGCTTTGCTTCGAAGGATCAAGGTTCAGGGGAAGCAGAGTGACCCCAGAAAGATGATTGCATTATTCTGGGCATCCAGGAGTTTGAAAGGATGTCTGTGCCGGATAGAGGTTTGGGGCTCTGACAAGATCAGCTCGGTGGCGTTGGATCTGGATTGGCAATTTTTAAAGAAAAGGAAAACAGGCTACGTTGTCGACTTTTTAAAATTGACAATATGCAATTCTTCTTTCTTTTTTTGGGAGGGGGCATATTGAGGTATTGCCAAAAAGATCTGCCATAGTTGTTTCCCATTTAAAGAAGATAAGCAAATAGGCTGCAATCAAAGAGCCAGTGGAAATGGACACCGGTATTTTGTCAACAAGAGGGAGGAGGAGGAGGAGAAGGAGGAGGAGGAGGAGGAGGAGGAGGAGGAAGAAGAGTGAAGGACAAAGAGGAGAAGGAGGAGAAGGAGGGGGAGGGAAGGAGAAAGGGAAAGAGAAGAAGAAGAAAAAGGAGGATGAGAAGGAGGGGGAAAATGGAAGGGGAAAGAGTAGGAGGGGGAGGAAAAGGGAAGGGGAAAGAGGAGGAGGAGGAGGAGGAGGGAAGGGGAAAGAGGAAGAGGAGGAGGAGGAAAAGTGAAGGGGAAAGAGGAGGAGGAGGAGAAGGGAAGGGAAAAGAGAAGGAGGAGGAGGAAAGGGGTGGAGAAAGAGAAGGAGGAGGAGGGAGGAGGAAGGAGGAGGCAGAAGAAAGAAGGGGAAAGAGAAGGAGGAGGAGAAGGGGAAAGACACAGAGATGAGAATAAGAAAGAAAAGGAGGACAAGAAGGAGAAGTAGGAGGAGGGAGGAGGAGGAAGAAGGAAGGGGAAGGGGAAACAGTAGGATGAGAAGGAGAAGAGAAGAAGAAGAGAAGGAGAAGGAGGACAAGAAGGAGAAGGAGGAGGAAGAAGGAGGAGGGGGAAGACAACGGAAGGGTAAGGGGAAAGAGAAGGAGGAGAAAGACAACTAGGAGGAAGAAAAGGAGGAGGAGGAAGGAGAAGGAGGACATGGGGGGGGAGAGAATCTTTCACCCATCTCGATTTTGCATAAAACGACTGTTTTCTCAGAAACCCAAGAGGTTGCAAAAGACCACTCTTGATTTCTCTGCAGTGTTCCAGGTTCTCAGATCAAAGGAGATATCGATCATCAGGAACGTACGTCTTTGGAGATGGCTTCACCAGGCTCCAAAGTAATCCTTCCTTTTTAAGCTTCACTTTGGCCAAAAAGTGGACCGCAAATGTTCCTATAAAGAGTTGGACCCCATCCCGTTATTGGGTTTATAGGAACTTTAATGGAGGATTGTGGGGGGGGTTTAACTGAAAGATTGGGGGATTTAGCAAAGGATTTGCACAATTTCCTTATTCCTGGAATGCTTTCATCGTATTTCAAGCGTGAACGGGACACAAATGGAGTTTTTGTTTGCTTGTTTAATACAGAAAGCATTCTAAAGCCATCAGATCCAGAAATCCAGATTAATACGCTGATGCAGAAATAGAAGATCAGCTAAACAGTTTTCGTTCCATCAGAAGTTGATTGCTCCACGTGGAAACCTCCTATGGCAGAATTTCCTTTCTCTCTTTTTTTATGTTTTGTTAGGATAGTAAGAATGATTTTCCTTAATCTACTAGACATTAACGAAAAGAAAAGAAAATAAGCTACCAGGGGAAAAAAAAAAAACCTGTATTTTACGCTGCCGTGATCTGGATTCTGTTGAAAATGAAAAGTACCCTATTATTGAAAATGTTTATATTTTGCAAACTGTCTATTCAGAAGATTTCCAGCAGAACTGGATTTTTCACACATCACAGCTGTTAGTAAGGGGTTGGGTATAGATCAGTTGTGGGATTCAAACATTTGAAGCGCTCCATGGCTCGGGGCATATGCGAGACCGTCTCCTGCCCCATACATCCCTCAGACCGATACACTGCCACAGAGAGGGCCTTCTCAGGGTGCCGTCGGCTGGACAATGCCGACTGGCGACACCCAGGGGGAGAGCCTTCTCTGTGGCGGGCCCAGCCTTCTGGAACGACTTACCCCCTGAACTCCGCACCATCTCCGACCTCCGCCTCTTCCGCAAGTGTCTGAAGACACACCTATTTCATCTAGCCGGCCTAGCGTAACCTCCATACTGACTATTAGATAGTTTTAAACTTGGGATTTTAATTCGGTTTTTAGCACAGGGTTTATTTATTAGAATAAGTATTTTAAATTTTATATATTTTATATATTTTGTATGTATTTTAACATCCCTGTGCGCCGCCCTGAGTCCTAACGAGGAGAAGGGCGGGGTATAAATTTAATAAAATAAAAAAATAAATAAAATAAATAAAAATTTTTACTACTGGCTCTGTGGGCGTGGCTTTGTGGGTGTGGCAGGGGAAGGATACTGTAAAATCCCCATTTCCTCCGCACTCCTGGGGGAAAGTTACTGCAAAATCTCCATTCCTTCCCCACTCCTATGACATCTTTTCTTTTGAATCTCAGACCTGCCACACTTTCTATTATTCTACTGTGCATTTCCTATTGTGGGAAAATGGGAGGGTTTTTTAAATATATAGTTAGATGATATGTAGCCATAACAAAATTCCTTTCTAGAAAGCCAAGGTCATCCTTTGTCTTTGCATCTCTGCACCTGATTGGAACTGGATGGGTGGAAGCCGCCAGCATGGCAGTGGGAGATTGGACCATGGGATGGACTTGTGGGTGTGGGGGCAAGATCTTGAACTTTCAACGAGGTGGGGCAAACTGGGAACTTTTCAGAGTCGGGTTGTCCCAGATGTGCCAACACGGCTCTCTTCATAAATTGGAACTTTGAGGAATTCTTTGCCTTGGACTCTGATTTACTTTTGGATGCTATTTGGAACCCTGACTCTGAAAACAATAACTGCAATTGTTTTTAGGGAAAGGAAATGGAAGGGAAGGAGGGGAGGAAAGAGGAGGGGAAGATAGAGTAGGGAAGGGAAGAATGAAGGAAAGGAAAGGATGAAGGAAAGGGAAGGAAAGAAAGGAAAGGATGAAAGAAAAGGAAGGAGAGAGGAAAAGGGAGGGAGGGAACAAGGAAGGAAGGAAGGAAGGAAGGAAGGAAGGAAGGAAGGAAGGAAGGAAGGAAGGAAGGAAGGAAGGAAGGACATGATGTACTGTATATGTTTGAACTGACTGGGAACATATCCAATGACAAATAACTCTCCCACATTCAGCAATGATGATTCTGAAACATGTTACAGAAAATTTATAAATTCAAGTTAACAAGAAGAGCAAAACATATTCTTTCTTTAAATGGACCTCACTTACGTAAGATTTTTTTTTTGCATTCCATTGAAACAGAAGGAATTCCCACTGTTCAGTACTTTAAATAATAACTGGACATTTGAGGCACCCACTAAGCTGACAACAGCTACAAATCACGACTGCGTCTTTTATTATTCTAATTAACAAAAGGGTTATTATTAGATTAAAAGAAAGAAAAATGAGCTATGCTCTGATACAGCTACCACCTGTATTATCTTTCATTTTGGGAGAAAACAAATAATGCCCCCCTCATTTGCGAAAAGCCATTCTGAACATTCCTACAAAAATACGTAAAATAAGGTTTCAGAAATCCATATTTATGACCTTGAACTGCAATTATAATAAATCAATTAAATAGGTTTCATTTGATTATCTTCTGTGTATTTATTTCTTTTCTGTTTCTGACGTTAAAAATTAGAAATCGAGGGGGCCTTCGTTGGGGATGAGGGTTTTTTTGGCTGATGTTTCATTACCCATCTACATAATATCATCAGTGCTAGTAGGGAGTGAGGTTTCTACATCTGATAATGGTACCTTGTTTGGGTTTTTAAAAAAGCATTTATAAGAAGACAATCAAACTCAGAAAGCACCAAGGACCTTTCCTTTCAACCCTGAGCTACAAATACCCTGTTTTCCCAAAAATAAGACCTCCCCAGATAATAAGCCCTCCCCAAAATGATTGCAACACAGCAGCAGCCATGAGGTGACTACGCTCTCCGCTTCCTGCACCTCATAAATTATAGGACCTCCCAAAAATAAGGCCAAATGCTTATTTAATACAATAATACAATAGCAGAGTTGGAAGGGACCTTAGAGGTCTTCTAGTCCAACCCCCTGTCTAGGCAGGAAACCCTATTCCATTTCAGACTATTTCAGGCTGTCCAACATCTTCTTAAAGACTTCCAGTGTTGGGGCCTTCACAACTTCTGGAGGCAACTTCTGTTCCACTGATTAATTGTTCTCACTGTCAGGAAATTTCTCCTCAGTTCTAAGTTGTTTCTCTCGTTGATTAGTTTCCACCCATTGCTTCTTGTTCTGCCCTCAGGTGCTTTGGAGAATAGTTTGACTCCTTCTTCTTTGTGGCAGCCCCTGAGATATTGGAAGACTGCTATCATGTCTCCCCTAATCCTTCTTTTCATTAAACTAGACATACTCAATTCCTGCAACCGTTCTTCATAGGTTTTAGTCTCCAGACCTCTAATTATCTTTGTTGCTCTTCTCTGCACTCTTTCTAGAGTCTCCACATCTTTTCTACATCGTGGAGACCAAAACTGGATGCTGTATTCCAAGTGTGGCCTTACCAAGGCACTTTGGGGGTCAAAAGAAAATAAGACACTGTCTTATTTTCAGGGAAACATGGTATTCTCTTTATCAGTAAGTTACAAAGGGAAAGCAACATTTTGTAGGAGATCTGCATGCCAATTTTTTTGCGTCTCAGGTTGTGCATCCCTGCAGTGAACTGGCTGAACAACTCCTGGCTTGACACAATGTGTCTGGCACATTACAGATCTGAATTCATTTCGTGGAAAATAAAAAAAGAATCAACAGAGAAGGAAGATGAAGTATAAACTCACCTTGTCATAAAAGATTTAAAGCACAGTCACCCATTACTAAGAAATGTTTCATTAGATTAGCTGGATGGGAGGCACAATTCTCAGGAGAGATGCGTTCAGCTATGAAACAAGGGCAGAAGTGATGAGTGAGCTTCTCTGAAATAGGACAAGTCAGGTACTAATGGCCCGGGAGTCTGTAGCTCTAATGAAAATAAGTCAAAGTTTATCAAAATCGGAAGCAAAATGTCTCAGATGGACGGATTTTCATTTTAGATTGCAGGACTTCCGCATTGTTCGGTCTCATGTATCTCATCTTTCTCTTGGCAATGCCCCATAGATTCTCTATGGGGTTCAGGTCAGGCGAGTTTGCTGGCCAATCAAGCACAGTCATCTCCTGGTAGATGGCTGCGTTGACCCTGGACTGAATGAAGCACAGTGGACCAACACCAGCAGATGACATGGCTCCCCAAATCAACACAGACTTTGGAAACATCACACTGGACTTCAAGCATCTTGCCGTGTGCGCCTCTCCATTCTTCCTCCATACTCTGGGTCCTTGGTTTCCAAATGAGATGCCAAAGTTGCTCTCATCAGAAAAGAGGACTTTGGACCACTGAGCCACAGGACTTTGGACAACTGTGCTTCATTAGGTCCAGGGTCAACGCAGCTGTCTACCAGGAGATTTCGGAGCACTTCATGCTTCCTTCCACAGATGAGCTTTATGGGGATGCTGACTTCATTTTCCAGCAGGACTTGGCACTTGCCCACACTGCCAAAAACACCAAAACCTGGCTCAATGACCATGGGATTACTGTGCTTGATTGGCCAGCAAACTCACCCGACCTGAACCCCATAGAGAATCTATGGGACATTGCCAAGAGAAAGATGAGAGACATGAAACCGAACAATGCAGAAGAGCTGAAGGCATCCTGGTCTTCCATAACACCTCAGCAATGCCACAGGCTGATAGCCACACCGCATTGAAGCAGTAATTGCTGCAAAAGGGGCCCAAACCAAGTACTGAGTACATATGCATGCTTAGACTTTTCAGAGGTCTGATATTGTCCTATGTACAATCTTTGTTTTATTGATTGCATGTAATAATCTTATTTTCTGAGATTGTGGATTTGGGGTTTTCATGAGCTGTAAGCCATAATCACCACAATTATGATAAATCACGGTTTGAACTATCTTGCTTTGCATGTAATGAGTCTTATTTCATATATTAGTTTCACCTTTTAAATTGCATTACAGAAGTAAATGAACTTTTGCACGATATTCTAATTTTTTGAGTTTCACCTGTATATTAAGATTAAAGTGACTGAGAGTGGAAACTTAATTCTTGTATAAAACAGAGCCACCGTCCTGGTGGATCAGCAGTTTCCTTTCATCTACCCATCCTAAATCTAAGTGGATGTCAGAGGAAAAACAAAGAGCGTTTTCCTTCTAGGTGAAAAATTGTCTCAGACATTGGATGATGCCCAGCTCTGCAGAGATGTGGTGGCCAGCAGCTGCCTTCTTTGGATAGCTTTTAAAATAAGAGATATAATAATAATAATAATAATCTTTATTGTCGTTGTAAAAATTACAATGAAATTGGTTTTAACTTCACTGGTGCAAAATTATAACAGAAACAAAAAAGAGAAAAGAAAAAAGAAAAACTAGCATGTGCATGAAGTGATTGCAGTTGAATTTAAAAGTCTCACAGCCCAAGGATAGAAGCTATCTTTAAACCTGTTTGTTCAGCTGGCTATACTTTGATATCTTCTGCCTGATGGTAGGAGGGCAAAGAGATACCAACCAGGGTGTGAATCATCTTTGAGAATCTTCCTTGCTCTGCTAAAGCAGCGAGATCTGGCGATGTTTTCCAGTGATGTCAGAAGGCAACCGATGGTTTCTTGTGCCGAATTGATCACTCTCTGTAGTGCCTTCCTCTCCGCAACTGTTAAACCAGCATACCACACTGTGATACAATATGTGAGGACACTTTCTATGATGGACCGATAGAAAGAGGTCATCAGCCGTTGTTCCACCTGATTTTTCCGCAGGACTCTAAGGAAATGGAGTCTCTGTTGAGCTTTTCCAATCATCAGAGACGTGTTCTTTTTCCAGGTGAGATCTTGGCTAATAAGCACTCCTAAGAATTTAAAAGAGGAAACCCTCTCCACACAACCGCCCTCAATATACAGTGGAGCAGTTTCCTCTCTGCGCCTCCGGAAATCTAGCACCATCTCCTTTGTCTTGCTAGTATTTAGACCTAAGTTGTTTCTTGAGCACCATGCGGATACCTTCTGGACTTCTTCCCTGTATGCTGATTCGTCCCCTCCAGTTATGAGACCCACCACCGTTGTGTCATCTGCAAACTTTATTATGATGTTGGATGGATCAGAGGATATGCAGTCATATGTATACAGTGAGTTTGAAAAATAAAATAAAATAGCAGAAGTGGGGCTATCATTCGGTTTCTTCACCGCTGAGTTTTGATGATGCAATCTTGAAGCTTTTCTGAGGGTTGCAGAATAGGAAAAATGAGGTTATGATTCCCACACCTGCAGTAGCATTGTGGGTTTTATTACAATGCAAGATATCAATAGCAATAGCACTTAGACTTATATACTGTTTTACAGTGTTTTCCAGCCCTCTCTAAGTGGTTTACGTATTGTCCTCAACAATCTGGGTCCTCATTTTACCCACCTCGGAAGGAGGGAAAGCTGAGTCAATCTGGAGAAATTCGATCTGCAAAAATGCTGGCAGCCAGTGATCAGCAGAAGTAGCCTGCAGTACTGCACTCTAACCACTGCACCATCGTGGCGCTGTCACCTGTAAACCCTCCCCCAAATCAAAGTAGTAACGATGTTAATAGTAACACTGGCCAAAATCACCAAACCATCAAACTGGTTGAGATGTCACCATTCCCACCAAACCACCAAACTTGCATGACGACTGGTTGTGACATTGCATGAGATGGATTGCTAAACTATTCCACCATCCCACCAGCCATCAAATGGAATGAAAAGGGTGATAAGATTGCATGAGATAGGTTACCAAACTACCATACTGGATGAAATGTCACCGTTCTGGAAGGAGATGGATCTGAACCTTAACCCTAATCCTAACCCTAAATCAAACCCAGACCCAGACCCAGACCCAGACCCAGACCCTGACCCTGACCCTGACCCTGACCCTGACCCTGACCCTGACCCTGACCCTAACCCTAACCCTAACCCAAACCCTAATCATAACCTTAACACCAACCCTAACCCTAATCATAACCTTAACCCTAACCCTAACCCTAACCCTGACCCAGACCCAGACCCTGACCCTGACCCTAACCCTAACCCTAACCCAAACCCTAACCCTAACCCTAACCCTAACCACACCCAGACCCAGACCCTGACCCAGACCCTGACCCTGACCCTGACCCTGACCCTGACCCTGACCCTAACCCTAACCCTAACCCTAACCACACCCAGACCCAGACCCTGACCCAGACCCTAACCCTAACCCTAACCCTAACCCTAACCCTAACCCTAACCCTAACCCAAACCACACCCAGACCCAGACCCTGACCCTGACCCTGACCCTGACCCTAACCCTAAGCCGAACCCAAACCCAAACCCTAACCCTCACCCTAACCCTAACCCTAATCCAAACCCAAACCCAAACCCAAACCCCTAACCCTAACCCAAACCCTAATCATAACCCTAACCCTAACCCTAACCCTGACCCAGACCAAGACCCAGACCCTGACGCTGACCCTGACCCTGACCCTAACCCTAACCCTAACCCTAACCCTAACCCTAACCCTAACCCTAACCCTAACCCTAACCCTAACCCTAACCCTAACCCTACGAGCAGTTCAATCCTGATCAACTCAAGGGTGACTCAGCCTGCCATTCTTCCGAGGTCGATAAAATAAGGACCTAGATTGTTGGGGGCAATAGGCTGACTCTGTAAACTGCTTAAAGAGAGCCACATATGAAGCGGTATATAGGTCTACATTTTGTAGCTATTGCTATTTTTAAAGAGCCACGGTGGTTAGAGTGGAGTACTGCAGGCTACTTCTGCTGACTGCCACCTGCCTGCAGTTTGGCAGTTCGAATCTCACCAGGCTCAAGGTTGACTCAGCCTTCCATCCTCCCAAGGTGAATAAAATGAGGCCCCAGATTGTTGGCCGGCAATATGTTGACTCTGTAAAACCCTTAAAGAGGACTGTGAAGCACTATGGGGCAATATATGATGTCTAAGGGCTACTGCTATTGCTATTTTTCTGTAGCATTGGACAAATGTCTTTGTGAGCTTCTGCATGAGGGTATAAATTGGGTAATAGATGCACATACAAGCTCAACAAATAAACAGAAGTAAAAACATTGTTTAAGCATTTAAGGTTGTAAGAGCTTTGCGTGATTTTTACTTTTGAAAAAGATAGTTTGAAAGAAGAGGATTGTTCTAGAAAAGATTGTTCCTTCCTAAATGAAGACTTCCCTCAATGGTATACAGCTATAAAATTTTCTTTGTAGAAACTGCTAAACAAAACAAGAGTCCTTAGAGAAAATAATGGGTTTTCAAAAACAATGGAGTATGGCATAAGGCAATGACATTGCTGGAACATATAGAGAAGAATTGCAGGAAATAGGAATGTCTACTTTACTGAAAAAGACAAGGGGGTGACATGATAGCAGTGTTCCAATATCTAAAGGGTGGGCACAAAAGAGGAAGAAGTAAAACTACTCTCCGAAGCACCTGAAAGCAAAACAAGAAGCAATGGGTGGAAACTAATCAAGGGGAGAAGCAAGTAAGAAGGAAATATTCTTTCTTATCCAAAAAATTATTTAAGCAGGGGATCTGGTTTAAGTGGGTAATGCCAGAAGGGATGTTGGTGTTCTGGGAAGGAGGGAGAGTAAGGATTAAAACAGTTGCAGAGGCGGAAGCCTTTCTTAAAAAACATTCCTCAATCCTGGAGGATGAAAATGGAAGAGCAGAGGGAGCTGCGGCCCCGCCCACTGGGGGCCAGGGAGGAGAACAAGAAGACTCAATTGCCAAGAGACTTAGATCTCAAAAATGACTTTTTTAATATAGTATAACTTTTGTTTGGATGTTTGTATATGATTGCTAGCACAGTTTTTCACAATGATGTATGCACTTCTTTCCATTTTGTAGTACTATTGAAAATTTGTTTAAGCTATATTTTGCTATGAAGCCTCGGAAGGGGCCAACGATTTCGACGTGAAAGTTCTCAAAATATCTTTCTCACACCTTACCCTTACCCTATTTGTAAAAAATTGTAAAACTCAATAAAACTTTTTCAATTAAAAAAAAAAAAAAGGAGGGAGAAGCAACCCAGAGCTTAGGGGAAATTTCCTGACCATTAGAATAATTAATCAGTGGAACGACTTGCCTCCAGAACATGTGAATGCTCCAATACTGGAGGTTTTAAAGAAGAGATTGGACAACCACTTGTCTGAAATGTTATAGGGTTTCCTGCTTGAGTGAGGAGTTGGACTAGAAGACCTCCAAGTTCCCTTTCAACTCTCTTATTCTCTTCCATGGTGGTGCAGTGGTTAAAAGGCAGTATTGCAAGCAAAATCTTCCCAGAGCCCGGAGTTTGATCCTGACCGGCTCAAGGTTGACTCAGCCTTCTGAAGGAAGTTAGCACCCAATCCTCTACTAAGAAATGAAATATCCTTATATATATATATATATAAGCAGTATTTAATATATATATATTAAAAAGGCAGAATGTTATATTCCCCTGAATGAGAAATGGAGAAACATGTTTTTAGGCAGGAAACAGACTCACTCTTAATAGCCCCACCCTACCTTTGTCAATGGGCCCTTAAGGCCTGAGCCAGCTTATTCTACATGACAAAGATCTACCCCATTTCATTGCACCGCCCAGGTTTCAACCAAACGTAGCACACAGACAACGTACACAGCTAGCTGTGACCTTTGACAGCAACCAATCAGGATACCCTTCCTGTGCCCCAGGAAATTCAAAGCCCAGGAGAGGGCATAAGACCCAGGGACTCTCAACATCTCTTCCCTTTTTCACCCAGGAGCTCCAAGAGATGTGATCCTGTCCACCATTAAACCATCTTTCCAAACAGCCTCCACGTTTCTAGTGTCTTTTCCCCCAGTTGGAACTCGAGCCAGAGGGACATTTCTTCCAACAATTCTATCTTTCCTAGGTCATTAAAATAAGGACCCAGATTACTGGGGGGGGGGGTGAATATGCTGAGTCTGTAAACTACTTAGAGAGGCTGTGAAGCCCTGTGAAGCAGTATTTAAATCTAAGTGCAATTGCTGTTGCTTTGTTAAAGATGAGTATGCATAATGGGGAAAAAAAATGAAGCTTGGCTCTCCATTTATGAAGTACATTCTCACGATTTCAAAGAGCTAATTCCCTGTAATTCAAATAATAGCCTCAAAGTGAGGATAATATGAATTGAGGCTTCAGTCACTGTTTCCTTGTGGTTCCTACAATCAACAAAATTACTCCAGCGCATTTTCTCTCGCTCCCTCTCCTCTGCCTTTGAGAGCGTAGGAGAACATCTCAGCCATAGACCACTGGCTTCATTTCCTGACTATGACTGTTATTATGGCTTTCCCCACTGTTTTGCAGGATTGGAAAAAGCTTTCAGACAACAGAGGTGGGGGCCGTAAAGTGCTTGTATTGTACTCTGCTGGGAATAAAGAGTTTTCGGTGATTATTTGCTCAGCAGGATGGACAAGTTATAAATCTGTTCCTGATTATGACTTTTCTGTTGCAGTGGGGCATTTCAGGGCACCGGGAAATTTAATATTGTTTTAAATGTTGCCACAACACCCAACAATGCCAAATGATTTTTTCCCCCTCCTGGATGCACCCAAGCCACAGAAAACAATGTGCCCGCATAAAGCAGAAACATTAGATTAGAAATCTTTTCCTTATGCTCTTAAAAGGCACAATACTAAAATTTAAATTGATTGTGGTTATTGCTTTTTTTTAAAAAAAAAAGAGGATTATTTCAGTAAACCTTCTGTATAATTGGACAGGTAACCTTCTTTGGAAAGAATAGTTATGCAGTGGTGCAGTAGTTATAACAGGGGTGAGTTCCTGCTGCATGACTACCAGTTTGGCATGCAAAATGTTTTGCCTGCCCACCCGGGCTCCTTGTTGGAGGTAAGGGGAGACTCTCTGCAGCAACACAAACATTCATTGCACATATCTATACAATACAATACAATAGCAGAGTGGAAGGGACTTTGGAGGTCATCTAGTCCAACCCCGTGCCTAGGCAGGAAACCCTATACCATTTCAAACAGATGGCTATCCAACATCTTCTTAAAGACTTCCAGTGTTGGGGCTTTCACAACTTCTGGAGGCAGGCTGTTCCACTGATTAATTGTTCTAACTGTCAGGAAATTTCTCCTTAGTTCTAAGTTGCTTCTCTCCTTGATTAGTTTCCACCCATTGCTTCTTATTGTATTCTCAGGTGCCTTGGAGAATAATTTGACTCCCTCTTTGTTGAATCCCATGAGATATTGGAACACTGCTCTCATGTCTCCCCTGGTCCTTCTCTTCATCAAACTAGACATACCCAGTTCCTGCAACTGTTCTTCATATGTTTTATCCTCCAGTCCCCTAATCATCTTGGTTGCTCTTCTCTGCACTATTTCTGGAGTCTCCACATCTTTTTACGTCATGGCAATCAAAACTGGATGCCGTATTCCAAGTGTGGCCTTACCAAAGCATTATAAAGTGGTATTAACTCTTCATGTGATCTTGATTCTATCCCTCTGTTTATGCAGCCTGGAACTGTGTTGACTTTTTTGGCAGCTGCTGCACATGGCTGGCTCATATTTAAATGGTTGTCCACTAGGACTCCGAGATCCCTCTCACAGTTGCTACTATTGAGTGAGGTACCACCTATACTGTACCTGTGCAATTTGCTTTTCTTGCCTAAATGTAGAACCTTACTTTTTTCACCATTTGATTTCACTTAGTGAGACCCACTAAAGTCACTCATCGCCACCCTGGGTCCTTTTGGAGAAGAGCGGGATACAAATCGAATAAAATCAAAATCAAATTTAACCCACAATTACTCAAAAGAGAACCTGGGGCTAACAAACAATGACTGAAGGACTCATAGCTCAAACCGTATGGAAATTAGGCGACCATATTGATGCTGATATTGTGGAAACAATTTCTGCACTAAGGCAGACATTGTCTCATTGATAATTCAGAATAAGGAATGGAAACATTTTTGTTCATTAAATACGGTTAATAATTGAAGTCCATTAAACAGAAAGACCGACCGATGCATCGGACAGCTGCTTTAGCATGGGACGCCTTTGAAACTCAAGTACTGTGGCCACCTAATGAGAAAGAAGGACTCCCTGAAGAAGAGCCTGATGGTGGGAAAGACTGAGGGCAAAAGAAGAATGGGATGTCAGAGAATGAGATAGCTGCATGGAGTCACCGAAGCAGTGAGTGTGAGCTTAAATGGAGGATGGTAGAGGACAGGAAGGCCTAGAGGAACATTATCCATGGGGTCACGATGGATCAGGCATGACTTTGCAACTAACATCCACCACCTCTGTCTTACTTCAAGGAAACATAGATTACAGTCAAACATCCATTTCGATGGGACATTGTCTGAAGAAGCCTGTGTACTGTATTTCAGAATCACTGTCACTGCTGTTCCCAGGACATTACTTGATTGTTTGTATAAGAGGGAAGACATGTAAGGAATAAATAAATGTCCTTCCATTCAGATTTACATTCCAGATGTAGAAAAGTAAGGTTCTACATTTAGGCAAGAAAAACAAAATGCACAGGTACAGTATAGGTGGTACCTTGCTCAATAGTAGCAACTGTGAGAGATATTGGAATCCTAGTGGACAACCATTTAAATATGAGCCAGCAGTGTGCAGCAGCTGCCAAAAAAGCCAACACAGTTCTAGGCTGCATCAACAAAGGGATAGAATCAAGATCACGTGAAGTGTTAATGCCACTGTATAGTGCCTTGGTAAGGCCACACTTGGAATACTGCATACAGTTTTGGTCGCCACGATGTAGAAAAGACGTGGAGACTCTGGAAAGAGTGCAGAGAAGAGCAACCAAGATGATTAGGGGACTGGAGACTAAAACATATGAAGAACGGTTTCAGGAGCTGGGTATGTCTAGTTTAATGAAGAGAAGGACCAGGGGAGACATGATAGCAGTGTTCCGATATCTCAGAGGGTGCCACAAAGAAGAGGGAGTCAAACTATTCTCCAAGGCACCTGGGGGCAGGACAAGAAGCAATGGGTGGAAACTAATCAAGGAGAGAAGCAACTTAGAACTAAGGAGAAATTTCCTGACAGTTAGAACAATTAACCTCTGGAACAGCTTGCCTCCAGAAGTTGTGAATGCCCCAACCCTGGAAGTCTTTAAAAAGATGTTAGATAGCCATTTGTCTGAAATGGTATAAGGTTCCTGCCCATGCAGGGGGTTGGACTAGAAGACCTACAAGGTCCCTTCCAACTCTGCTATTGTATTGTATTGTGTTGTGTTGTGTTGTGTTGTGTTGTGTTGTATTGTATTGTATTGTAAAAGATGTGGAGACTCTAGAAAGAGTGCAGAGAAGAGCAACAAAGATGATTAGGGGACTGGAGGATAAAACATATGAGGAACGGTTGCAGGAACTGGGTATGTCTAGTTTAATGAAAAGAAGGATTAGAGGAGATATGATAGCAGTGTTCCAATTTCTCAGGGGTTGCCACAAAGAAGAGGGAGTCAAGCTATTCTCCAGGGCACCTGAGGGCAGAACAAGAAGCAATGGGTGGAAACTGATCAAGAAGAGAAGCAACCTAAAACTAAGGAGAAATTTCCTGACAGTGAAGAAAGTTAATCAGTGGAAGAACTTGGCTCCAGAAGTTATGGATGCTCCAACACTGGAAGTTTTTAAGGGGGTGTTGGATAACCATTTGTCTGAAATAGCACATAGTTTCCTGCCTGAGCAGGGGGTTGGACTAGAAGACCTCCAAGGTCCCTTCCAACTCTGTTTTTTCTATTCTAAGTAGGTGGTGCAGCTCACAATTCCACACCAAATACTGAAGACGCAACTATTTTCTGTGGTGATACTGAAGTCTTCCAACCAGCATTCTTTTTGGTATTGAAAGGAACAATCGCTTTAGGTAGAATTAAATATATTCAATTCATTTATTTTTTTACTAACTTTTTAATATTAACTTCTGAGAGGTGTAACTAAGTAGGAAAGAAATAACCAGAATAGTACTAAAGTATTTCCACCTTCCTGTGATATTTTGACACATTTATTTTGACCAATTGCCTCTTTACCAGGTGTTAATTTTCAACCTCTCTGTTTATGAATTCTACAGAAGTCCATAAATATATTTTACACATATATATATTTTTACGCATAACTTTTCCATTAGTCTCTGAAACAGTTTTTCTTCTAACGTAAATTCTAAACTAAGTTTCACGATTCGAAATATTGATAGTTTTAGTAAACATACGTGTTGTGGGTTTTTCTGACTATTTAGAACATAGAATATCAAAGTTGGAAGGGACCTTGGAGATCTTGTGGTCCATTGTCCTGCTCAAGAAGGAGACCGATGGTGGTGAAGCCCCAGCCCAGCACCATCACATTTCTTCGTCATGTTTGTGGGACTAAAAAATAATTCATTCCATCAATTCCAACTTCTCATCAAAGAAAAAGATCTGGCAAAATTGGAATTAATTGAGTGAACATTTTACTTGCACACCTCACAGTGGGGGAGATGGAGTCCCTCATGAAGCCGATTATGATGTGGAGCCTCAATGCCACCCTGCGTTGGCTTAGCTTGGCAAAAAAAAAAAGCAATTGACATCCAATCAGTTGCTTTCCCTGCAAAGCTACTTGTGTTGCAGAGGTGGTATTCAGCAGGTTCTGACCAGTTCTGAAGAACCAATAGTGGAAACTTTGAGTAGTTCAGAGAACCAGTAAATACCACCTCTGACTGGCCTCACCTCCATCTATTCTCTACTTCCTGAGTCCCAGCTGATCAGGAGGGAATGGGAATTTTACATTATCCTTCCCCTGGTGTGGGGAGGGAATGGGGATTTTCAGTATCCTTCCCCTGGAGTGGGAAGGGAATGGGGATTTTGCAGTATCCTTCCCCTGGAGTGGGAGGGAATGGAGATTTTGCAGTATCCTTCCCCTGGAGTGGGGAGGGAATGGAGATTTTACAGTATCCTTCCCCTGGAGTGGGGAGGGAATGGGGATTTTACAGTATCCTTCCCCTGGAGTGGGGAGGGAATGGGGATTTTACAGTATCCTTCCCGTGGAGTGGGGAGGGAATGGGGATTTTACAGTATCCTTCCCCTGGAATGGGGAGGGAATGGGGATTTTACAGTATCCTTCCCCTCGAGTGGGGAGGGAATGGAGATTTTCAGTATCCTTCCCCTGGAGTGGGGAGGGAATGGAGACTTTACAGTATCTTTCCCCTGGAGTGGGGAGGGAATGGAGATTTTCAGTATCCTTCCCCTGGAGTGGGGAGGGAATGGGGATTTTCAGTATCCTTCCCCTTGAGTGGGAAGGGAATGGGGATTTTGCAGTATCCTTCCCCTGGAGTGGGAAGGGAATGGAGATTTTCAGTATCCTTCCCCTGAAGTGGGGAGGGAATGGGGATTTTCAGTATCTTTCCCCTGGAGTGGGGACCAAATGGAGATTTTGCAGTATCCCTCCCCTGCCATGCCCACCAAGCCATGCCACACCCACCAAGCCATAGTAAACGTTTTTGAATCCCACCACTTCTGTGATAGAATGCCCAAGTCTTGGGTGGAAAACCATTATTTGAAATGTGGCAAACTCTTTGGACATGATGTCAGAACCACTAAAGGGCTTTCACAAGATTTCCCAATGCTAAAAAGCCATGAAGTTTTGGAGGCCAAGGTTTTGCTTGACTTCATCCTCTGAGCTGGAAGAGGATGTCAATTCTGCTATGTTCTGGATGGAATGGTCTGAATATTGAATGACCTGGTCTTCCCACCAGGAACTGTCTGACATTTTTTTCCTCATCTGTCTTTCACAGTATGCTAAATAGGCCAAAGTTAGAAGCCAGAATATTTCTCTACTCCAATTTCCTTAAATAAAGACAATGAGCTTCAGATTATAAATTGGCTTCCTATTTCTCCCTATTTAGTGTTCCAATATCTTAAGAGGATTAGGAGACTGGAGACTCAAGCATATGAAGAACGGTTGCAGGAACTAGGTATGTCTAGTTTAATGAAAAGAAGGACCAGGGGAGACATGATAGCAGTGTTCCAATATCTCAGGGGTTGCCACAAAGAAGAGGGAGTCAAACTATTCTCCAAAGCACCTGAGGGCAGAACAAAAAGCAATGGGTCAAAACTAATCAAGGAGAGAAGCAACTTAGAACTGAGGAAAAATTTCCTGACAGTGAGAACAATTCATCAGTGGAACAAGTTGCCTCCAGAAGTTGTGAATGCCCCAACACTGAAAGTCTTCAAGAAGATGTTGGGTAACCATTTGTCTGAAATGGCATAGGGCTCCTGCCTAGGCAGGAGGTTGAACTAGAAGACCTCCAAGGTCTCTTCCAAGTCTGCTATTGTATTGTATTATTTTTAAACAACCAAGGCATTTGTATTTGTATTTATTTGGTTTGTCAAACATGTACAAGATAACAGGTATAAGAATAAACATGAACTAAGGAAATGGGTACAAATAAATGGGGGCAGTAATGGGGACAGGGACGGAAGGCATGTGGTACACTTATGCACTCCCCCCCCTTTACGGAGCTCTACGGAATGGGATGAGGTCCATGGTAGACAGTTTAAGGTTGAAGCTGTGTGGGTCAGAGGATGTAATAACGGAGTCAGGTGGAGCATTCCAGGTGTTGACCACTCTGTTGCTGAAGTCATATTTTCTGCAATCGAGGTTGGAGCAGTTTACCTTGAGTTTGTATTGATTGTTTTCCCGTGTATTATTGAGATTGAAGCCGAAGAAGTCGTTGACAGGTAAGATGTTAGAGCAGACAATTTTGTGTATTGTGCTTAGATGATACCATAGGTGGCACAGTTCCAGATTGTCCAAGCCCAAAATTTCAAGTCTGGTGGCATAAGGGATTCTACTGTGGGCAGAGGAGTGCAGTACTCTTCTCATGAACTACCTCTGGATCCACTCAATCGTATTAATGTCCGATGTACTGTGTGGATACGAGGCAGATGAGCTGTATTCAAGAATTGGTCTAGCAAAGGTTTTGTATGCCCTAGTTAGTAATACACTGTTACCAGGCAAGAAGCTTTGCAAAATCAGGTTAACAACTCTTAATGCCTTTTTGGGCAATGCTGTTACAGTGGGCTCTCAGGGTTAGATCGTTTGAGGTGAGTACTCCTAGGTCAGGGATGTCCAAACTTGGGAACTTTAAGACTTGTGGACTTCAACTCCCAGAATTCCCCAGCCAGCTATGCTGGCTGGGGAATTCTGGAAGTTGAAGTCCACAAGTCTTAAAGTTCCCAAGTTTGGACATCCCTGTCCTAGGTCCTTGACAGAGTGATCAGCTCCCGGAATGGAACATAAGTGCCCTTCCTTGCATTTATTTCTGCCAACCAATGCTAATATGCCTTCACTTCAGATGCCACATCTCTCTAAAGTTGAATGCAAAGTCATGCTAAAGAGCTCTGTAGGAATTGCTCACTAGTTCGTTTCACCGTTTTTTGTTATGGCCCTTCAACAATCTTGAGGTTGGCCAATGAAAATTAAGGCCAACTGTGAAAAACAAGCTCCCTTTTCTGTGACATAGTGGGAGACATTCATTGTCTTGTAAATTCTCAATGAACCATCCTTAAAGAAATCCTTAATTGCTACTGGCTTGCCTTCTCACAGCTGGCTTCCCGTGTCTAGACACAATTAATGGCCGCTGTTCTGCAGGGTCTACGAAAATCCCTGCCCTTTGAAGCCAACCTAAAATAAATTTAATACCCTTTTTACAGCTGTGTTTGCCTCTACGTGTGGCTATTAGGGCTTTATTTGGCTATTTCTGGTGTCACCGTGGGAGGTTTCTCCTTCAGAGCCCTGAACAAAGCAAGACAGATGTCATAGTATTTCAGATGCCTGTGAGGAAGATAGTCTCCATAGCAACCATAACCATGCCAAAGCTCACTTGTAAAAGAGTATCTTTGCCGACTGACACGCCGCCTCCTTAGCAATTCAGATAGGACCATCTCCAGAGCTCAGCTGGAAGACCTGATTGGAATATATTGCATTGGGTAGAAGCAGAGCAGATGTTGAGGTCCCTGCATTATGCAGAAAACATCTCTTTCCCCCATTTTGACAGTCACTTCAATTGCATCAAGCGAGCTAGGACCATCTCCACTGAGATGCTCCCAGAGATGGAGGTAGATCCTATTTTAAATATGACATGAGATAGGCAGGGCTATTTAATTAGTCAGACAACAATCTGGAGAGCCAACACACACAAGTGTTTTTTTTTTAATGGAGATATTGAAGCCTTCTCCTCAGCATCGATTTTGGTATTCCAAGGAACCGAGAAAAGGAAGACATTACATAGAATTAAAAGTATTCAATTCAGGATCAGTTTTTGTAGACTTCTTAATCCTCATTCAAAACCTTAGCAATTCAGCTGGAAATATTTAACATCCAGCACAATCCAAAAGGTAACAATAGAATAGAATAGAACAGAATGGAACGGAAGGGAATGGGAATAGAATAGAATAGAACGGAAGGGAAGGGAATGGGAATAGAATAGAATAGAACGGAAGGGAAGGGAATGGGAATGGGAATTAGACTAGACTAGACTAGACTAGACTAGACTAGACTAGACTAGACTAGACTAGAATAGAATAGAATAGAATAGAATAGTATTCTTTATGTGTGATTGAACATACAAGGAATTTGTCTTTGGTGCCTATGCTCTCAGTGTACATAAAAAGACAAGATACATTCATCAAGAATCATAAGGTACAGTCGGTTCACGAACTTAATTCGTGAAATGACTCTGGTCGCGAACCGAATTGGTCGTGAACCGAGGCACAATTTCCCATAGGGTTTAATGTAAATCCGGCTAATCCGTTCTGACCTTGTTTTTTGGTCATAATTCTTGAACTGATTGTTCGCGAACCGAATTGGTCGTGAACAGAGGCACAGTTTCCCATAGGGTTTAATGTAAATCCGGTTAATCCGTTCTGATCTTTCTTTTGGTTTTAATTCTTGAACTGACTCTGGTCGCGAACCAAATTGGTTGTGAACCGAGGCAGAGTTCGTGAACCGAGGCGGAGTTCGTGAACAGAAGCGGAGTTCGTGAACCAGACCATATTTTTATGAACTTTTCTGTTCGTGAACCGAGACGGAGTTCGTGAACAGAAGCGGAGTTCGTGAACAGAAGCGGAGTTCGTGAACCAGACCATATTTTTATGAACTTTTCTGTTCGTGAACCGAAACGGAGTTCGTGAACCGGAGCACATTTTGAGGAACTTTTCTGTTCGTAAACCGAATTGGTCGTGAACAGAGGCGTTCGTGAACCGAGGTACCACTGTACAAGACTTAATGATAGTCATAGGGTACAAATAAGCAATCAGGAAACAATACCAATATCAATCGTAAGGATACAAGCAACAAAGTTACAGTCCTGCCGTCATAAGTGGGAGGAGATGGGTGATAGGAACGATGAGAAGACTAATAGTAATAGTCATGCAGCCTTAAGTGAATAGTTTGACAGTGGTGAGGGAATTATTTGTTTAGCAGAGGGATGGAGGAAAACTGTTCTTGTGTCTAGTTATCTTGGTGTGCAGTGCCCTATAGAGTCGTTTTGAGGGTAGGAGGTGAAACAATTTATGTCCCAGATGTGAGAAGTCTGTAAATATTTCCATGGCCCTCTTTTTGACTTGTGCCCTATACAGGTCCTCAATGGAAGGCAGGTTGGTAGTACAGTGGTACCTCGGTTCACGAACGCCTCTGTTCATGACCAACTCGGTTCACGGACAGAAAAGTTCCTCAAAATGTGCTCCGGTTCACGAACTCTGCTTCGGTTCACAAACAGGAACCGCGGCCATTTTTAATGTATTCCTGGCTGTCACATGGTTGTGACTTCCTGTAGGAAGATCGTAGAGAGAAGAAGACACAGAAAAAAGCCCCAGCACGCACACTGTGCGTACTTTCAGTGACTTTTTTTTATTTTTGCTATGGAAAAACTGTGCCTCGGTTCACGAACAATTCGGTTCGCGACCAGAGTCAGTTCACGAATTAAGTTCGTGAACCGAGGTACCACTGTAATTGTTTTTTCTGCAGTTCTGATTATCCTCTGAAGTCTCTGTCTGTCTTGTTGAGTTGCAGAGCCAAACCAGACAGTTATGGAGGTGCAGATGACAGACTCAATAATTCCTCTGTAGAACAGAATCAGCAGCTCCTTGGGCAATACAATACAATACAATACAATACAATACAATACAATACAATACAATACAATACAATACAATACAATACAATACAATACAATACAATACAATACAATACAATACAATACAATACAATACAATACAATAGGAGAGTTGGAAGGGACCTTGTAGGTCTTCTAGTCCAACCCCCTGCGTGGGCAGGAACCTTATACCATTTCAGACAAATGGCTATCTAACATCTTCTTAAAGACTTCCAGGGTTGGGGCATTCACAACTTCTGGAGGCAAGCTGTTGCAGTTTGAGAACACTCTTTGTTGTGCTTTTTTCTTGAAGGCACCAGGTTAGAAAGCAAAGGACTGTGAGTTGGTCATGAAAGCCAGCTGGGTGACTGTGGGCTGATCACCAGGGGACTGTGAGTTCTAGTCCTGCCTTAGCCATGAAAATCAGCTGGGTGATTTTGGGCCAGTCCATCTCTTTCAGCTCAACCCACCTCATAGGGTTCTTATTGTGAGGAAAATAGGAGGAGGAAGGCGTGTTGCATATGTTTGACACCTTTTTGTAAAATAATAAAGGCAATGTTGGAAGAAACGTCCATCTGGGTTCCGTTCCAAGTGGGGACAAAGACAGTGGAAACATGGAGGCTGTTTGGAAAGATGGTTTGTTATGGACAAACGGACATTGTTAAATGTACATATTTTCACATGCTCACCGGGGATTGGTTACTCAAACCCCGGGAAATTTAAACAACTGTCATTGGACGGCTGGTCCTTAATTTATATGTTTTCACATGCTCACCAGGGATTGGTTACTCAAACCCTGGGAAATTTAAACAACTGTCATTGGCTGGCTGGTCTGCCGGAACTCCTTAAAAGGAGAGCTCTGACAGCCCAGCCAGCAGAGCGCAGTCACTTACTTTTGCAATAAAAAGTGTTGAAACTCACTCACGTCACTCTCCTGCTGTTTATCGCCAATCTAAGAATCATTACTTAGCTTACATTTAATTATTTTTACTTGCCATCCTTGCTTTTCAATGTTTATTACACTTCCATAGGCCCATGTTTTGGAACACAATCTTAAAATCATTCCAAAGTTGTTTCGTTATTTTGATGCCCATCGCTCGAAATAAAAGGAGTGGGACATCTGGAAAGGAAGATACCGAAGTTTGTAAAATTGGAATTTGGGGATGGGATTAGGTGTGCATAATGTTGAGACTGACAACCTCAAACTCTTAAGAAAGGTGTACAGGAGACATTGTCAGGATACCTATCTAAAAAAACCCAATCTGTTCTTCCTGGTTGGACCAGACGCGTGGCAGACTAAATGAATTAACTCATAAAGCCATTTTGGTTGCACCAGCAAAAGCAATCATTGTTTTAATTGGGGTCGGGAACCTTTTTGGCTGAGAGAGCCAGGAACGCCACATATTTTAAAATGTAATTCCATGAGAGCCATACCGCCAACCTCCAGCAATTGGCATCTCATCTGCCGACCAGCGCGGCCCCACCAGCGATTCCCCTGTGCAGCAACCGGATGGCCACAAGCATGGAAGCCGCCGCACCTGCTGAGAGAAACCTAGGTGGACCACCAAGAGAGGCTGTGATATTTTACGCGACCCAGCCCTCCACAAGATTCGCAGGTCGGGCAGGGTGGTTGGATGGAAGCAGCTCCGCAGAGCAGAGGGGTGTGGTGGGGCGAGGGCGGCTGCCTTGGTTGGGGTGTGTGGGAGAGCAACGGGGGAGCCCAGGTCCGGCTCGCTTTCCCGGGATGGGTTTCCAAAGCAAGGAGAGTTTTCTCTCTGGGCGCCGAGACTCTTCATGACATTTTTTTTCCATGCTTCTTGTATTTTTTTCTGTGTTGGCTCTGCCTCGCCGCTCACCCTATCAGCGAAAAGGGTAACAACAACTACCCGGCCGCCCCGGTGCAGGAACGTACCGGTCCCCCCAGCCGCTTCCCCCAGTAATTTGAACCCAGGCTCCGTCGATTGGTTGGGCTCTTCTTGGCAGGATCACCCACACCAATCTCAGTTGGAGTTTAACCGCCGACTGGATGGGGTTGTATGTGTAGTCTGCGAGCCAGATGCAGCCATCAAAAGAGCCATATCTGGCTCGCGAGCCATAGGTTCCCGACCCCTGTTGTAGAAGAAACTATGTCTCTATGCATGCCTGTTAACAATATAGACTTCCTTCTAGCAGCCAACACCTTTTGCATGGACATCTTGCTAAGGACAAGGGCCAATCAAACTCAGAGAAAGACAAATGGAATACTTTTTTTTGCAGATACACATGCATTCTCTTGGAGGTATGCAGAAAGAAAGTCACATACAGCAATGTTCCTCCTTCTAAAAACATTGGCCTAAAAGATTCATATACATATTGCTGTGAGGTTAGATTCCCTCCTTGGGAGATAGCAAACTCCACTCCTTACTAGCACTGAAAGAGGTATCTACTTAAGAGCCTCTCGATGCTCCTATATAACACCTCTCCTACGCGAGCTGCATTGGCTGCCGGTGGCCTTCCGGGTTCACTTCAAGGTGCTTGTCACCATCTTTAAATCGCTCCATGGCTCGGGGCCTAGTTACTTGCGGAACCGTCTCCTACCACATACCTCCCACCGACCGATTCGCTCCCAGGGGGAGGGCCTTCTCAGGGTGCCGACCGCCGGTCAATGCCGGCTGTCAGCGTCCAGGGGTAGGGTCTTCTCTGTGACAGGGCCCACCCTCTGGAACGACCTGCCCCCGACCTTCGCACTATCACGGACCTTCCCCTCTTTCGCCGCTCACTCAAGACTCATTTCTTCCAACAAGCTGGACTAGCCTAGAATTTTAGACCTCATATACGCCAAAACTCCAACCAAACTAGTAAATGGTTAATAGGTTAATGGGACTTTTAGTACAAGTTAATTTAATTAATTTTAATTCTTTTATTGTACATGTTATTATTTATTATGGTAGATTTATCTGTACACCGCCCTGAGTCCATTTCGATGGAGATAGGCACAATTTACAAATCGAAATAAGTAAATAAATAAATAAATACATACATACATACTTGGGTAATAAAATGTCTGCAAGAAAACAGCCAAGCTCAGAGAGCATCAAAAACTCCACAATGAACAAAACATTTGCCCTGCATCAAAACAATAGAATCAACCAGTGCTGTTCCCATTCAAATTGTTTTTGTGGTCCACTGGTGGCCTGCGGAGCTAGCAGCAGAGTCCGATAGTGAGGAAGTTGGGGAGGAACATAGGCTAGTCCTGGAGTCTGGGGAAGGCTCAGATGAGGGCAAGGCAATCTGGTAGTTATTTGCTGCCTCTGGAGCCTCTGGAGTCTAACGTCAGTGAGGCAGAAGAACAGTGGGAGCCTGTTCCCAGCATGCACAGAGTTGCCAGAAGGCAAGAACCATTAAGAAAACAGGGTCAACTCGGGAGTTAGACTTGGAGATTTGGCCTCTCCCATCAGACATAAGAGAGGAGCGAACAGGATGTGAGCTTTTGCAGGAAACAATTGGTTCATTATGGTCGGTTCAAGCTTTGAAAAGTTCTGTTTGACTCTGTGCTAAGTTTTGCCCACAAATTCTCTGCATTTGGCAATTAGGTCTTTGGCTGCATTCCAAGAGAGATAAGGTGGGTGTTTATCAACATTCCCCTGAAAGACTGTGGCAACTTGAGCAGACATCTGCCGGAATCTTCACAGACTGTCTGTGAAGCCTTGCGGGCTGTGAATGACCATAATTCACAGCCGTACAAATAAAAGAGGGGTTTTGGGATTAAGATTGTGATTTAATACTTTCTCAGGAAGCCTAGGTCAGAACAATTGCAACCTTTTGGAAATTTTTGAGAAATCGATCTGCAAAAAAGTTTTGGTGGAACGCAAAGGAGCATTATTTGGTCACATAACTCCATCTCTGTAACTTACTGCTGGTCGTCTCCTTGCTCTTCTAACACTCTTCTCCTTCAATTCATTCCCACGCATTTATTGAACTGAATTAATAGTATCCCCTTTTATCAAGAACTAAACAGACCCACTATTTTCTCTGCTTATTCCATTAATCTCCTTTTATCTCTTCTTGGGGAACAGCCAATTGAAGATAGGACGCAGGGGTGCTGGTGGCGAAAGAAGCTCCTATTTTATGGTTTCTTTTTTTCCCTTTCTTTTCTTTTCTTGAGTCCTTTCCGTGAAAGAGCACAATAACGAAGTCTTTGTTTGCAGAGGCAAACAATACCCAGCTTTAGGTCTCTCACACCTTGAATAGGTTTAAAATTAAGAGCGTTCAGTGCATCATAAGTACTGGCTCGAGCTGGCAAGGAATTCTAATTAAAACTGAACATCTAATATCACACTGATTAGCTTGGATTAGTAAACCAGGAGTGTTTACCGCTTTGCTTCAACATGGTAAATTAGCAAAACTATTGACATTAAGAACTGCGCATTCTCAATCGTGGTATCCTTTCTTTGCAAGGGATGCCTTTTTGAATTCCATAATTTTAACAAAAGAGGTAAGAAATGGGAAGCCAGGTCTTGTACATAGTCACTCCGAAATCACTATTAGGTAGTCAGTGAGCCCTACCGTATCATTCCTCTCCTAAATTACTTTTGGGTGGAGAAAGAAAATATCTAAGCTACTAACCTGTCATTACCTGCAATAGCAAAACTAGGATCCAAAATTAAGTATAAGTGTGTGTGTGTGTGTGTGTGTGTGTGTGTGTGTGTGTGTGTGTGTCTGTGTGTGTGTGCTTGCATATGTGTGCTTATGTATGTGTGTATGTGTGTATTGCCCAAGCTGCTACTTTTCAACCATGCTCCAATTCCCTCTCAAGTTCTTTTTTTCCCCGTTCACCCATAAAAAAATAACATTCCTCATTTCATCCATTATTCCTCTTGGCTAAGCTACCTCAAACACTTCATAGTTAACAGAATAACAGAGTTGGAAGGGACCTTGGAGGTCTTCTAGCCCAACCCCCTGCTCAGGCAGGAAACTATGTGCCATTTCAGACAAATGGTTATCCAATCTCTTCTTAAAAGCCTCCAGTGTTGGAGCATCCATAACTTCTGGAGCCAAGTTCTTCCACTGATTAACTTTCTTCACTGTCAGGAAATTTCTCCTTAGATGCTTCTCTCTTTGATTAGTTTCCATCAATTGCTTCTTGTCCTACTCTCAGGTGCTTTAGAGAATAGTTCCCCCCCTCTTCTTTGAGGCAAACCCTTAGATATTGGAAGATTGCTATCATGTCTCCCCTAGTCCTTCTTTTCATTATACCCAATCCCAGCAACCTTCTTTATGTTTTAGCCTCCAGTCCCCTAATCATCTTTGTTGCTCTTCTCTGCAGTCTTTCTAGGGTCTCCACATCTTCTTTTTTTCATTTTGGTGAAAGCTGGAAGCCATATTCCAAGTGTGGCCTTACCAAAGCATTATAAAGTAATATTAACATTTCACGTGATCTTGATTCTACCCCTCTGTTTATGCAGTCTAGGACTGTGTTGGCTTTTTTGGCAGCTGCAGCACACTGCTGGCTTATATTTAAGTGATTGTCCATCTAGAACTTTCTTCCGTTCCAAGGGGGGGTTTCACAAACTCCCCCCTCCATCGCTTTGTTAAGCAAAAGTTGCAAGCAGAAAGAGAAAGTCACTCACAATCCACTCTGCAGCGAAGAGTCTCAGCTTTGCCTCCGACTCCAGCGATTCAGCCCTCTTGCAAAGCATTAGATGTTCCGGTCCTCCTTCAGCGAAGGGAACCAAGCCCCCCGCAGCATGTTCCTTTACTCCTGGGCCGAGGACAAGGACCCCCCCCCCTGACTGTCGTCGGGATAGGGAAATCCCAGCGAGCCGACCGTACAGCGGGAATCCTTTAAAAGGAATTCCCTGCCCCGTTGGGGACTGTAAAAGGACTCGACCGTTGCCTCCGGGAAACCGGAAGGAAGTCCATCTAGAACTTTAATGGTTAAATAATATCTAGGATTTTAATGGTCAAGCCTTTGCTATGATTTCATATTTTTTGCAACCAGGACGCTAACTTCTTCCTTGAAGTTCCAAATGTTGCTTTAAGGCGAATGGAGACATTATGAAAAGGTATGATATAATTTAATAGTGCTGTGCAGAATGCTTCTCTGTTCTATTTCTTATGCAGCTCTGATTCCATCTGATGGAGAAGATTCTGCTTTTGATTCTTCTTCTTTTGCAAGAGATAAAATATTTTGGTGCAGTTCCCACAACTGAAGCAGGACGAAATGAACGTTGTGTTCTTTCTTTCAATGTGTGTTCCATGCTCCATCATGCTCCTGGGTTTGTCATGTTCCCATGAAATTCTGGAAGGATCAGGAACGAATATTTCCCATGTAGCATTTTCAGACTGTCAAAATACAGCTCCTCAAGGGACAGAAAGATAATAACAGGAAACAAGATTGCCAGTAGTCCCCGATGCCTCTTACTACAATAAAGAAAACTCAAAACACACCGCCAAGACAAATTCGAAAGTAATCCACCAGCATCCTGAGAATAAGGTAAAAGGATTGGGAGCAGGGCGAAGACAGAAATCTGTTTTCTGCAATGGAGGAAAACTTCCCAGAAATTGCACAAATGTTTCTGCACAGCCTTCGCACTTCCTTTGGGGATTTAATAGTGGCGCTTCACACAATCTTGTTAGACCCATGAATCAGGCATATGTATGACAGCTTCAGACATTCTCTAGCTGTGTTCAGTTCGGCTATGCATACATTCCTTTCCACCAAAGGAAAATTGTCAATGTTATGAAGGGTCTCTGCTAAGATGTTTAAATTTAGTAGCTGGAGGAATGTGGTTGTACAGTAAGTCAGAACACACAGTTGTAATTTATTGGTTGAAGAGTGGTGGTTCCTGCATGAGGCAATCTGCGCTATGATAGGTTGATGTGGGTTTCCCTTTTTCCCGCCTTTTTTCTTCTTTTGGGTGTCCTCAGATTTACCTCATGAGGCTCCTGTTGGCCTGACTACCTTGTTTGATGTAAAATATACTTATTTATATAATACTACAAATTTGTGTCAGCATCTCTGACTTTATTTGGATCCCTGACAAACTCATTCACTAGGGACTTTGCCCCTATGATTTAATTTAATTTAATTTAATTTAATTTAATTTAATTTAATTTAATTTAATTTAATTTAATTTAATTTAATTTAATTTAATTTAATTTAATTTAATTTAATTTAATTTAATTTAATTTAATTTAATTTAATTTAATTTAATTTAATTTAATTTAATTTAATTTAATTTAATTTAATTTAATTTAATTTAATTTAATTTAATTTAATTTAATTTAATTTAATTTAATTTAATTTAATTTAATTTTATTTAATTTAATTTAATTTAATTATTTAATTTAATTTAATTTAATTTAATTTAAATTTAATTTAATTTAATTTAATTTTTTAAAATTTAATTTAATTTAATTTATTTTTTTTAAATTTAGATTTGATTTGATTTGATTTTTATCATTTTATATTTTATTTTATTATTTATTTTAATTTTTATTATTTTAAACATTTATTGGCTATCCCTCTTACCTCAGGGTAACTCTGGGTGGCTTGCAATCATAAAAATAAAACTGCCGGAAGATAAAATTATAAATTTGGATAAAACATAGCAAAATACATCTGCCCCCAATTCAAAGATGAGGTGGTTAAGAGAAAGATAAGGGGGAGGTGGGATCTGTTGTCAGTCAACCGTTGTTGTCAATCAACCAACCATCTCCACTGTGATGCTTCCCCATGGAAGTCCCAAGCTAATTGGTAGAGCCAGTTTCTTTAGCCTCTTATGGAAGGTCCAAAGGTTTGGAGCCAACCTCATTCTGGGGATCTAGATATTCCAGAGGCCAGGTGTAATGGCAGAAAAAGGCGACTCTGCCAGTTGGAATAATCAGGCCAATGGAGCCTGAAGGATGCCTCCTTTGTTGGCATGGGTAGATGGGCCAAGTGGGATGATATGGTCCCTCAAATAACCTGGACTGAATCCATGAAGAGCTTTAAAGGTGATTACCAAAACTTTGAATTCCACCTGGAAGCAGACTGGCAATGTGATGACCCAGGGCATGGCATGAAAGCAACACAACCAGAGAATAGGTGTAACTCCACTTTATTGCTCCAACTAGGCCCCCAAATGTTCACATATTCACTACAAGTCCTGCAGCAAAGTTCTCACATGCACCTTCAGAAGCCTCTGGCTGCATGTACTCCAATAAGCCAGGTTAAACCCTGAGCTCTGTTTTTGCTGGCCGAGGGCTAGCAAGTTCTGTCCTAGCACTTGCCCACCACAGGTGCCCTCGACACAGGTGATGCCCAGCCTGGCCACAGCCACCCCAGCTCCCCCAAGGTCAAACACAACCTGATCTGAATGAAATTAAGTTTACCACCCCGGTATAGTATCTCCTGCTTGAGCAGGGGATTGGTTTAGAAGAATTCCAAGGTCTCTTCCAACCCTATTCTTCTCTTCTCTTCTCTTCTCTTCTCTTCTCTTCTCTTCTCTTCTCTCCTCTCCTCTCCTCTCCTCTCCTCCTCTTCCCTCTCCTCCCTTCCCCTTCCCTTCCCTTCTCTCCTCCTCTCCTGTACTGTTCATGCTACAAAGCAGGGGTCCCCAACCTTTGCAACTTTACGTCTGAAGGACTTCAGCTCCCAGAATTTGCTGGAGAATTCTGGGAGCTGAAGTCCTTCAGACTTAAAGTTGCAAAGGTTGGGGACCGCTGCTATAAAGAACTATAAATTGAACAATTCAAATCAAAATTATGAATCATTTTTATATGGCAGTTGCCTAAACAACATCACAAAACCGTTTTCTATTTCTGTTTTCTACCCCTCATTTCCAGACAGAGAAAACTCATGCTGAGCTAATATTTATGTGCATTTTGTAAACACATGGATACTTACATAGTCTACATATTTTCTGCACTTGAAACGGCTAAGTAAGCAAATCAATATTCCATCACTTCAGCTAATCCTTTAAAAAAAAAAATGTTCTGTTTGTTTGTTAGTAATGCGAGACAACTGGAATATTGTAATACAATTTGCATGTGCATGCTGGATAAAATGTTATATTTCAAGTTAAAATTATAGCTGCACAAATGTGACTTTATGCGAGAAATGTGAGAAAATGTAGCATCTTTATGCAGAACAAAAGATCAAAATACTCTATTGAGTTAAGCATCAATATTTTCATTAAAGATGCTGCATTTTCTCTTTCGAAAATCAGCACATCAGTTTAAAATATGTTCTTCTTCAATCTGCAGTTAAGAAATGTCAGACTGTGTATTAAATGGTTATCATAAATTTAAATAAATGATAAAAAAGCAACTAAAAACTTCAATGTTTGGTTAACATGCAGGTACGCACACATTTTTTTGTGTGGGTTCATAGCTGTATGCGAAGGTTTGAATCAGAAATCCAGTTCTAAAATGATTTAATCAAATCGCCAAATAAAATTAATTTTCTTTATAAAATGCAAATTGAATTTGAATTTGATTTGATTTAGGAGATTTTATAAAATACAGCTATTAATTTTTATATAAGGAAGTGATTAATATTATATCAGTCTGATTTGGGACAATGTCAGCCTCTATCTTGCATGCTTGCTATCGGCTGCCGTAGAAACGGGCAGGGTGGGGGCTTATGGTATTTGGGAGGGGAACCGTGTTGGTGAAGATATCTCGAAGAATGGAGTACATGTTCTCACCATCTTCTGTGCATGCTGATGGCTCGTATTTGGGTTTGGTCAAGGCCAGCTATCTCCGCATACCAACTGAATGAGGTCATCTGAAGATGCGCCCCACATGACACCTTTGGGAGTTGGAGATTGGACATTGGGTCGGGGTAACTGGGGGGAGGCTTTTGGGTAAAGGTTTGATATGTACAAGTTTGCGCTTTTTTCCTCCAGATCTTGCTTCACTTTCGCTGTTTTCATTTCATGTCCAGCAAAAGTACCTTTATCTCTATTCAAATGGAGTTGGGGGTTTTTCTTTCTTGGATATTGAATCAGGCCAGCCTGACAGACAATGTCACCTGAATTGAATCAACCATTTGATTTGAATTGAGGCAGATTTATATATGCCTTTTGATGAGTAGAAAACAGGTTCCCCGTATTTAAACTGTTGCAGGCTAGTGAACACAGGTTAAAAAAATGGGGTGTGGGAGGTAAGAATATACATAAAAAGTTAATTTGTTTCTCTAGAATGTCATTGTATATTCATATTTTCAAAAAAAAAAACCAACCCCATGGCCTTTTCTATTGTTTTGAATAAAGCAGGAAATGTGTAAAGCAGCTCTTAAACAGGATGATTGTCTTAAAAATTGTCCGTGGAATTTCACAATCCTCTCTTCGTTACATCCTAATCAGTGGGGGTATTCAGCCAGTTCGGATCGGTTCAAGCTAACCGGTAGTGTTGACCTGCACGCCCACCCGCCCAAGCACTATGCTATCCTATTTAGCCACGTTTTCTACACCGTGCGCATGCGTGCAGGCCATGCGTGCAAGCCAAGTGCGTCACATTTTCAGTGCACGGCGAACCGATGATAAAATTATGTGAAACCTGCCTCTCAGCCTAATACTGTACCAAATTGTAATTAAAACAAACAAATAAATGTACCTGCAGAAACAATGAATGTCAGTGTGCATAATTTTAATGCTGTGATGGCGAACCTATGGCATATGTGCGACAGGTGGCACGTGGTGCCATGCAAGCTGTCATCCAGTTCAGCTCCAATGTGCATGCGTGTGCACCTCAATGTATCTGTCGCACATGCAGGAGACAAGCATGCATGCTTGGGGGGAGTGGGGTCACATGTGTATGTATGGGAGCTATGGGGGAGCGTGGGTGTGGGTGTGCAACCCATGGCCCATTTTTGGTCCCAGGAGGCTTCAGGGAGTCAGGGGGAAAGTGCTGCACCCCCACCCCATGGGCCATTTTGGGCCTAGCAGGTCTCTCTGAAGCCTCCTGGGACCAAAGCGGGGCATGGGAACATGGGGGGGGCGCATGCATGTTAGGGGAGGCAGGGGAGCATGGGTGGTCATGTGAGCATGTGCAGGAGGTGGGGCACATTGCATTATGGGTGTGGGCACATGGGCATGTGTTGTCACACGCACATGCGCCATTTCGGCACGTGAGGAGAAAAAAGTTAGCCATCACTATTTTAATGTATTTCTACTATTTTGTAATAAAAACCTAATTTGCAAATATTGATTTAAACACACAATCTTGTTTTCTGTTTCCCTCACTGACATATACCTTATATTGAAGCTTTCTCCTAACATAAATGAAGCCTTGATTTAATAATTCTCACCCCTTTTAGCAGATGGAATGGAATGCAATGGACTACATTTCCATCTGAGCAGCCACTTGCCTTCAGTGTCGTCTTAACAAGGCAACAGTGATTCATATTCATTTTCTACGGCTGTTTATGTTTTTGGGGTGTCATTGCAGAGATAATACAAGGGATGTAATTTACCTCATTCTGTGAGTGACCCTACAATAGCAGAGTTGGAAGGAACCTTGGAGGTCTTCTAGTCCAGCCCCTGCCTAGGCAGGAGCCCTATGCCATATGTGCACTTTTGGTTTTCCTTGCCTAAGTGTAAGACTTTACTTTTCCCTACTTATTTATTTATTTTATTTTATTAATTTATACCCCACTCTTCTCCAAATGGACCCCTACAATGAACTTCATTTTGTTAGATAGGGCCCAGTGTTCACGTCTCTCAAGGTCCATCTGGATCATAAGAACATAAGAATAGCCTTGCTGACGATTGCTAGAAAGGAATTTACAATGATGTATGCACTTCTCTTCACTTTGTAGTACTATTGAAATATGTATTATCTATGTTTTGTCAAGAAGCCCCGGAGGGGGCCCACGATCTCGACGTGAAAGTTCTCAAAATATTTCCTTATCACACCTTACCCTATCCTATTTGAAAAAATTGTAAAACTCAATAAAACTTTTTCAATATAAAAAAAAAAAGAATAGCCTTGCTGGAACAGGCCACAGCCCATCCAGTCCAGCCTTCTGTCCCACACAGTGGCTCACCATTTGCTTCAGGGTTTTCCCAAGCAGATGTCTTCACCTGCTTATGATTCCCTGCAAATGGCATTGAGAGATATCCTGCCTATCTCTCCAACCCGGAGGGTGTCCTTAGGCATCCATCATGATACCCATGGATACCCTTGTTCTCCATGAACTCGTCTAATCCTTTCTTAAAAGTGTCGAGGCTGACAGCTGTCACCACTTCTTCTGGCAGGGAGTTCCATAGACCAGTGATCCTCTGGGTGAAAAAGTACTTCCTCTTATTTGTTTGAGGTCTAGCTGTCAAAAGTTTCACGGAGTGCCCCCTAGTTCTAGTGTTGTGCGATAGGGAAAACAGTTTTCCACACACGCTCCAACTCCTCCTGAATTCTCTTGACTCTTATCTGGAGCCAATTTAATCTTGAACATTAGTGAATCAGATCACAAGCTTCCATAAATCTTCTATGCTGCAATCTAACAGATGGCCCGGAATCTTTGAGCGATTGGTTCAAACGTTTCTCTGTAAATGCTTTTCTGCAGGTAAGCTTTTCAGCTTTGCTTAAAAAAAAAAAGCCAGCATCATAAAAACTGTGTAGGCTGACTGTCAAAGGATTTTCCCCCTCCCCATCTAGGACATTTAAGGACAGGGGTGAGCAAGCGTTTGACAGCTGGGAGCTGAATTTCAAAGTGGACATGGAAATTTAAAGGCCATAGAGAGGAAGTGGGGGGGAGGGCAGAGGGTGTTATGAGACAAAATTGCAGGTTAATATCTGTTGGAAGAAAATTCCAGTTCGATCCAGACTGGGTCTTGCAAAGGCCACAGGACAAGCATGGGAAGCAGAGGTGAAGTTTATTTGAGAGCATAACAATCGTAGCCAGACAGTCGCATCAATCAAAGGTGCAATAGCTGTGCTGTTACGCCTTTGAACATTTTTTTGGGGGGCCATGTTTTCGTCACATGCTAAATAAATACATAATAACACTTTTGAAGGGGTGAGTTTTGTAGACTTTCTATAGACAATAGAAAACACTTTCTATTGCACCCAGAAAGCATTGTTTAGTTCAGTCAGCCTTCTGGTAAACATACCAGATACAATAAAAGGTAGTCCTCAACGTTACAACAATTCATTTTGTGACCGTTCAAAGCAAGGGTAAAATGCTCTGAAGCCTGCTACCGGTTCGCTTGGCTACCTGTTTGCTGTGCGCGCGCTACTGCTCAGTGCTGAAAAAGGAGGATTAAGAGGTCTTTTCTGCAAAAGTAAGTAGGACATCAAGGGAGGGGGAACAGCAGGATTTCTAGCTTTCTAGTGAATATAAGTTTGAGTGGTGGAGTGATGAGTGATGGAGGAGTAACAGCTCCTTAAAAAACCTTGGCTCAGCAGGCCCAGCTGGTAGCACCTCCTAAGGGCCCCTTTTCCAGGGTTACAGGAGAAGACGGTCAACGGTTTTGAAGGCGGAAGAGGGCTCTACACCCCAACGACAGACAAAGCGGCAGAACCATCTTCTAGGACAGGGGTCTGCAAAGTTGGCTCTTTGAAGACTGGTGGACTTCAACTCCCAGAATTCCCCAGCCAGCACAGCTGGCTGGGGAATTCTGGGAATTGAAGTCCACCAGTCTTCAAAGAGCCAACTTTGCAGACCCCTGTTCTAGGAGAAGGGAAACTCTGATTACAAACCTCCACTGCCTTGTGGCTACATCCACTACTGGGAAAGGCTTCAGGAGTCAACCTCGAGGCAAAATCCGGAGCTGGAGTCCCAGAAGCAGTACATGACTGTGTATATAACCACATTGTATATAATGTGTATATAAGCACAGCTGGCTGGGGAATTCTGGGAATTGAAGTCCACCAGTCTTCAAAGAGCCAACTTTGCAGACCCCTGTTCTAGGAGAAGGGAAATTCTGATTACAAACCTCCACTGCCTTGTGGCTACATCCACTACTGGGAAAGGCTTCAGGAGTCAACCTCGAGGCAAAATCCGGAGCTGGAGTCCCAGAAGCAGTACATGACTGTGTATATAACCACATTCTGGTAACTCCTGCGACACAGCTGGAACCCATCGGATTGGCTCTGCCGTTCCATTGGACCATTTCAGCGACGTGGAAAGGAGGGGATCTGCTGCTTGTGTAACAGTCTATCCTCCATATTAATCTACCCAGGCCTCGTGCCCATGGAGAGGTTACTCCAGCTTTACCACTTTTCCAGAGCATGATACCATTGTCTTTTGAGACCGATGTATGCCAATGAGTAAATATAAATCATTTATTTATTTATTTATTTATTTATTTATTCAATTTATATCCCGCCCTTCTCCAAAAGGACCCAGGGCGGCGCACAGGAATTTAAAAACAACATACAAAAATAGTACAAAACACATAAATTTAAAATCTATTAAATAACAAAAACCTGCGCTAAAATCAATTAAAATCCCCCATTTAAAACTATCTAAAATTAGTCACAGCGGAGGCTATGTTAGGCCGGCTTGATGAAATAAGTGTGTTTTTAAACACTGGCGGAAGAGGCGGAGGTCGGTGATGGTGCGGAGTTCAGGGGGTAGGTCGTTCCACAGGGCAGGGCCCGCCACAGAGAAGGCACCCCTGGGTGTCGCCAGCCGGCATTGTCCGGCCGATGGCACCCTGAGAAGGCCCTCTCTGTGGGAGCGTATCGGTCTGAGGGATGTATGGGGCAGGAGACGGTCTTGCATATAACTAGGTCCCGAGCCATGGAGCGCTTTGAAGATGGTCGTCAAGACCTTGAAGTGCACCCGAAAGACCACAGGAAGCCAGTGCAGCTCGCGCAGGATCAGCGTTATGTGGGAGCATCTAGAGGCTCCCGTAATCACCCGCGCGGCTGCATTCTGCACTAACTGTAGCTTTCAAGTGCACCTCAAGGGAAGCCCCATGTAGAGAGCATTGCAATAGTATCATGCAGCACAGTTGATTTTTGCACAGCTGATCGTCGGAACTGCTGGTTCACTTGAACTGGTAGCAATGTTTACTACCAGTTCAGGCGAACCAGTCCGAACCAGTAGCATTTCACCCCTTGTTCAAAGGTACAAGGGCACTGGAAAAAAAAGTGACAGGACCATTTTTTGCACTTATGCCACTGTAACTTTGAACAGTCCCTGAACGAAGTGTTATAAGTCAAGGATTACCTATATTTTCTCCCGCCCTTCCCAGCTGCCCAATATAATCTGCTCTGAACATGTGAAATGAGGTTTAGTTCATTTTCAGAGCCTCATTTGCCCAATTTTAGAGTTCCTGCCAAACATTTCCTAACATGAACTTTGTGCTTTGCTCTTTTACTAACAACACTCTTTTCTTTACATCGTTTGATTCATTTCAATATGTCAAGGGGAAGGAGAAACAGGCATGTGTTAAAAGTCAACACCGTGTGAGCCAATTTACTTCCTTGATGTAGGAAAGAGAAGATAAGAAGCGACTGCATTTCAGGTAGACAGACACGCAAGAAATGGAAGCTATTCCAGAAATCTGAAAAGTCCACCTCTCAAACTTTTCGACCAATACGTTTGAAGAAATGATCATTGACTCAGAGAGAGGATAAAGCTAATGAAGCTGGAAAGAGTGCAGAGAAGAGCAACCAAGATGATTAAGAGACTGGAGACTAAACCATATGAAGAACGGTTTCAGGAGCTGGGTATGTCTAGTTTGATGAAGAGAAGGACCAGGGGAGACATGATAGCAGTGTTCCGATATCTCAGAGGGTGCCACAAAGAAAAGGGAGTCAAGCTATTCTCCAAAGCACCTGAGGGCAGGACAAGAAGCAATGGGTGGAAACTAATCAAGGAGAGAAGCAACTTAGCACTAAGGAGAAATTTCCTGACAGTTAGAACAATTAACCTCTGGAACAGCTTGCCTCCAGAAGTTGTGAATGGCCCAACCCTGGAAGACTTTAAGAAGATGTTAGATAGCCATTTGTCTGAAATGGTATAAAGTTCCTGTCCACGCAGGGGGTTGGACTAGAAGACCTACAAGGTCCCTTCCAACTCTGCTATTGTATATTGTATATTGTATTATTGTATTATTGTATTAAATAGGACCCTTCACTTTGTCAAGGACCTAGGAGTACTCATCTCAAACAATCTAAACCCCAGAGCCCACTGTAACAGCATTGCCAAAAAAGCCATTAAGAGTTGTTAACTTCATCTTGCATAGCTTCTTCTCCGGTAACATTGAACTGCAAACTAGGGCATACAAAACCTTTGCCAGACCAATTCTTGAATACAGCTCATCCGCCTGGAATCTATACTATATATCGGACATTAATACAATTGAGTAGGTCCAGATGTACTTCATGAGAAGAGTACTCCACTCCTCTGCTCAAAGGAGAATCCCTTATGCCACCAGGCTTGGAAGTTTGGGCTTGGACAAACTGGGACTGCACCACCTACGGTCTGATCTAAGCATAGTACACAAAATTGTCTGCTACAATGTCTTGCCTGTCAATGACTTCTTCAGCTTCAACTACAATAATACACGGGTTAGCAATCGATACAAACTCAACGTAAACTGCTTCAAACTCAATTGCAGAAAATACACCTTCAGCAATAGAACGGTCAATGCCTGGAATGCTGTACCCAACTCCGTTGTTGCATCCTCAACCCCTCACAGCTTCAACCTTCAACTGTCCCATTCCTAAGAGGTCCGTGAAGGGGGCATGCATAAGCACACCAACATGTCTACTGTCCCTGTCTTACTATCCCCATTTATTTGTATTCATTTCCTTCATTCATGTCTATGTTCATACTCATAACTGCTAACTTCTACATGTTTGACAAACAAACAAACAAATAAAATAAAATAAATAAAAACCAGAGAATTCTAGAACTTCCTGCAGAGCAACAAAACTTGAAAATGAGACAGGAACAAACAAGGAAAAGTGCCATGCTTAACAAAATAACAGAGTTGGAAAGGACATCGAAGGTCTTCTAGTCCAACCCCCTGCCCAAGTCGAAGATTCCATACTATTTCAAATGGTTGTCTAACCTCTTCTTAAAAATCACCAATGAGGGAGCAGCCACAGCCTCTGGAGGCAACCCATTCCGTTGATTAATTGTTCCAATTGCCAGGAAATTGCTCCTAAGTTGGTTCTCTTGATTAATTTCTATCCATTTCTTCTTGTTCTACCTTTAGGAGCTTTGAAGAATAGCCTGAACCCCTCTTCTTTAGGGCAACCCCTGAGATATTGGAATACTGCTAACCTATCTCCCGTAGTCCTTCCATTCATTAAACCAGAGATACCCAATTCCTCCAATGGTTCTTGATGTGTTTTAGCCTCCAGTTCACAATCATCTTTGCTGCTTTTCTCAGCACTCTTTCTAGAATCTCAACATCTTTTGTATTATGGTTACAACTGGATGCAATATTCTAAATATCATTTTACCAAGACATTATAAAGTGGTAATAATACATGTTTATAGGGGGGGGAATCAGTTTTCCTAGGTACTACATCAGTTGTTGCTTCCAAACTAGATGAAGTTCAACACTGAAGAAATATCCAAGAGATACCTTGGATGAATCCTAGAAGCAATGGAGGTCGTACAAAGTTTCCACATTCATAGGTAGTCTCACTCACAGAGCACTACCTCTAGAATATAGAAACACAGAGCTCTAATCTAACCCCCTGAGCCCTACTTCTAGAACATAGAAACACAGAGCTCTAATCTAACCCCCTGCTCAAAAGAGGAGAGCTTAGACCATCCCTGGTCAAATGGTTCTCCAATCTATTTTAAAAACTTCCAGTGACAAAGCACCATATCCTCCTATCTTTAATGTGTTCTTTAGCAGAGTCATTCCTTCATTTCCTTCTTTCTAATACGATCAAAGTAATGGTTCCCCTTGCACATATGTGCTAGTCTTTCCCAAGTCTAGGGGGCAGTTCTCATCTCCGTTTCAAAGGCAAAGAGCCAGTGCTGTCTGAAGATGTCTCTGTGGTCATGTGGCTGGCATGACTCAACTCTGAAGGCGCACAGAATGCTGTTGCCTTCTTACCAAAGGTGGTTCCTATTTTTCCAGTTGCATTTTTCCATGCTTCCAAACTGCTAGGTTGGCAGAAGCTGGGACAAGTAATGGGAGCTCACCCCATTACACAGCACTAGGGATTTGAACGGCCGAACTGCTGACCTTTTGACTGATAAGCTCAGCCTCTTAGCCACTGAGCCTCTGCATCCCCTCCTAATAAAATAGAGTGTTCCAATATTTGAGGAGCTGCCACAAAGAAGAGGGGCAGTCAATCTATTTCCCAAAACACCTCCAAAGGACAAGAAGCAATGGATGAAAACCAACTAAGGAGACAAGCAAGAACAATCAACTAGTGGAACAGCTTGACATCAGATGTTGTGGGTGCTCCATCAATGGAGGCTTTTTAGAATGGCTGCTCAGCCATTTGTCTGAAATGGTACAGGGTCTCTGCTTGAGCTGCGGGTTGGACTGGAAGACCTCCAAGAGCTCTTCCAACTCAGTTATTCTATTATTCTTTCTAAGCTTGGCCAGCAGGACATGGAATCCTCTTACCATCAACAATGGTAACCTTGGCATTTGTTCGAACTGGCATCTCCTAAGTAACGGAGAGCTGAACTTACAGCAGGACTCAGCCATTAAGGTGATGGATTCTGCAACTCTACAGTCATATATAAGGGGTGGCCATTATAAATGAACATCCAATGCCAACCCATATGGCCTGTTTATTTATTAGAGGTTTGGCCGCATGCAATCCCTGCCTCTAGGAACAATGCGAGCTGCTAGGGCAAGATTTACTTTCCCCTTCTCCGGAACTAGCCACTTGCAAAGAGAAAGAGAGGAAATGAATTATAACAACAGCTGATAGAGCACAGCTGGGAAAACCTATTGGCCCTGGGAGAACCTAGATAAATAAAGTGTCTGGACATGCCAGGTTATTGTTCACCATAATGGTTCTCCCGCCTTTGGTGACCTTTGCTTGCCAAAATGCCAGCTGTAAAATTTACCACCTTATTAAACCAGTCAGATCGACAGATGATCAAGGAAAACTAAGAGCAACACAGGTCCATGGAGCAAACTGTTGCCTGGACTGAGTGCAGATGTGGTCTTTCGAACCTTAACGGGATGATAAATGGAGAACAGTTGCATCTGCCTTTTTAGAGGGAAAAACTGCTACCCTGCTCCTCGGCACTGCCACAGGCTCGTAGTAAAACCCAGAATGAATATTTTGTCACACAAAACGGTTCCCAAGCAAAGATAAAATGGGGCGGAGGGAGAATTTATTTTGGCCAATAAAATCTACCATCGGTAAAACAAGGAATATTATCTAGTTTATCTGAGGAGGAAATAGTTTACTGTCAGAAAAGAAGAGACAAGCAAAATACATCTTAATGTTCTGACCCAGCTCCCCAAACTCTCTGAAAGGAACTCAAAAGATTCCTCGGTTAGGAGTGCTGGCAGCTCCTGTAAAAAGTTTCTCTCTCAACACAGTCCAGCCGGCCAGGAGATGAATAGTTCTCTGCCACATCGATTCATTTTTGACCCCTGACTTTTATCCTCAGAGCTAGGGTCGAGCTTCACTAGCAGTGGTGGCTTTTCCGTCCCAAGGACAGGCCAATAGATTTCCGCTATTCTCCTCTCCTCTGCCTCCTGTGCATCCGTGCATCAGGCACTGGACCCAGCTGTTCCTCTTCTTCATCATACAACTCCAGACCTGGGGGTTGCTGACTCTCCATCTAAGGACTGACGAACAGCCCAGGCTCTTCCTCCCTCCTTCCCTCTCTCCCTCCCTCCCTCTGCCAGCTCTATTCCCTCTTCCCCCTCAGAAATTTTAGGTTGCCTTGATGCTGACCTTGACCCCCATGCCGCCTCCTCCTTTGATTTGATTGCTGGAAGGGCTTGTGGCTGATGGGTCACAACATTTAACTTGTTTGTATTTTTGTGTTCTTGCCGTATCATATTGGTTGCAAGTGCTAATCATGCACCCGGGTTCAGTTTATCGTCTCTCACTTATTCAAGTTTCTCATGGAATGCCACAAACAATTAATGCATTCAAAGTTGTAACAAAGCCTTACTGGTTACCCTATGCATCTACTCTAATAGAAGAGGATTGCTGTAGCTCAGGGTTGAACGGAGGGGTCCTTGGTGCTCTCTGAGCTTGGTTGTTTTGCTAGATAGCACTGAATGATGTTGTCTAGCCAGGTAACAAAACATCTGCAAGAAAACAACCAAGTTGAGAGAGCGCCAAGGATCCTACAATGATCCCATATTGCTCTATCCATGAACAGAACACCAACACCAACTGCCATTCAGGATCAACCCAATTCAACCAATCAAATTCCGGCTCAACCTGTCCAAGACCGAGTGGCTGTGGTTCCTGGCGTCCCGGCATAGCTAGCTAGTTCCATCGCTGGTTATCGGGGGTGAGTCAATGGCCCCCGTGGAAAGGGTGCGCAACTTGGGCATCCTCCTGGATTCATGGCTGTCCCTGGATGACCATGTGGCGGCCATGACCAGAGGGGAGTTCTACCAGGTTCGCCTGGTACGCCAGTTGCGTCCCTTTCTGGACCGGGACGCCCTCCGCACAGTCACTCAAGCGCACGTGACTTCCCGCCTTGACTATTGCAACACTCTCTACATGGGGCTCCCCTTGAGGTGCATCTGGAGGCTCCAGTTAGTCCAGAATGCGGCCGCGTGGGGGATTCTGGGAACATCTCGAAGTTCCCATGTAACACCTCTCCTGCGTGAGCTGCACTGGCTACCGGTGGCCTTCCGGGTGCGCTTCAAGGTCCTTGTCACCATCTTTAAATCGCTCCATGGCTCGGGGCCTAGTTATTTGCGGGACCGCCTCCTGCCACATACCTCCCACCGACCGATTCGCTCCCACAGGGAGGGCCTCCTCAGGGTGCCGACCGCCGGGCAATGCCGGCTGGCGACGCCCAGGGGTAGAGCCTTCTCTGTGGCAGGGCCCGCCCTCTGGAACAACCTGCCCCCCGAACTACGCACCATCACGGACCTTCCCCTCTTCCACCGCTCACTCAAAACATACCTCTTCCAACAAGCTGGACTAGCTTAGAACTTAGGTCTTGGTACGATAGAGCTTCAGTTACATTAGAAAGATGGTTTGATAGGTTTTTATTGGGAATTTTAGCACAGGTTTGTAATTTAATCTCTTTTTAATTTTTGTAAGTGTTGTTATCTATTTATTGTTGTTTTAATTGCCTGTGCACCGCCCAGAGTCCGTCTCGACGGAGATTGGTGCGGTCTACAAATTGAATAAAATGAAAATGAAAATGAAATGATGGGATGGCTTGTTAATCACTCCAACTTCCTGCTGCCTGAAAATGTTCCCTCAAGATTTCAAGATGTGTTGCTACTGCTGCTGGTATTATCCATTCACTCCCGTCTGACTCTTGGTGATATTATGGGCCATGTCCCCCCACATCTCCCAATCATGCACTACTTCTTTAAGATTTTTGTGCTCTGGCTCGGGTCAGCTTTGAGGGTGTCCAGCCACCATGTTCTTAAACGGTCTTCTGTCCTAGGCTTCCCCAGTGGCACAAAGATGAGTCCTCATCCCAATAAACCCCTTTTATTTAATTTACAGTGAATTCCTCTCTAGCAAAGTTTCCTCTCCCAGTCTTTCAAGAGAGTTCATAATTACCGCCTTTTATCAGGCTTGGAGAGTGGCCAGGCCGATATCTTTCAGACATTGGAATACTTGGCAAGAATGCAATTCATTGTCTCCTGCAAACTCCACTCCCCTTTTGCTCCTCTTTTATTTCCTATGGGAGGGGCCATTCACCGTCCACCTGTGGCCTTACTCCCAACTCGACCCTTGTTCCTTAGCTGTTTCCTTTGCCTGGCAACTCTGTGCATGCACACACTGGGAACAGGCCCCAGCTGTTCATCTGCCTCACTGATGTCTAACTCCAAAGGCAGCTGATACCTGTCAGATGGCTCTGGCCCCCTCTCTGCCTCTGACACAGAGCCCTTATGAGAGCCTTCCCCAGACTCCAGGACTGGCCCAGGTTCCTCCCCAACCTCCTCACTGTCCATCTCTGCCGCCAGCTCTGCTGGTGGCTGGCGGGCCACAACAAAGATCTCTTTGATCCCCCAAATTCCTTGCTTTGTTTATTTGAAAGTATGTTTAGCCTGAATCAAATCGTGTTGGATATGTAATCCAATAATAGAGAATTATAATCCTGAATACACAGCCGTGGAGTAAGTGCTCAGTGTACTCAGTGGGTCTCATACTGTCTTTTCTCAACAAGGAGGACAAATATAGATTGCAGCATTGATAAGCTCTTTACCTCCGCTTATGTTTATTCCAAACTCTTTCTTTGCTTCCCATTTTTCACCTCGAACTATTACTAAACGTTTTGCAGTCAGGGGTGAAGAAAGAGATTTGATTTGTCTGTCATGAAAGCACAAGGCTAAAAGGGAATCGCAGGGAAATAAAAATCAATAATGGATGATCATTTGCAAAGCAGAGAGATTGTCTCCGTTTCCTCTGCTTCCATCATGGAGCTCTTAAATACAAATCAGCATGTAAAAAGAGAGGCCTGTCAAGATCAAGTTGCTTTGAGTTGTGCACGCTGGCAACACCAGAAGATCATCATCAGAGACGTTAACAGCTCACCCTCAGATAAAGTCCTGAGAACATCTCCCAAGTCCCTCAACATCAATGCATAGCCAAGGACTCAAGATGTATACCAACCGCACTCAACGTGTAGTCCTCAATGGAACTGCATCTACATGGAAGAAAGTATGCAGAGGAGTCTCCCAAGGCTCTGTTTTAGGCCCAGTACTCTTCAACATCTTCATCAATGATTGGGACGAGGGGATAAATGGGGAACTCATCAAATTTGCAGATGACACCAAGCTGGCAGGAGTAGCCAACACTCCAGAAGATAGACTTAAGATACAGAAGGATCTTGACAAACATGAACATTGGGCACTATCTAATAATATAAATTTAACTGTGAAAGGGATCTTGGAGTCCTAGTAGACAACAATTTAAATATGAACCAGCCATGTGCAGCAGCTGTCAAAAAAAGCCAACACAGTTCTAGGCTGCATAAACAGAGGGATAGAATCTAGATCACGTGAAGTGTTAATACCACTTTATAAGGCCTTGGTAAGGCCACACTTGGAATACTGCATTCAGTTTTGGTCACCACAATGTAGAAAAGATGTGGAGACTCTAGAAAGACTGCAGAGAAGAGCAACCAAGATGATTAGGGGACTGGAGACTAAAACATATGAAGAACGGTTATAGGAACTGGGTATGTCTAGTTTAATAAAAAGAAGGATTAGGGGAGACATGATAGCAGTGTTCCAATATCTCAGGGGTTGCCACAAAGAAGAGGGAATCAAACTATTCTCCAAAGCACCAGAGGGCAAAACAAGAAAGGGCGTTGGTACTTACCTGATACGCCTCTTCTAATAAGGGGGGAGATAGCATCCATGTATGGGTTAAACCTATCCACGCTCTGATTGGACTGAGTCATAATATTAAATAATTAATTAAGTAGGCATGGTATATAACCCCCTACGGAGTAGCCACACCCAGTTTTCGACGAAGAATACAGACTCACCGGTACGAACCAACTCCTTTAGCAAGAAAAATCCAACAGTAACACTACCAAGAACAACAAGAGCCAGACTCCAAACACAGGCAGGGCTGAACGAGAAAGGGATGGGCCGGATGCTATCTCCCCCCTTATTAGAAGAGGCGTATCAGGTAAGTACCAACGCCCTTTCTCAATAAGGGTGGAGATAGCATCCATGTATGGGACATACCAAAGCCCTGAAAAGGACCCACGGGAGGGTCGAGATCAGACCTGCCCCAATGAAGGAGGGCGGACAGAACCCAGCGGCCAAAGTCGGCCTCAGCCGAGGCAAACGTGTCCCATGTATAATACCACATGAAAGGGGATGGAGAAGACCACGCTGCAGCCCTGCAAATTTCTCCCAGAGAAGCTTGCATCGCCCAAGCCAAAGTCGTCGTTACACTGCATGCAGAATGTGCTGTGACTCCTCGAGGAACTGCCTCGTCACAAGCTGCCTAGGTGTTCTCAATTGCATTGACAAACCCATCGTCCCACACAGGAGACAGACACCTTCTTACCCAGGGAACCTGGCAGAAAGGAGACAAAAAGAGACTCCGACCTGCAAATAACAGCCATACAATCAATGTACACATGCAAGGCACGCTTGACATCCAGCAAGTGCCACCGGTCCTCCGAGGTCTGCGCAGACTCTGCAGGAAAGCTGGGGAGGACCACCTCCTGAGCCCGACGGAACCAAGACCCCATCATCGGGGCAAAGGAGGGATCCAGACGTAGGACAACCCTATCTGCATAAAACTTGCACAAATCTGAAAAATCTCCTTCCACAGTGTCAAGAGGGCACCTGTCAAAGAATCCAATACCTTATGTAAAGGAGTACCAAAGCACCCTTGAGAAATCTCTTGACTCTAGGACGTTGAGTCAAAGTTTGTGACCTACCGCACAAAGGTACAGAAGAAACTACTGATACCTGTCTCTCAATGGTATTAGGAGTCAACCCTTTGCCCAGGCCCACTTGAAGAAATTCCGGGACCTGTGGGATAGTGGCTTGTACTGGGTCAAAGTGGTTCATCAAACACCACTTACAACAAGCGCCCCAGGTTGCACAGCATATGAGCCGCATGGAAGGTGGACAGGAAGCCTGAATAATCTGAATGATCCTGGAGGAAAAGGTGTCTCGTCTCTGAATGCTCCGCTCAAGCATTAGGCGTCAACTAGAGCCATTGAGGCTCCAGATGCTCCAGCGACCCCTGGCTGAAGGAAATAATCTCTTGGGGAATCCTCCAGAGCCTTTCCACTATAGAGATCAAAGGTCGGCAAACCAGGGCTGCTGAGGCCAATGTGGGGCAAGCACCACCTCCGCCCCCTCCCGCAAGATCATTTGAATGACTCTGGGAATCAGGGTCAAAGGCAGGAAGGCATAAAGGAGCCCCAGAGGCCATTGGCAGTGGAGAGCATCCACCCCCTCTGCATTCTGCGAAGGAACTGGGAATAAAATATCGGGAGCTGAGTATTGAGGGGAGCTGCAAACAGGTAGACCTCTGGGCAGCCAAAAGGGTCCACAATTGCCTGGAAGATAGCCAGCTGCAGCTGCAATCCTGAATTGTCCACCTCAATCCGACTGAGCTGGTCAGCCCTGACATTGTCCACCCCCGCTATATGTTCTGCGGTTATTGAGAGCAAATTCCTCTCTGCCCAAAGACCCAAGCTCCTGGCCCCCAGCATGAGGGGCCTTGACCTGGTCCCCCCCTGCCTGTAATATGAGCCTTGGTGGCCATGTTGTCTGTGAGGACCAGAATATGTGTGCCCTTGACCGAAAAACGAAATGGTTTGATATCCAGGTGGACCGCCCTGAGTTCCAACCAGTCTATGTTGTGAGCTAGTTCCGCTTGGCTCCATTGTCCCTGTGCCATCTGCATATAAGGGAGACTAGTATAGATCTATTTCAAACTATTTAGCTCTCATCATCTAGTCATATCCCTACTGGGATTCTAACCAGGGCCGTATTACATTAGGCAGATGGTTTAGCCACTAAGCCACCAGGTTCTCCCCTGAAGTTGGGTCCCCCCCTCCGAGTAGGTTGGTGTCTGAAGTGACTGTGACCTCGGTCTGGGACCCTGAAGAATTCCCCCTTGGGTAGGCTAGATGATGTCCACCAATCAAAGAGCAGGAGACTTCCGCTGGCAGAAGAACCTGGATCTGGGAGCAGCTCATGAGCCTTAGCTGAAATGGTGAAAGAAACCATTGAAGGTCTTTATTGGTAAGGCAATGCCAATGGCAAGACACTATAGTGCCTAGATGGCTTTTGGCCAGATTGATCGAAAGCACCTGGCCTCGCAAGGTCAACCTGGTAATGTCTAAGTCCCTTGGGGCATCACTTATAGAAGAGGACTGTAGCAACAGGTCATCTAGGCCGCCTTGGATTTGCACACGTACCTGTCTCAGGAACACTGCCAATGCCACCATCACCTACCTGAAGACTTGAGGTGCAGATGACAACCCGATGGGTAAGGCTCGGTACTGGAAGTGGTGCCCAAGGTAACAAAACCTGAGAAACTGTCAGTATTCAGGGGCTATAGGTATGTGCAGATAGACCTCAGTAAGGCTGATGGATGTGAGGATATCTCCCTGTCTAATACCCTCTAATATTGAGTGCAGTGAACGCATCTTAAACCTGCGATAACGCACATAGCGGTCAAACTATTTAAAATCAAAAATAGTTCTCCAGCCGCCCCAAGCCTTTGGGATCCCGGAGAGAAAGGACTAATAATCCTGATCCTGTTACTGGAGGCACCAGTTGGATAGCCCTAATGTCCAATAGGTGTTGAATGGCTTCCTGCATAAGTCACCTCCGAATCGGGTTATCCGAGACCTGATGGTTGATTGTACCCACGCATCGGAGGTAGAGGAGTCCCAACAATCTGCGAAATATGCCCAGCATCCCCCGATGAGGGGAGAGCTGGGCCCAGAATTAATTCTTGCGGAAAAAGAGTGCCGCCTCCTTCGCCCCCATGAAAGGGCTGTTTCTGCTGTCCACCCCTCTGCTGCCTATCTAGTTGATATCTCTGGCTGGGGGCATAGCCTCCCTGGTACAGCCTGAAACCTGACTGACTGAAATCAGACCCCTTAAAAGAAGATCTGTAGTCCTGACCCCAGAATAAAGGACCGTAGTTTGACCACAGAAATTGGAGCAACGGGGCTAGGGCACTGCCCAGAAATTGCCCTTCCTAGGAGCTGTAAGAAACACCTTCCATTTGCCCTAATTCTCAATTAAGAAAAAGGTCAGCTTGCCACAGCTGCAGCCTATGGATGAAGCAACTGCCCTGAAGGCAAACCTGGCTGCGACTAAAGTGATGCCCGAAGAAAATTGGATGGCCACCACCAGTTTGTTGATGTCCTGATGTGACCTGAAATCTGCTATTGGCGTTTGCTGTTGAAGATCCTGCAATCAAAGCAAAGAAGACCATTAAAGAATGAGGCAGTGGTAGCAGCTCTCACTGCCCAGGCAGCAGCCTGATGGCCCCTTTGTAAGGTGAGGTCAGCCCTTTTTGTCAATTTCATTGTAATTTTAGTACAATGACAATAAAGATTATTATTATTATATCATCATCATCATCATCATCATCATCATCATCATCATCATCCTCCTCCTCCTCTGGCTTCAGAGAGTGCTCTGGTTCCCTGGGCATGTTTGCAGATGCATGTATGGCTGTGACCGGTGCATCAACAGAGGGTTGCAACAGCACCTGAACCATGTCCTTGTCCACATTAATGAACATATAGCCGTTGGAAGTGGGCCCAGATGCTGGAGATGCCCACTGGCACTTGACTAGGTCAAGAAGGACTTGGGGGGTGGGAACATGTCAGCCTCAATAGGCTGATCCACAAATATAGTCTCGGCAAAAAGGCCCAGCCGTAGCACCAGGGGTTCCGATGGCTTTTCGCCAAAATTGGCCAATGCCTTAGCTTTAAAGGGCATACACTTAAACAATGCTGAAACAAACTGAGAAGGAAGGCTTAGAAGGGCGTATGCCCTCATCCCCTGAAAGCTTCTCCTCTCTGATTTCGCCCTCTTCAGATTCAGACTCACTATTGTCCTGGGAAGAAACAGGGGAGACTCCTGACCATCTATCCCCACAGGAACTGCAGATGGAGGAGCACCCTGTGGCTGAATCTGAGGCCGTTGGGAAGCAGCAACGCTGCACTCCTGGAAAGCCCTGAACATTAGGTCCTGAAATTGCTCCCCCTCCCGAGTGGGGTAATTGAGCAGCACCAACCCCTGCGGATGTAGAGGGAAGAGGTTGAGGTGAAGCCCCCATGGGGCAGTGCGTGGGGGCGACTGCCAACCTTGGCCAGAACCCCAGAGGCCTGAGGAGTCAATGGGGATCCTCACATGGAGGGATCCTCTGCAGCTCTCCCAGGCGAAGAGAGTGCAGACTGCCTCACCTTAGTGCTCAGGACAAGAGAAGTCTTCTGGCTGCTGGTACTTTTATAAATGCTTTCTAGTGCCTCATGCCTCTGCTTCTCATACTTAAAGGCAGGCTTAGGGGATTTTGAACCCCAATTTGGCCCCTTTTGAGGCTTGTGGTTCCACATGCTCTTTCTTCCCCTTTGCCTTGTGGCGATGGGGGCAATTACCACTGCAGGAGCCTCTGTTCCTTCCGTGGGGCCACTGGTCGTAGCCGTGAGGACCTGACTCCACTCACTGTCCTCTGAAGCTGAGGCGGCAGCCATTTTGGTTCTTGATTCAGGCAGGCTTCAAAATGGCCGTTCATGCCAAAGGCCCCTGAGAGAGGCTTGAATATAAAGTGAAAGAGCGGCCTTGCTGCAAAGAGCTTCCGCACGCCTGACCCCTTCTCCAAAACAGCCTTTAGAAGCTGCCTTGGCTCTGTTCTTTTCCAAAAGGGGTAATAAAGAGGCACCATTCATTTAGGCCCAGTGGAACAGCCCTCACAGTTGACAGAGGCCTGTCAGTTGTGGGAAATGTTAGATTCTCTGCACGGTGGAGAATGGAGGGAGTCCGAGCCAGGTTTACTCAAACAACAGCCTTTATTAGCTAGGCAAGCTGGCAGAAAAAGGTAAGTTCAGTTAAAGAAAATAGGCGATAGACAGGGGCTCCCGCGCTTTGACAGCTCTTTATATTTGGAGCTGTCAAAGGGGGAGCCAATCAGGCTGCAGCAAGGGCCAGGCGCGCCGCAGCCAATCAGGCGCGTCTGTCAGTCGGCTGCCTTGCTACTGTCTGTTGCCAAGGCTCCTAGAGGCAGCTTGGAAGATCTGCGGCCGGTCGTATCTCGAGACCGGTCGCAGGTCGAGGATATAACACCCCTTTCCCCCCTCGGTCTGCGCATGCTCGCGGAAATGTCTGTTCCGATGCACGAGCATGCGTAGTCTTGTAAGAAGGCGGGGCGGCGCCGGGAACGCCCAGACCGCCTCAGTTGCTGGTGAGACGTCGGAGATGCAGGTTGCCCCTGTGCGAGCTCCTCCCTTCGGGGAGTGGAGCTCCAGGTGGTGACGTCATCGAGGCCTACCCTCGGAGGCGGAGCCGTCGGAGCTGGTAAGTCGGGGCGAGGGGGCGCGGCGTTCGGAGCATAGTTTGCTTTATGCCGGTTGGTTGCGGCTGTGCAGGGCGGGTCCTTAGGGGCAAGGGCCCGCGCGTCCCCCTCGGCTTGAGACAGCTTGTGCAGCGTGTGCCGGAAGGCGGCGTCCAGTTCGGCCGGGCCTGAAGAAGCGAAGGCCCCGAGCGGTTTCTCAGGGGACGGTTTGATTGGCCCAACCGGGGCAACGGGGAGGTGCGGCTCCGACGATGGGTCCGCAGGTGTGGGAAGGCGGCGCCTTAGTTGATCCAAGTGGCGCCGCCACTCGGACCCGTCCGGGAGGCTGACCCTGAAAGAGCAGGGACCCGTTAGCTCGGTCACCGTGGCCGGAACCCACTTAGTGTCCCCTGCATAGTGGCGGGCGTACACAGGGTCCCCGGGCAAGAAAAGGCGGGGAGGGGGGGGCCCCCAGGTTGCAAGGCCGCACATCGTTGTAAGCCGGGTGCAGCCTGTCCAAGGTTGTCCGCAGGCGGCGACCCATCAAGAGCTCGGCGGGGCTTTTCCGTGTGGCAGGGCAAGGCGTGGAATGCTGACCTAACAGGTAAGCAGCCACCCTTGCGGGCCAGTCCCCTTTGGTCATCCGTCCCAGAGCCTCCTTGGCCGAGCGGACGGCCCGTTCAGCCCGACCATTGGAGGCCGGATGATAAGGGGCCACTGGCGCGTGGCGGATCCCCTGCGAGGCCAAGAACTCCTGGAAGGTGGCGGACTGGAACTGGGGCCCGTTGTCGGACACCACGATGTCCGGCAACCCGTGCGTCGCAAAGAGGCGGCGCAGGGCCCTGACCGTACTCTCCGCTGTAGTGGAAGCCATCAAGATGACCTCCACCCAACGGGAGTAGGCGTCCGCGACCACCAGGAACGTCTGGCCTCGGAAGGGGCCCGCGAAGTCTATGTGGAGCCTGGACCAAGGGCTCCGGGGCAAGTCCCACTCCCTGGGCGGGGCGACCGGAGGGGCGGGGCGGGAGATTTGACAGGGGACACAACCCCCAACCCAGGCAGCTACCTCTGCATCCAAGCCCGGCCACCACACATAGCTGCGGGCGAGCGCCTTCATCCGGGCTATGCCGGGGTGGTCGGCGTGGAGCGTCCGGAGCACCCGGTGACGGAGGGGGGGGGAACGATGACCCGATCCCCCCAGCACAAGCAGCCGCTGTGGAGCGAAAGCTCCGTTTGGCGTGCCTGGTACGGCCGAAAATCTTCGGCCACGCCGCCCCGAGGCCACCCTCGCAAGACCCAGGCGGAGACCTGGGACAGGACAGGGTCGGCCTTCGTCCGGGCGGCGACGTCCGAGGACGTCAAGGGCAGGCCTGAGTCCGCCACAGACAAAACGGACAGGGCCGGTACCGGCTCATCGCCCGTCTTGGGGAGGGGGCACCGGCTCAGGGCATCAGCATGCCCCAGCTGTTTGCCCGGACGGTAGTACAGCGTATAACTATACGCTGCTAGGAACTCCGTCCATCTGGTCATCCTGGGAGAAAGGATGGGGGGTGTCGGACGGTCACCGGCCAAAAGCCCAAGGAGAGGCTTGTGGTCCGTGAAAACAGCAAAATTCCGTCCATACAGGTATGGGTGGAACTTTTTGATGCCGGACACCATAGCCAGAGCCTCCTTGTCAATCTGGCTATAGTTTCTCTCAGTGGGAGACATTGTCCGGGACCAAAAAGCAATGGGGGCTTCTGAGCCATCTGGGAAGGAATGGCTCAGGACGGCCCCCAGGCCGAAAGGGGAGGCATCGCACGCTAACGTCAAGGGCAGCCTGTCATCATATTGCACAAGGACTGCCTCTGACGTCAGAGTGGCTTTGACAGCCGCGAACGCATGCGCCTCGCGGCTGCCCCAGCACCAGGCCGCCGATCGATCGAGCAATCGATGAAGCGGCTCGGCTAACGTTGCCTTGTGGGGAAGAAAAGGCGCGTAAAAATTCAAGAGGCCGAGGAACGCCTGCAGCTCCGTCTTGGAGGCAGGCGTAGGGGCGTTCCTAATGGCCTCGACCTTCTTGGGGGTGGGGTGTATGCCCCGGGCATCTATCAAGAAGCCCAGGAACTCCACCTCCGGTGCGGCAAAAACGCATTTGCTGCGCTTTAACTTTAATCCCGCGCCCCTGAAAACGCTGAGAACCTTCCTCAGTACTTTGGCGAGTTCTGAGATGCTGGAAGCAGCTATCAGAACGTCGTCAAAATACGGGACCACGCCTGGGAGCCCATGGAGCAAACGTTCCATGAGGCTCTGGAAGATTCCCGGGGCGACGGACACACCGAATTGGAGTCTGCGACAACGGAAAGCCCCCCGGTGGGTGACGATGGTCTGCGCCTCCGCAGCCGCCTCGTCCACCGGGAGCTGTTGATAGGCCTGGGCCATATCCAGTTTCGCAAATATGCGGCCCTGCCCCAGGGAATGGAGCAGGTCTTGCACCACAGGGACTGGATATGGGTTCGCCTGGAGCCCACGGTTGATGGTCGACTTATAGTCGGCGCAGATCCGCACCGACCCGTCGGGCTTGATGGGGACCACTATGGGGGTCTCCCATTTTGCCTGGTCAACGGGCTCGAGCACGCCCTGCGCCACCAGCCGGTCAAGTTCGGCATCAACCTTGGGCTTCAAGGCGAGCGGCAGCCTGCGGGCCTTGAGCCTAATGGGTGCAACCTGGGGGTCAAGATTTAAGGAGACAGGGGTGCCTACGTACGAGCCAAGCCGACCGTCAAACACGTCGGCAAACTCCTCCAAAACTCCTGAGATGGGAGAGGAGGCGGGAATAGCATGAACCCCCTGCACTGACAGGCCAAGGGCGGGAAACCAATCCAGGCCGATGATGGCCGCCAGGGGGTCAGAAACCACCAGAATAGGCAAGGGCCCCTTGAAACCCCCGTACTCCACCCCCAGGGAAATCTGGCCCAGGGTGGGGATAGATGATCCCTGATAGTCCCTCAGAACAGTGAGTGGGGGGGACAATTCATCTAAGGAAAACCCGGGGCGTAGCTTGGCCAACTGAGCCCGGGAAATAATGGACCGAGACGAGCCAGAGTCCACCTCCATGCGGACCCCCACCCCCTCCAGCTTCACAACTGTCCTGAGCCGCGTACGGTCGGGCCGGGCTTCCAGCGGAGAGTTGTCGTCGGTCAAGGCAAAACAGCCGGACGGCTGCGGCTGCTGGCGTCTGCCCCGGCGGCATTGGGTGGGCGGGTTGGCCGCTGGTCTTCTACGGTCCTCTCCGGAGCGGCGTTGGGGCTCGGGGGAGGGTAGGTCTTCCGCGGGCGCGGCGGCGCGGCAAGCTGCGGCCAGGTGCCCCTTTCGGCCACAGCGGCGGCAGATGGTTTCCTTGAACGGGCAATCGGCTCGAGGGTGCTTACCCCGGCAGCCCAGACATCGGTAGGCAGCCGGCATGGGCGGCTTGCGGCCGGTGGGCCTAATGTAGGCGACCTGGTCATCCTCGTCAGGGTCCTCGTCAGGGTCCTCGTCCTCCTCTACCAGGCACGCGCGTGCGGCCGGGTGGCGGTCAGAGTCTCTGTCCAGGGCCGAGGACTCGGACATCTCGAATGCCCGAGCCTCGTCTACAGCCTGTTCCAAGGTTAGCTCAGCTCGGGCCAGCAGGCGCCTTCTGAGGCGGACTTCTCTGAGGCCCCAGATGAATTGTTCCAGCAGGGACTCGGCCAAGAACTCCGCGGCGAAGACGCACGGAATAGCGGCCATGCGGAGCGCCTTCAGGAATTCGGCCACCGACTGGTCAGGCTTCTGGAGGCACTTCCTGAAAGCGAAGCGGTGGGTCATTCTAGACGGCACCGGGGCGTAGTGGGCCCTGAGTCGTTCGATTAACGTGTCCCACAGCACGTCATATACTTCGGCCGGCGCGGCCACAGTGCGGGCTGTGGCGAACAACTCCGTGCCGCCGCAGCCGAGGAAATGGCCCAATTTTCGCGCCGGGGGCAGCGCCCCGTAGTCATTGGCCAGCACGAAGCATTCGAACCGTGCCATAAAGGACACCCAGGACTCCTTCGCCGAGTCGAACGGAGCGAAAGGAGGAACGGAACCCATAGCGATCGTACCGCAAAAGAAGAAAAAAAAATGTGTAATAAAAATTTTGTGAGGAAAATTCCCTTACCTCAGCAATTCGAGCTCGGCCTGGCCCCAGCCCTCGTCGCCAGTGTTAGATTCTCTGCACGGTGGAGAATGGAGGGAGTCCGAGCCAGGTTTACTCAAACAACAGCCTTTATTAGCTAGGCAAGCTGGCAGAAAAAGGTAAGTTCAGTTAAAGAAAATAGGCGATAGACAGGGGCTCCCGCGCTTTGACAGCTCTTTATATTTGGAGCTGTCAAAGGGGGAGCCAATCAGGCTGCAGCAAGGGCCAGGCGCGCCGCAGCCAATCAGGCGCGTCTGTCAGTCGGCTGCCTTGCTACTGTCTGTTGCCAAGGCTCCTAGAGGCAGCTTGGAAGATCTGCGGCCGGTCGTATCTCGAGACCGGTCGCAGGTCGAGGATATAACAGGAAAGCCTGCACAGAATTAATTTGGTTCGGCAGAGAAGGCCCTGGGAGCGATCGCACTTGCGCGGCAGGCCGAAGCTAGCCGGGGAGCAGAGTGCGCACCTGCCGCAGCAGGGACAAGGCCTCACAGCAAAGCTGCGCGTACGGCCCGCCTCCTAATAGCGCTTGACCTCACCCTCCTCTCCTAACCAGCAGCAGCCACAGCGAGGAATGCTGGAAACTCAGATGGGGGAGGCTCAGGTAGGAGGCTAGTATTGAGGCCTTAAAGGCAGCCGAAGGCCGGGGCCTGTGGCTGAATTGAGACAGGGAAGCCTGAGCCCTGGGCTGCTCCTGAAGGAGGGGGTCCCCTGTCTACTCACAGCGCTCAATGTGATCAAATCCAAATCTCAATCTCTGATTCAAACAATTCAATTCCATTCAATTCAAACAATCAAATAGGAGTTGGACACCGAATAGTCCCAGAGCTGGAACTGAGTCGGAAACTGGGTGTGGCTACTCCGTAGGGGGTTATATACCATGCCTACTTAATTAATTATTTAATATTATGACTCAGTCCAATCAGAGCGTGGATAGGTTTAACCCATACATGGATGCTATCCCCACCCTTATTGAGAAGCAATGGGTAGAAACTAATCAAGGAGAGTAGCAACTTAGAACTGAGGAGAAATTTCCTGACAGTTAGGACAATTAATCAGCGGAACAGATTGTCTCCAGAAGTTGTGAATGCCCCAACACTGCAAGTATTCAAGAAGATGTTGGATAGCCATTTGTCTGAAGTGGTATAGGGTTTCCTGCCTAGGCAGGGAGGTGGACTAAATGTCCTCCAAGGTACATTCCAACTCTGGTATTGTATTGTATTGTATTGTATATTTCATTACTTGTATTTAAAATAGAATAGAATAACAGAGTTGGAAGGGACCTTGAAGGTCTTCTAGTCCAACCCCCTGCTTAGGCAGGAAACCCTACACCACTTCATTTAAATGGTTTTCCTATCTCTTCTTAAAAACTTCCAGTGTTGGAGTATTCACAACTGCTGGAGACAAGTTGTTCCACTGATTAATTGTTCTCGCTGTCAGGGAATTTCTCCTCAGTTCTAGGTTGCTTCTCTCATTGATTAGTTTCCACCCATTGCTTCTGTTCTTCCTTTAGGTCCTTTGGAGAATAGCTTGACTCCCTCTTCTTTGTGGCAACCCCTGAGATATTGGAGCACTGCTATCATGTCTCCCCTAGTCCTTCTTTTCATTAAAGTAGACATACCCAGTTCCTGCAACCGTTCTTCATATCTTTTAGCCTCCAGTCTCTTAATCATCTTTGTTCCTCTTCTCTGCACTTTTTCTAGAGTCTCCACATATTTTTTACATCGTGGCGACCAAAACTGAATGCAGCATTCCAAGTGTGGCCTTACCAAGGCATTATAAAGTGTTATTAACACTTCACGTGATCTTAATTCTATCCCTCCATTTATGCAGTCTAGAACTGTCTTGGCATTTTTGGCAGCTGTTGCACACTGCTGGCTGATATTTAAATGGTTGTCCATCAGGACTCCAAAAGCCATCTCACAGTTACTACTATTGAGCAAGGTACCACCTCTATGGTACCTGTACGTTTTGTTCTTCTTGCCTAAATGTAGAACCTTAATTTTTGCACCATTGAATTTCATTTTGTTAGATAGTGCCCAATGTTCAAGTCTGCCAAGATCTTTCTGTATCTTAAGCCTATCTTCTGGAGTGTTGGCTATTCCTGCCAGCTTGGTGTCATCTACAAATTTGATGAGTTCCCCATTTATCCCCTCATCCAAATCATTGATGAAGATGTTGAAGAGTACTGGGCCTGAAACAGAGCCTTGGAGTACTCCCCTGCATACTTCCCTCCATGTAGATGCCGTTCCATTGAGGATTACACGTTGAGTGCGGTTGGTCAGCCAGTTACGAATCCACCTGGTGGTGATGCTGTCTAACCCACATTTTTCTACTTTTTTTTAATATTTAATGCCAGAGAAAGGGTTAAGATTCAGAATTTGGAAACCGAATAAGAAAAGCTCTCTTTCTCACACTTTTGCATGCATTTGATTTTAATAAGGCAAGATCTCCATGAATCATTTGGATTTATTTGTCCCTGCTTATCCGGAGGGCTAACTGTTCCTTTACCAGATGAGAAGGAACCATCCATCTGCTCTTTGTTGGCCATGTATGACAATGGTTCCTTTTCTTTTGCAGACTCTGAGTTCTTTCTTCTCAAACATCTTGACATCGTCATCCTCATCATTATTATCTTCTCAACAAAGACATTTCTATGCAGTCAAATTTGTTAGGCTAAAAAAATATACTTCTTCCTAATTCATATACCAAGAGAACAAGAAAAATAGTATTTTATACAATACTAATTAAATAGACAACAGGCTAATACAATCCAGTTCATAGTCCTGCTCCAAAGGCCCTTCAAAAAGGATGATCTTCATTAACTTCTAGGAAGCCATTGCAAGGTTTGAAGGCTCTGGAGCCCAAAGGAGCACCATGATTATGTCATCTGTTGTTTGGGTACTTTAGTGGTACAGGGTAGTTTGATTTTATGTGTGTGGATGTCTTAATCTCAACAATAAAAAAATGAAAAGAGAATGCAAGGGTTTATTTATAATGTAAAAGTAGAGTAGAGTAGAGTAGAGTAGAGTAGAATAGAATAGAATAGAATAGAATAGAATAGAATAGATTTCTTTGTTGGCCAAGTGTGATTGGACACACAAGGAATTTGTCTTTGGTGCATAAGCTCTCAGTGTACATAAGGAGAATAAAAATGCATTCATCAACAATAAAAAGATACAACACTTAGTGATAGTCAAGATTACTAATAAGCTATCAAATCGTACTAGGAAACAAACAAAAACAATATAAATTGAAAGATGCAAGCAACATGGTTATAGCCATAAGTGGAGAGAGATAAATGCTAGGGAGGAAGAGAAGAATAATAGTAATACAGTCTTAGTAAATCCCCTCGTTGAAATGTGCCCACCAGGTTACCGCGCTTTTCATCAGCCTCGGGCCCTAGGTAGGGGTGGTGGGGTAGCGGTTATTGTTAGGGAAGGTCTTGAGCCGAGAGAGACCATTGTGCCACAGACCACCGGTTGTGAGTCCCTCTGCGTGAAGTGGGGCCTAGGGAGGCAGTTGGGCTTGCTGGTTGTATACCTGGCTCCCCGCTATGTAGCAGCAGCCCTGCCCGAGCTCCTTGAGATGATCGCTACGATGGCAGTTGAGACCCCCAGACTTGTAGTCATGGGGGACTTTAATCTGCCATCGGTGGGCGAATCATCCGTGGTAGCTCGGGAGTTCATGGCTTCCATGACGGCCATGGACCTGACCCAACTAATTCAAGGCCCCACTCACGAGGGTGGACATACACTAGATCTCATCTTTGTCTCAGGCCAATGGAAGAGTGATCTGGGTATAGGGGATATAGTCATCACGCCCTTGTCATGGTCAGACCACTCACTTCTCCGGCTCGACTTTCCGACCGCTGCTCCCCTCCGCGGGGAGGCGGAACCTGAGTTACCAATCTGGTTCTGCCCCAGGCACCTGATGGACCCGGATGGGTTCCAGGCGGCGCTTGGGCCATTTCCTGTACCCCTGACCCGCGCCCCGATGGAGGACCTCGTGGCCGCATGGAATACTGCGACCACGGGAGCCTTGGATCGGGTCGCGCCCTTCCGGCCTCTCTTGCGGCGGCGAACCACCCTGGCTCCTTGGTTTACCAAAGAGCTGAGGGTGATGAAACGCCGCCAGAGATGCCTAGAGAGAAGATGGAGGTCTACCCGATTTGAATCTGACCGGACACAGGTAAGAGCCCATTTACGGACTTACATTGTGGCGCTGAGAGTGGCCAAACGTCATCATTGTGCTACTCTCATAGCATCCGCAGGCAACCGCCCTGCCGCCCTGTTTAGGGTGACCCGCTCCCTCCTTCAACAGAGGGTGCGGGAATCCCATTTATAGGGTAGAGCAGAGGAATTTGTGATTTTTCTGCAGGAGAAAATCGCTCAGATACAGAACGAGCTAGCCCCCATTGGTGGCCCAGTGGGATGCCACGAGACAGATCTTGTTTGGGAGGAGTTTGACTCCGTTACTTCCGAGGATATGGACAGGTTACGTGGGCGACTGCGAGCCACCACATGTTTATTGGACCCGTGTCCCTCCTGGCTTGTACTGGCATCCTGGGAGGTGACACGAGGCTGGCTCCAAGAGGTTGTCAACGCATCCTTGAGTGAGGGTTCCTTGCCTGCCTCCCTAAAAGAGGCCATGGTGAGGCCCCTCCTCAAGAAGCCCTCTTTGGACCCAGCTCTTTTGAACAACTACCGTCCAGTCTCCAACCTTCCCTTCTTGGCGAAGGTTGTTGAGAGTGTGGTGGCACAACAGTTTCCCCGTCACCTGGAGGAAGTTGACTATCTAGATCCGCGCCAGTCCGGCTTTCGGCCCGGGCATAGCACCGAGACGGCATTGGTCGCGTTGGTAGATGATCTCTGGAGGGCCAGAGATGGGGGATGTTCCTCCATCCTGGTTCTATTAGACCTCTCGGCGGCTTTCGATACCATCGACCATGGTATCCTATTGCATCGGCTGGGGGGGTTGGGGGTGGGAGGCACCGTTTTACGGTGGTTCTCCTCCTACCTCTCTGGCCGATCGCAATTTGTGCGGGCAGGAGAGCAGAGGTCGACCCCGAGACCCCTCACATGCGGGGTGCCTCAGGGGTCGGTCCTCTCGCCTCTCCTGTTTAACGCATACATGAAGCCGCTGGGCGAGATCATCCGTGGTTTTGGGGTAGAGTACCACCTGTACGCTGATGACACCCAGCTGTACATATCTACCCCAAACCACCCCAACGATGCCGTAGCGGTGATGTGCCAGTGCCTGGAAGCCGTGCGGATCTGGATGGGAAGTAACGGACTTAGGCTCAACCCGACCAAGACCGAGTGGCTGTGGTTTCCGGCTGCCCGATTCAACCAGCTCTCTCCAACGCTGGCCATAGGGGGCGAACATCTTGCCCCTGTGGATGGGGCGCGCAACTTGGGTGTCCTCCTGGATACCCGGCTGTCCATGGAAGATCAAGTGACAGCCGTGGCCAGGAGGGCGTTTTACCAGGTTCGCCTGGTACGCCAGTTGCGCCCCCTATTGGATCGGGACGCCCTTCGCACAGTCACTCATGCTCTCGTGACATCCCGACTGGATTATTGCAACTCTCTCTACATGAGGCTCCCCTTGAGGTGTACCCGGAGGCTTCAGTTGGTCCAGAATGCAGCTGCGCGTGCAATTATGGGCACCTCTAGGTTTGCCCATGTAACACCGCTGCTGCGCGAGCTGCACTGGCTACCTGTCGTCTTCCGGGTGCGCTTCAAGGTGTTAATTACCATCTTCAAAGCGCTCCATGGCTCGGGACCTAGCTACCTGCGGGATCGGATCCTTCCCCATACATCCTCACGGCCGATTCGCTCCCACAGAGAGGGACTTCTCCGGGTGCCGTCCACTAGACTTTGTCAGCGGGCGACGCCCAGGGGAAGGGCCTTCTCTGTGGCGGGCCCAGCCCTCTGGAATGACCTTCCCCCCGATATCAGGACAACCACGGACCTCCGCTCCTTCCGTCGAAAACTGAAAACACACTTTTTCTGTCTGGCCGGCCTTGGTTAGTCTCTACTTCTGGGGTGTCTCTTTTTAGGTTAGGGTTTTTTAGGGGTAATTTTTAGTATAGTTTATGGGTTTTAGCGCAGGATTTATTTAATCTATTTTTAACTTTGTATTTTGTATTTGTTTGTGATTTATTTGTATTTTTAATTGCCTGTGCCCCGCCTCGAGTCCCCTTGGGGAGAGAGAGCGGGATAGAAATTAAATTATTATTATTATTATTATCTCTCTCCTTCTCTGTTCTTCCCTGCTGTAGCTGCTGATTGATTGTTTGACCTTTGCCTACTATGTGTATGTATATTCTTTTGTAGAGATAAACTACTCTTTATTATTACAAACCTCCATTTAATGTTATTGCTCCTGGGTTGTCTCACATACTCCGCACTCTGCACACTCTGACATGTTGCTAGTTTTCCAGGGAAAGCCACATTTTAGATATTGCAGATCCACACTTCGTATGAAAAAAAAAAGATGTGCAATATTCAAGATGTCGCTTACCTTAAAAATCTGCTGACAGGACACACTCTCCCTTGATATTAACCCCTTGCAGCCTACAAGATTGGGAACATTTTATGCAGCCTCCAGTTTAGTAAAGAAAAATGGTGTGGTAATATATATTAACAAAAGATTTTCAGCTAAAATTATAGAGGCGGATGACAGTGGTAGATTTATAGCAATTGAACTTGATACAGATTTTGGTCCTATCTTGCTGGTAGGAATATATGCACCTAACCAACAACAAGAAAGCTTTTACAGGATGCTTCACTTGAAAATTTTGGATTGGAATTTTAAGAGTGTTTTAATTATGGGAGATTGGAATGGTGTGATCTCTCCAAGGATAGACAAGAGAACAATGACTAAAGTCTCCACCCAATTACCACGGGGTTTTTTTGATCTTAAAAATGATTTGGAGTTAAAAGATGTTTGGAGGATACAACACCCAAAAGAGATGGACTTTTCTTTTTACTCAGAAAGGCACAAATCTTTTTCAAGGATTGATTTTTTTTTGTTAACACCGGATTTACTTCCTAAAGCTAAGAAAACTAAGATATTCCCCAGGACATTAACTGATCATAGCCCGGTGTGGTTAGAGATCGATCTAGGGAAGAGGTCAAGAAGGTCATGGAGAGTAAATGAAAATTTATTTAGATATGAAAAAAATATTGAAGAACTTAAAAAACATATGAAGGAATTTTTTAGTTTTAATATGAATAAAGGTACCCCTATTGAAATAGTATGGGATGCGAGTAAAGCTTATATGCGGGGGTTTTTGATACATATGAATTTTAAACATAAACAAAGTAGGCAGAAAAAAAGAACGGAATTGGAAAACGAAATTAAAAACAAGGAGCAGTTACTTATAGTAAATCCAGAAGATGTTTCACTCCAAATGGCGATAAAGCTGTTGAAAGATCAATTTCAAATGCTTATATCAGAACAAACAGCAACCAACTTACAATTTGCTAAACATAACACTTTTGCTAATGCGAATAAACCTGGTAGGTGGTTGGCCTACACCTTGAGAAAAAATACGAATAATAGAATTATTGACAGAATTGAATATGGAGGGAAAACGGCATATCAACAGGACTCGATTAAAAAATCATTTGTGGATTATTACACCAAGTTATATTTACAGGATAATATACAGAGTAACTCAATAGATGACTTTCTGGAAGGAAAAAGGGTGACCAAAATAAATGTGCTCCAAAAGGCAAATCTGGAATGTTTGATAACTGCAGAGGAGATTGCTTTAGCTATAAATCAACTTAAACTAGCCAAGGCTCCAGGGACTGATGGATTGACCGCAGTCTACTATAAAACTTTACAATTGGAAATGATTGAATATCTTACACAGTTATTTTGTAATATACAGCAAGGGGGTAAAATACCTTCTTCATGGGAAGCGGCTTTTATATCATTGATACCTAAGGACAAAGACGGCCCTAAGAAACCAGAGGATTACAGACCGATATCTCTTCTAAATACGGATTATAAAATATATGCTAAAGTACTTGCCAACAGATTGATGCCAGTTATCCAAGAGGTTATTCACTATGACCAAGCAGGATTTATTCAAGGGAGACATATGAAGGAGAATGTAAGACAAATTATAGATTTAATTGACTATCTTGATAAGAATAAGCAGATCTCTGCAGTGCTGGTCTTTTTGGACGCGGAGAAGGCCTTCGATCGAGTGAACTGGAACTTTCTAACCAAGACTTTGGAAAAGATGGATATGGGACCACGAATGAGACAAGCGATTGGTGCAATTTATCAGCAGCAATATGCACAACTTATTATTAATGGAAGTTTGACTACAACTTTTGAAATACAAAAAGGTACAAGACAAGGGTGCCCATTATCTCCATTGTTATTTATTTTAACCCTGGAAGTCTTGTTGAATACAATTCGGGACTCTAACACTTTAAGTGGTATAACTATTAGGCAAAAAGAATACAGAACTAGGGCATTTGCCGATGATCTGGTTGTTACCCTCTCACATCCTATGAACTCAGTAATTCAGATGAAAAATATCATAGTAGAATTTGGTGTGGTGTCTGGGTTTAAACTGAATCAAGGCAAAACGAAAATGATGGTTAAAAATATGTCAGAGAATCAGAGGAAGTCACTTGAAAGCTTGGCAGGTTTTGAAATAGTTTCTAAAGTTAAATATTTAGGAATACAAATTGTAGAAATAAATACAAAACTTTTTTCAAATAATTATGAAGTGTTGTGGCAACAGATACAGAAGGATCTTCAAGCTTGGAATAAGCTACAACTATCTCTGCTTGGAAGGATTTCAGCAATTAAAATGAATATTCTACCTAGATTCATTTTTTTATTTCAGATGATACCGGTGCTTAAATCAGATAAAATCTTGTCAGATTGGCAAGCAACATTAAATAAATTTGTTTGGAAGGAGAAAAAGCCGAGAGTAAAGATGAAGATTATGCAAGATACTCGTGAAAGAGGTGGCCTTAGACTCCCAAACCTCCGATTGTATTATGAAGCGGCGGCATTGACGTGCGTGGCAGATTGGTTTGGGAAAACAAAATCTGAACTATTGAATATAGAAGGTCATGATCTTGTGTTGGGTTGGCATGCATATCTGTTTTATGAAGAAAAGGTGGATAAAGTATTTAACAATCATGTTCTCCGAAGTGCCCTGATGAGAATTTGGAGGAAGCACCGGCCTAATTGGGATTATAAAATACCGCTTTGGTTGGATCTTGCAGACACCATGTGGATTACAAATACTAAGTCACTCGGGGGGTGTTTATATAAAGATGTGCTTACTTTTGACAGGGGCGAATGGCAGATGAAAACTTTGGAACAACTGTTGGAGGCAGGAATTACTTTAAATTGGTTACACTACACACAGTTACAGAAGAGATGGAAAGAAGATCGCAGGATTGGTTTTATGGAGAAAGAAGTGGAGTTGATCAAGCAGATAAAAGAGACTGGCCCAAAACATGTTAAAAGAATATATAATGTACTGTTAGAAAGGGATTCAGAAAGCGAGTTGGTCAAGGATTGTATGATTAAATGGGCTCAGAATTTTGATGAACCCGTTATGTTGGATACGTGGGAAAAAATATGGGTTCAAAATATTAAATTTACTCAGTCACAAAGTTTAAGGGAGAATTTTTATAAAATGTTTTATAGATGGTATTTGGATCCTAAGAAATTATCATGTATGTATCCTAATTTTCAACCTAAATGCTGGAGATGCGGGTGTTTAGATGCTACTTTCTTCCATGTATGGTGGACTTGCAATAAGGTCAAAGCTTTTTGGATAAAAATATGGTGGGTTATGCAAAACGTATTTAAGAAAAGATTAGAATTTACCCCGCAAATGTTTCTATTGGGCATAACTAAGGATTTTTGTAAAGGGGATACAAAATTGTTTTTGTATATGGTTACAGCAGCTAGGTTGTTGATTGCTCAACATTGGAAGAAAGATTTTGTACCGACAATTGCTCAATGGATTCAAAAAGTGGCGGGGTTCGCGGAAATGGCAAAACTTTCAGCTTTCCTAAAAGACCAGAAGCAGGAGAGCTACACGCAGGAATGGGCAAAATGGATTAATTATATACAGAATAAATATCAGACTGGGAAATACCATGTAGCTTTTAGGTAGGAATGTTTGGATTGATAGGTGAATAGATTAAACAATATCTGGGATGTTTGGAATGTTTAAAGTGGTGTACAGCGGAACTCAGGGGGGGTGGGATTGACGGGGAGGTGGGGGTGGGTTAGGGTGGAGGGTGGGGAAATATAAGTGGATAAGCAATATAGAGATGGGTATAATGGGATATGGTCATGTTATGATGTTGAATTAACTTAGAAAGGGTGTCAGGGAGAGACTGATGTATTTTATACTAAATTTATATCATGTTGGTCGGGGGTATAATACTCAATATTTGAATGAGAACTTTATTTTAAGATGGGGGGAGGTGAGGGGTATACTTTTTGTATGTGATTTTATATTACATGTTGGGGGGGTAAAAGGGGGGAAAACTTGTCTGAATAAAACTTTTGCAATAAAAAAAAAAAAAAAAAATCTGCTGACAGGACACACTCTCCCTTGATATTAACCCCTTGCAGCCTACAATGTGATTTCATTTGATGCCGGTTTCAAGTACCCTAACGATGCCTGCTTCGTAATAAACGACCTGATATTATGATACAAAAAGCAGTGATTTATTAACAGCTTCATTAGGCATTCCTCATTAGGCATTCCTCATTAGGCATTTCTTATTTGCAGCCATCTTTTTTGCTTTCTTTTCCTGCTTCTGAACTTTGCCCACATTACTGTCTTCCTTTCAGCTTTTCGTCATAAGTCACATTAACCAATGAGAGATGGGAGTTTAGACAAGCACATTCTCAGGCCAGCTTGAGATTCCTTTCCGACTACAGGCATGTTTGGAATGCTCCTCTCTATGGCAGTTTGATAGTAGTCATAGAGATTCCTTACAAACTGACAGCCAGGCTGTCTGGTATTGGTGGGGCAGGGGGGAGTGGGGAAGAGAGAAAAGCCTTCTCCAAGATGATCTGGACCTGGAAGTGGACTCTGGATGCTGGATTGTCTTTCCAAAATAAATATCATTTCTCTCACGTTGGATTCAAAACCCCAAAACATCGTGATCTCCCTGCCCATAATATACAAAGTAGCAGAAAGCACAAATTATCTCTGTGACTCTGTGACCAAATGGAGAAAAGGGGGCTTGCAGAGGCAGCAATAGACTATGACAATCCCTGCAGCCTGAAACAGCTGATGATTGAGAGCCCCGTGCTAAAACTGAAATTGACAGTGAACTTGCTGTTTGCTGCAAGGAGGCAAATTGCTGGGAGGCAGAGGCAGATTTTTTTTTTCTTCGAATCAGGCTAAACTGAAACAGGCTGTTTACTATTTGCTTCAAGGAGGCAAGTCAACAACTATAAATGCCTATAGAATGTTCAAATTCTTAGACTTTTTTTAAAAGACTGCTTTATTGTTGTTCTAGACAACTTAACAAAATGAAGAAGCTTTTTAAAATAAATCCTTGATCTGAAGAGGCCCAGTGCTGTTGTATCTTCTTTTAAATAGCAGAGAATAACTATACTTCCGGAAAACTACATCAATTTTAACAGCATCTGTACAAGTATACTCTGAAATGTAACACCACAAACAGTGCATGTCTTCCATATTGTTTGCTCTTTGGTGCAAGCAGGCAAATTGCTGGGAGGCAGAGGCAGATTTTTTTTCCTCCTGTTTTCCTCCCCAAAAGCTTGGTGCTTCTTATACTTCGGAGCATCTTATACTCTGAAAAATACGGTAGTTTGGAACATTAGTTGCTCAGATTCTTGTTCATGGGTGGAAAGAATAAACTTCATGCTTTGAACTCAACTCCTGTTCCTGGTTATTTGCACCTGACAGCTAACGCTGATACATAATTAGTAATGCATTATTTCTAAAGGATTTTTTTTTTAAAAAAGGATTACCTGTTGAATCCTTTGAATATTGTTTTGAGATTAAAAGGTATTCTTCTTGTTGGTCCATTTTAGAGAGTTTGGGCCCATGGGTGGCAGAATGCTTCATTTGTCTAAGAGTTGATGTTTGCAAATTAGCGAAGCCTAAAGCTTTACTTTTGTGGTGAGCGGCTGTCAGAATCCAGATTTTTTTTTTCTTCATACAAAGAGAAACAATAATTTATAGGCATGCCTAATTAGTGCCATATTTTGAATTCTTCCCTCATTCTCCCTCTGGGCCATTCTATAATTTCCGAGTTATCCTTGCATGAAGCTTAGGTTGCAGGTATATCTTCATTGTTTCATCCAGTGTTTCTCAGCCGTGGCAACTTAAAGATGTAGTGGACTTCAACCTCCAGAATTCTCCAGTCCACATGCTGGCAGGAGAATTCTGGGAATCGAAGTCCACACATCTTCAAGCTGCCCAGATTGAGAAACACTAGATGCCTCTCATGCAGATGGTTTGCAAGTGCATTTCAGTCAAGCCCTGAAAACTGGCCATTTCCAGCCGCTAAATGCTGAGCGTTTGCTGCCCAGTTGCTCTTCCTGATGCCTATGTGGTGTTCACAGCAGATATTTTAGTAATAGTAATAATCTTTATTGTCATTGTACTAAAATTACAATGAAATTTTCTTTCTAGGCCCTGGCAGAGAAACATTGGTCACTGCCTAGGATTAAACTCTCAAGGGGGAGGCACACATTTTCACCTCTAGGCCACCATTGCCGCTGCATAACATAACAGAAACATAATAAGTAACAAAAACCCTACAATCAAAACAAAATAAATACTATGAAAATAATGGTAATTGCATAACTTGGTTATTGCATAACTAACTCATCTGGTCACACGGAACATAGTCATGCTTAATTAACTCACAACACAAGAACACATATATAGGACTCCATTAGTCTTAGGGAAAAGGACACGGTAGCTCCGTGGCTAAGACACTGAGCTTGTCGATCAGAAAGGTTGACAGTTCAGCGGTTCGAATCCCTAGCGGAGTGAAGTAAAGTGAGCTCCCATTACTTGTCCCAGCTTCTGCCAACCTAACAGTTTGAAAGCACATAAAAATGCAAGTAGAAAAATAGGGACCACCTTTGGTGGGAAGGTAACAGTGTTCTGTGTGCCTTTGGCATTTAATCATACTGGCCACATGACCATGGAGACATCTTTGGACAGTGCTGGTTCTTTGGCTTTGAAACAGAGATGAGCACTGCCCTCTAGAGTTGGGAACGACTAGCACATTTGTATAAGGGGAACCTTTACCTTTATAGCCTTCGGGAAAACCAAATTTTCAGTCTTCTGAGAGGCCACGAAGGTCTTTTCCCTTAGAAGAGATCAATGTTTTTATGGGGACGGAATTAAAATTTATAGTTCAGGAAGAATTAAAACCAATTTGGGGAAACTAGGGACTAGCGAATAAAGGGACAATGCTATAAAAACCACATTTATGCACTGAAAGGATTCAGGGCTATACCGTGAATGGTTATTGCATTCAGGCACCTTACATTTATTTTATTTTAATTGAAAATCACTTTTTTTGTGTGGGGGGGGTGGTAGGAAAAAAGAAGCATCCTGTATAATCGGAGTGTTTTTGGACTCTATGAGGATCTCCTCTGGGTATGGTTGGATATTTTATTATCCATTATCTGTAACACAGAGATAATGAACGTAGTTCTGTTGTGCTAAATCCGAAACCCTCCGGAATACCAGGATTTGGCAGACTAGATATATCTCACTTAGTTTCCACTGTGTAAACCCATCACAAATCATTCAGCAGAAAGTCTGTTGGTTAAATAAGTCTACAAAGAGAGATGATGGAATTCTTCATTTATCTTCATTGAAGCCACTCTGGCTGCCTTCGAGTTGATAAAATGAAACAAATCCCATTCGGTCTCTTCCCCTCCATCTTTCTCTTTCTCCCTTGCCAGCTTTCTCGGGTTTGATTACATTTTCCTTAATTAGATTTTATTCCAGAGCCCGTTGCAAAATGAGCGGGTGGCAAAAAACGAAAACAAAAAATGAAGCGGAATATTCAATTGTGCAAGGAAAGGTGGTAGGAACATATGAATGGGTTGCTGAAGAGGAAGCATTCGACTGAAAGAAAGAAGGGGAAATGCACTATTCCGCGTATGGCTCTAAGCTTTAATGGTTTAATTGGGTAGGCTATCAACTCATGCTTGATTTCATTGAATTAGTAATGGATAATGTTAACTTCGGGGGTGAAAATGTTAAACGGTTGGACTGGGAGGAAGAACACTTTTTTTTTGAACGCTGGACACTTGGATGCATTATTAAAATAGATAAGGGAAATAAGCAGATGTTGTGTTGGAGAAGATTCATGAGACCCCTGTTGAGGATATCTTCGTTAGGAGACTGAGAGATGTGCAATGGAATTGCAGCAAGAGACATGTTGCTAGATATTCACATTTAGTCACAGACACTGATGGTAAAAAACAAGTAGACTTACTTGCGGTGGAAAATAAAGTAAACTACTTCTTCACAAACAAGTGATAGTTAGTCTTGTATCAAACTACAGTCTATAACTCAAACATTTGGCTTACAGTTGCTCAACTCACGATTCCTCTCTTTACTGATCTATAACCGGCCTACAGAGCCTTCATCCATGAGATCTGCATCTAACAGTGATTCTGGCTTCCTCTTATGGCTGATTGAGGAAGCAGCAGCCAATCACATTCCACTGTATCAGTTAAAGTTACAGATACCAATTTCAATCATTATATATATATATACTGTATATTGCCAATCCAACACTAGGATTATATTCCTAACATGTCCCTTGAACTGCAAAGAGATGGAATCAGTCAATCCTAAAGGCAACCAACCTTAACTGTTCTTTGGAAGGACTGATATCGAAGCTGTAGCCAAAATCCTTCGGTCACCCAATGAGAAGAGAGGATTCCTTGGAGAAGACCCTGATGTTGTGAGAAGTATGTATGGAGAAACCATTGTCATGAAGCTCTAAAACAGGGGTCACCAACCTTTCGGACCTCAAGAACCACTAAATTCAGAATTTTGAATCCCATGGACCACTAATATGAATTAGTGATGTGATGGGGTCCTTCTTAGCTTGGCCGCCTGTTCATGGAGGGAAGCACCTGGGGTTAATCCTAGGTTTGCTGTCCACTGCAGGTAGGAATATCAAATATGGCCAAGAATGAATGTTTGCCTTGTAGCCAGCCTGGGCGCTAGATTGGCCCCCTGCAAACTCTGTCTTTCGAAGAACCCGACCAAAATTTCATGCACTGCTCACTGAAGCACCTAGACTCCCAGGGAGGAGGAAGGGAAGGGCTGGAGCTACTAGACAGGCAGCCAAGCTAATTGCCTGAAGGACCCCATCCTGTCAGCGAGCAGGGGTAATTGTTTCAGTGGGCCATATCCGGCCCAGGGGTCGTAGTTTGACAATCCCTGATTTAGTGCAATATAACAAATGCAAAGATTTTTCTGCGGACCATCAAAATTTTCTCGTGGACCACCAGTTGGTGACCCCTGCTCTAAAAGATGAAGGAGAGATAAATGACTATTGAATTTTGAAGCTTCTCGGTCCCAGTTTATTCTTAGCCAGAACGTTCTCAGTCAAGTTGTCCTACCTGGCCAGGTGAGATATTGTCTCTGTTTGGAACCAAACATGGGTCTGTGCTTTGTACCTTGGAGACCATAATTCTTGAAAATCCCTTGGACTGCAAGGAAATCAAATCAGTCAATCCTAAAGGAAATAAACTCTGATTGTTCCTTGGAAGGACAGATACCGAAGGTGTAGCTGAAATCTTTTGGTCACCCAAATGAGAAGGGAGAATTCCTTGGAGAAGACCCTGATGTTAGGACAGATTGAAGGCAAAAGGAGAACTATGACTTCAGCAATAGAGTGGTCAACGCCTGGAAGGCTCTACCTGACTCTGTTGTTACCCTGGAAGTCTTTAAGATGTTGGCTAGCCATTTGTCTGAAATAGTATAGGGTTTCCTGCCTGGGCAGAGGGTCGGACTAGAAGACCTCCAAGGTCCCTTCCAACTCTGCTATTGTATTGTATTGTATCTTCAAACCCCCACAGCTTCAACCTTAAACTGTCTACCGTGGACCTCACCCCATTCTAAGAGGGATCTAAAGGGTGCATGCATAAGTGCACCAGCATGCCTACTATCCCTGTCTTACTGTCCCCCTTTATTTGTATTTATGACCTTCGTTCATGTACATGTTCATACTTATACCTGCTATCTTGTACATGTTTAACAAATAAGTAAGTAAGCACCTACGTAATCAATCAATCAATCAATCAATCAATCAATCAACCAATGTTTCCTGGTACAGTCTACAGTTTTGGAATAGCCTTAATGTCTTTTATCTATTGTCAATACAACTAAGTAGACTGGAGGGGAAATTTAACCCCATGGTCTAAGAAGTACATTTTAAGAAGTTTGGCTACAGTAACAGATATTTTGCAAATCTGATTGCAAAGCTGTATATCCACAACTTCTTATATCCCAGTGAATCCAGGAACATTTATCTGAGCCATTTCCAGATAAAGCCTTGTTTCCCAGGACTTAAAGACCTCCTAGGTTCCAACTCTCTTATTCTGTTATTTCACTCCTCTTTGTCAAATAATAGTTCTTACCCAATTCTATCAAAGTCATCACCCTCACTTTCTACATTTATTCAGTAGTGGGATTACAAAACTTTTACTACCGGTTTTGTGGGCATCGCTTGGTGGGTGGGCAGGGGAAGGTTACCGCAAAATCCCCATTCCCACCTCACTCCTTGGGAAAAGATGCTGCAAAAATCCCCATTCCCACCCCACTCCAGGGGAAGGATGCTGCAAAAATCCCAATTCCCTCCCCACTCCAGGGGAAGGATACTGCAAAAATCCCCATTCCCTCCCCACTCCAGGGGAAGGATGCTGCAAAAATCCCCATTCCCTCCCCACTCCAGGGGAAGGATGCTGCAAAAATCCCCATTCCCTCCCCACTCCAGGGGAAGGATGCTGCAAAAATCCCCATTCCCTCCCCACTCCAGGGGAAGGATGCTGCAAAAATCCCAATTCCCTCCCCACTCCAGGGGAAGGATACTGCAAAAATCCCCATTCCCACCCCACTCCAGGGGAAGGATACTGCAAAAATCCCCATTCCCTCCCCACTCCAGGGGAAGGATACTGCAAAAATCCCCATTCCCTCCCCACTCCAGGGGAAGGATACTGCAAAAATCCCCATTCCCTCCCCACTCCAGGGGAAGGATGCTGCAAAAATCCCCATTCCCTCCCCACTCCAGGGGAAGGATACTGCAAAAATCCCCATTCCCTCCCCACTCCAGGGGAAGGATGCTGCAAAAATCCCAATTCCCTCCCCACTCCAGGGGAAGGATACTGCAAAAATCCCCATTCCCACCCCACTCCAGGGGAAAGATACTGCAAAAATCCCCATTCCCTCCCCACTCCAGGGGAAAGATACTGCAAAAATCCCCATTCCCTCCCCACTCCAGGGGAAAGATACTGCAAAAATCCCCATTCCCTCCCCACTCCAGGGGAAGGATGCTGCAAAAATCCCCATTCCCTCCCCACTCCAGGGGAAGGATACTGCAAAAATCCCCATTCCCTCCCCACTCCAGGTGAAGGATACTGTAAAATCCCCATTCCCTCCCCACTCCAGGGGAAGGATACTGCAAAAATCCCCATTCCCTCCCCACTCCAGGGGAAGGATGCTGCAAAAATCCCCATTCCCTCCCCACTCCAGGGGAAAGATACTGCAAAAATCCCCATTCCCTCCCCACTCCAGGGGAAAGATACTGCAAAAATCCCCATTCCCTCCCCACTCCAGGGGAAGGATGCTGCAAAAATCCCCATTCCCTCCCCACTCCAGGGGAAGGATACTGCAAAAATCCCCATTCCCTCCCCACTCCAGGGGAAGGATACTGCAAAAATCCCCATTCCCACCCCACTACAGGGGAAAGATACTGCAAAAATACCCATTCCCTCCCCACTCCAGGGGAAAGATACTGCAAAAATCCCCATTCCCTCCCCACTCCAGGGGAAGGATGCTGCAAAAATCCCCATTCCCTCCCCACTCCAGGGGAAGGATACTGCAAAAATCCCCATTCCCTCCCCACTCCAGGGGAAGGATGCTGCAAAAATCCCAATTCCCTCCCCACTCCAGGGGAAGGATACTGCAAAAATCCCCATTCCCACCCCACTCCAGGGGAAAGATACTGCAAAAATCCCCATTCCCTCCCCACTCCAGGGGAAGGATACTGCAAAAATCCCCATTCCCTCCCCACTCCTTGGGGAAGGATACCACAAAATCCCCATTCCACTCCACTCCTGAAAGAAGGATAGTGTAAAATCCCCATTCCCACCCCACTCCAGTGGAAGGATACCACAAAATCCCCATTCCCACCCCACTCCTGGGGGAAGAATGCTGCAAAATCCCCATTCCCACCCCACGCCAGTGGAAGGATACCACAAAATCCCCATTCCCACCCCACTCCTGGGGGAAGGATGCTGCAAAATCCCCATTCCCTCCCCACTCCAGGGGAAGGATACTGTAAAATCCCCATTCCCTTCCCATCCCACTATCCTGTTTTTCAGCTCCATTCTCCTGTTCAGGGCAACAAAAGAAGACCCAGCTGATCAGCTGAGACTCAGGAGGCAGCGAATAGATCAGGAGCGGGGCCAGCCAGAGGTGGTACTTGTCCGTTCTCTGAACTACTCAAAATGTCTGCTACCAGTTCACCAGAACTGGTACGAACCGGCTGAATACCACCTCTGATTTAGATCCTAGTGAGACCCAGCTCTTTGTAACTTCCATGTTATCCAAGCAATTTCTAGGAGCTTAGCTTGAAGGAAATTAAAAAGCAACACACAATTCTAATAACCGTGAAAAACTTTTCCAAGTTTGCGAAGAGATCAACAGAAGAGGAGTTGGATGTTTTTTTTTTTTTAAAAGAAGAGAGAAATAAAGAAAAACAAAGTTCCTTTTTGGTGTGTAGGCCACGAAGCATCTCTTAGCAGATGGAGTCAAACAAGATGGCTCGTTCTTTTCCCCTTTAGAAAAGATGGCATAAAGACATGTTGTTCTTTGTTCTCACTGTTTAAGGGGCTTAGTCAGACTCTGAGTTACATTTTGAACAGCAGTGGATGATCAAGATTTTTTTTTTTGCTTTCCCTCTGATAGACAACCGCAGGGAAGGGGGAGATGTGTCTATCCTCACTTTTAATTTAAAAAAAATCACAAGGTGGAAAATCTTACTGTATTTCTTCAGCCTCTTCCCCCTTAAGCTAAACTGTTAACCATAAGGGTTGGCAAGACTTGTAACCCTACTTTTTTATGATGATTTTAAAAACCCTGCAATTGATCTTGAAATTAATCAATTCAACGTTTAAGCCCAGCCAACATTGTGGGTGGACAGAGGTCCAGAGCTACTTTTCAACATTGCTTGAGGAAAGTGACCTTAATGTTTTCAGCTGAATAAATGTTTAATAAGCCTAATTTTATTGTGTCTTGACTTCGATGCTTTGCTCATGATCTCTTTGACGCTGTGACAACCAAGGTCTGAGTATCTATCTTTCTAAATATACAAGACCTCCTTTGCTGTATATTTCTGAAGTACATTCTGTAAAGTATCCTAACGATGCCTGCTTCATAATAAGTGACCCGATATTATAATACAAAAAAGCAGTGATTTATTAACAGTTTCAATGCCAACATTCATCCGTTTTACAACAATGGCTAAACCTGAACTGGAACCTGTTAATTGTTCTTGGAGGTCCTGAAGAACAGTCAAGCAGGAAGCCCTTTACCATTTCAGATAGGTAGCTGTCCAGTCACTTCTTAAAGACTTCCAGGGTTGGAGCATTTACAACTTCTGGAGGCAAGTGGTCCCACTGGTTAATTGTCCTCACTGTCAGGAAATTTCTCCTCAGTTCTAAATTACTTCTCTCCTTGCTTAGTTTCCATCCATTGTTTCTTGTTCTGCCCTCAGGTGCTTTGGAGAATAGTTGGATGTCACCACGGGATCTGGTTCAAGTGGACGATGCCCGAAGGGATGCTGGTGTTCTGGGAAGGAGGAAGAGTGAAGATTAAAACAGTTGCTGAGGCGGAAGCCTTTCTTAAAAAACATTCCTCTGTCCTGGGGGAAGATCCGGGGGGGCGGAGGGGGCCACGGCCCCGCCCACTGGGGGCCAGGCGGGAGAAAAAGAAGATACAATTGCCAAAAGACTTAGATCTAAAAAATGATTTTGCTTGTTTTTCTTTTTTTTTACTAACTTTTTTTTTATTCCTTTTGTACCAGGATGTTTGTACATGTCTGCCATCTGAGAATTGGAAATGTATTATGTATTCACTTGTCTTTATCTAGTAGTATTTTTTTTGGATAAATTTCTTTACTATTGTTTTATTATGTAGCCCGGGATGGGCCAAGGACTCTGACGCAAAGGTTCTCAAAATGTTTCTGTAACCCATACCTTATCCTCTAGAAAATTGTTAAAACTCAATAAAACTTTTTCAAAACAGAGAATAGTTGGATGTCCCGCCATCTTTGTAGGAGAGAGATACAGAGAGAGAGGGAGGGAGAGAGGGAATCAGAGAGAGAGAGAGACAGATACACACACACACAGATACAGAGTGACAGAGATGGGTGGAGGGAGGAGAGAGAGACAGATACAGAGAGAGAGAGAGAGAGAGAGAGAGAGAGAGAGAGAGAGAGAGAGAGAGAGAGAGAGAGAGAGAGACAAAAAGAAAAACACAGAAAGAGAAAGAAAGAAAGAAAGAAAGAAAGAAAGAAAGAAAGAAAGAAAGAAAGAAAAAAAGAAAGAAAGAAAGAACTTATGACCACAATTGAGCCCAAATTTTTGGTTGCTAAGCAAGACCGTCGTTAAGTGACTTTCACCACATTTTCCAAGTTGGCCACACCCACCTGGTCACATGACCGCTGAGCGACTCCCACAAAACAGGCCACACCTTTTGGCTCTCAAAAGAAATTTCAATCGTGGTACTGTTGATATTTGGCTCTATTGACTAATGAGTTTGCCCACCAATGGACTAGACCAGGGGTCTGCAAAATTGGCTCTTTTAAGACGGGTGGAGTTCAACTCCCAGAATCCCCCAGCCAGCTATGCTGGCTGGGGAATTCTGGGAGTTGAAGTCCACCCGTCTTAAAAGAGCCAACTTTGCAGACCCCTGGACTAGACATATCTAATTCCATCAACCGTTCTTCCTATGTTTGACCCTCCAGCCCCCTAACCATCTTTGCTGCTCTTCTTGTCAACACCATCCTAAATGGTTCACTAAATCTATTTCTTTGATGCTGCAAAGTGAAAAACAGCCAGCTTCTGTTCTGATCCGATATTTTATTTAAAAAAAAAAAAACATTTCCCCCCAGTTGACTTGGCAGAATAATTCCTTCAAATGAGGCTGACCCATATAAGGTCTGCCGAGTTTTTCTATTTCTTTCCTTTTTAAAAAGAAGTCAAGCTTTGAAGTCATTCCCTTGTAAACATCCCATAATTAGGGTAGAGGTTCCTCCAGCCCCTCCCCCTCGCAAAACCCCATTGATGTTTGCACCAAAATACCCGGTTATAAAACAAACAAACCGAGCCGTACTCGATGAGAGAAATCAAGTCTCTGCTTTCAAAGTTGGCCTGTTGCTATTTACTGTGTTTCCCCAAAAATAAGACAGGGTCTTATTTTCTTTTGATTCCCTCCCTCCCCAAAAAATAAGCGCTTGGCCTTATTTTCAGGGAGGTCTTATTATTTTTGAGGTGCAGGAGGTCTCTTAACCTCAGTCCGTGGATCAGCTGATCCAGAGAGGGCCGGACGTTCTGTCTCTGTTTCTGGCACACTCTTGCCAGCCTTAGCGTCACTGGGCCTGCCGCTGTTTTTGCAGATGCCACTAAGAGAAGGGGCGCGGGAGCTACGGTTTGCCGGAGCAGCCCCTGCGAGGCTGTTTTGTGTGTATGGCAGGTGCAGGTGAGGTGCGTGGATCATGTTCCCACCCTTCCCCTCCCCAGGAAATGCCAGGGACCGACTGTGCATTTGTGCAAATGTTTTAGGGGAGGGCTTATTTTGGGTGGAGGGCTTATTTTCAGGGAAACAGGGTAGTTTTATATCAAACAAATAATGAAATGAAGATTCTTGAATGAAGATGACAAAACAGCACCCCCAAATCAGCAAAATAATATCTATCTATCTATCTATCTATCTATCTATCTATCTATCTATCTATCTATCTATCTATCTATCTATCTCTTTCTCTATCTCCATCCATCCATCCATCCATCTCTCTCTCTCTCTCTCCCTCTCTCCCTCTCTCCCTCTCTATCTATCTATATCTATCTATCTATCTATCTATCTATCTATCTATCTATCTATCTATCTATCTACTATCTATCTATCTATCTATCTATCTATCTATCTACTATCTATCTATCTATCTATCTATCTATCTATCTATCTATCTATCTATCTATCTCTTTCTCTTTCTCTATCTCTATCCATCCATCCATCCATCCATCCCTCTCTCTGTCTCTATCTCTATCTCTATCTCTATCTCTATCTCTATCTCTATCTCTATCTCTATCTCTATCTATCTATCTATCTATCTATCTATCTATCTATCTATCTATCTATCTATCTATCTCTTTCTCTTTCTTTATCTCTATCCATCCATCCATCCCCCCCTCTCTCTATCTCTCTCTCTCTCTCTCTCTCTATCTATCTATCTCTTTCTCTTTCTTTATCTCTATCCATCCATCCCTCCCTCCCTCTCTCTCTCTCTCTCTCTCTCTCTCTCTCTCTCTCTCTCTATCTCTATCTATCTATCTATCTATCTATCTATCTATCTATCTATCTATCTACTATCTATCTACATCTATATATCTCTATCTCTATCTTTCTCTATCTCTCTATCAACATCTATCTATCTATCTTTTCTATCTATCTATATTTAGCATCGTAAGAGATGAGATGTCTGAACTTATTATTTTTATTACTATTATTATTTTACAATTTTGGAGATGCATTTAAGAGGCTGGAGGCACAGAAAATAAACATGTCAAAATTCATCAGAAAAGCTCCAACTGAACTTGCAAGGGTGTGAATCCAAATAATGTAGACCATGCATGCATTTTGATCAAGCGTTTGGGGTTGAGTTTTTTTTGTTTTTTTTGAACATTACGGAATAAATGTGGATTCCTTTCCTTAATGGAAATCACAATCTTTCCATTCTCTTATTTTCATTCAAGGTGTGTTTCCATCAGGGTGAATAAGGACGGGTGGGATTTATACCCAGCCAGCCTATCTAGTATAAACAAATTCACTTTTCATAACATTCACAGCTGTCGTGACACTGTTTAAATTGGATCCTTGCAATGTTATCACTCTCTTGATATTGCTTTACCTAGAGTTTGTGTTACCAACTGTTAGTAGGGTGTGAATTACTTTTTCCAGCCTTACATTGGTTATCAGCAAGTGCTTTCATGGACAAGTGATTTTTTCTCATCACTTCATACCAGCATCTCTAATAATCCTTCATGATGTTGGAGAGCAAATGGCAAGTTTTGGGACAGGTCTGGCCACCCACAGGTCTCCTGAGCGCCATGTGGTCAATAACAACTGTGATCAAATTACTATACAGGTTCCAAGGCTTCCTCTCGGCGTGCAAGTCCAGGAAAAAACGTCAAAAAGCTGTTATCCTACTTTTTTCTTTAGAATCCAATGTCCTAAAAATTTACAAATTGTATGTGTTTCTGAGGCTGGAGAGTCACTGCAGAAGACACACTGGTTTCTGTTTTGCTTGGGTGAGCATAGATTGTCTTTTAAATCAATGCATACAATTTAGGGAAGGGATAGGAAGGGGGGGGCAGAAAAGGGAAGGGAAGGGAAGGAGAGGGTAGGGGGAAAAGAGGGGAAGTTAGAGTAGGGTAGGGTAGAGGAGAGGAGAAAGGGAAGGAGAGGGGAGAGGAGAAAGGAGAGGAGGTAGGGGAGTACAGGAGAGAAGGGGAGAGGACAGAAGAGGAGATGAGGGAAAGGGAAGGGGAGGGGAGAGGAGAGGAGACAGGAGAGAGGAGGGGAGAAGAGGGGATGAATGAGGAGAGGAGAGGAGGAGGAGAGAAAAAAGGGAGAGGAGAGAGGAGGAGACAGGAGAGAGAAGATGAGGAGAGAGGATGGGAGTGGAGAAGAGAATGGGAAGGAGAGGGTAGAGGAGAAAGGAGGGGTGGAGAGGAGGGGAGAGGAAAAGGGAAAGGGGAGGAGAGGAGAGGAGAGGAAAAGAGAGGAGAGGAGAAAGGGAAGGAGAGGGGGTGAGGAGAGGAGGGGAGAGTACAGGAGAGGAGGGAAAGGGAGGGGAGACAGGAGGAGACAGAAGAGAGAAGAGGAAGGGAGATAATCGGAGGGGAGAGTACAGGAGAGGAGATGAGTAAAAGGGAAGGGGAGAGGAGACAGGAGGAGACAGGAGAGACAAGAGGAAGGGAGGGGAGGGGAGAGGAGAGGAGATAGGAGGTGACAGGAGAGAGGAGGGGAGGGGAGAGGAGTCACAAGAATTCCCTGACTTACTGTTTCACAGGATCAAAGCTTGTGAGCCAGTACACAAAACCTAACTCAGAACACAAGTAATCTCTAATCAGTTTGTCAGATACAACTGGGAGAAACTAAGATGAATAGTTCACCACTGCACCTTGATGGTACAGCTAGAAAAAGGCCCAAGTAGAGAAGGTGTTCAAATGCTACGACAAAGCAATATGTATTCATCCTTGTTTGCAAAATATTCATCTTCATTTTTCCACGCGGCTCCAATCGCCACCATCCCTAGGGATTGAAAACACTGCTTTGATTTTGGTCTTCTTGGCTATTCATTTAATGATTGCATCATCTCTTCAATCCTTTCAATATGAGAAGTGTAAGACAAAGACATAAAGACTGAGAAGTTTTCTTCTTCTTCTTTGCCGCTTGTCAAAAGGAGAGGAGGAGGAGGAGGAGGGAGGGAGGGAGGGAGGGAGGGAGGGAGGGAGGGAGGAAGGAAGGAAGGAAGGAAGGAAGGAAGGAAGGAAGGAAGGAAGGAAGGAAGGAAGGAAGGAAGGATGCCTGCCATACTGCATTCTAACAGGAAGGAAGGAAGGAAGGAAGGAAAGAAGGAAGGAAGGAAGGAAGGAAGGAAGGAAGGACGGGTAATGTCTTTCTAAGACATGCTTTAGAAAATATATTTAAGAAATTGTCAATCTAAGAAATACATTGGATAAAGGGGTTGGCACACTTCATAAGGAATGCAGTGGCTCAGTGGCTAAGATGCTGAGCTTGTCAATCAGAATGGTCAGCAGTTCAGCAGTTCGAATCCCTAGCACCACCTAACAGAGTGAGCTCCCGTGACTTGTCCCAGCTTCTGCCAACCTAGCAGTTCGAAAGCCTGTAAAACTGCAAATAGAAAAATAGGAACCACCTTTGGTGGGAAGGGAACAGCGCTCCGTGCACCTTCGGCGTTTAGTCATGCCAGCCACATGACCACAGACAGCGCTGGCTCTTCAGCTCTGAAACGGAAATGAGCACCAGCCCCTAGAGATGGGAATGATTAGCACATATGTGCAAGGGAAACCTTTACCTTTACCTTACAACCTTCATAATCACGTGCTTCAAAATGACTTTAGGGTTGTGCACTGGGGGCTTTTAAGAAGAGACTGGAGAACTAGGATGGTATAATTGCAATGAGAGTGTGACTGAGTGAATGAGTGTCGAAGTGACTGAACGGAAGGAAGGAAGGAAAGGAGGAAGGGAGGAAGGATGGATGGATATGAAAAGACAGCTTGTTTGCGCCTTCCCCTCCGCACAGCTGAAAATAATACATTTTGATAATCTGAAGGATTTTTGTTGGTCCATCAGCTTGAATGGTAATGGCAGCTCATTAATCTGTCCACTGAAAAAGCAGCCTTTGCTTCAAAAAGACACTGATGTTCCATAAATGAAATTAATTCCATCTTTCATACTTTCCCAGAGGGCTGATGCTATACAAGAAGTAGGTGAACCACTGCATATCTAAGGTTGCACTAAACACAACAGGATGCAAATATTGATTAAGGAGTGACAAGGGGGCGGCGGCATTATTCCCTGTGACAGAAGCAGTGGGGGTAAACCAGATTTAATGAGAGCATAGCCTGAAAAGGAAAGAAGGGAGGGAGGAGAGGGCATGGAAGAAAGGAAGGGAGGAAAGAAGGGAGGAAGGAGGCAGGGTGGGAGGGAGGGAGAAAGGGAGGAAAGGAGGGAGGGAGGGAGGAGGCAGGGTGGAAGGGAGGGCAGGAAGAAGGGAGGAAAGGGGGAAGGGAGGAAGGAAGGAAAGGGAGGGAGGAAGGGAGGGAGATAGAAATGAATGGAGGGAGGGAGGAAAATAGGAAGATAGGGAGATAGAAATAAGGGAGGGAGGGAGGGAGGGAGGGAGGAAGGAAAGGTTATGTAGTTCTCTAAATCCTATATCACAGATATATCTTGATATAAATTGCCATTTATTCCTTCCAAAGTGCTGAAAATTTCCAACAGACTTTGGCTGATTTCATTTGAATGTTAAACAGAATCAGGCCTGATTAGTATTTGAAAAAGTGACGAATCACTTCTGTATTGTTACACCCCCTCAAAAAAGAGGATGTAGTCTGTAAGTCCCTCCCCCCTCCTACCCCTCCCTTCCTTCCTTCCTTCCTCCCTTCCTCCCTTCCTTCCTTCCTCCCTTCCTTCCAGACAAACACGACCCCACATGGCACCGTGGGAGTATAACAACAGCTAATAGAATACATGTTCTTACCAAGAGAAGGGATAAAAGCCAACCACTCTCCACTCCCTGTGGAGAACCATGCGCTTGGTGGTTCTGCTTCACCATTCAACCCTCTTTCCAATCAGCCTCCATGTTTCCAGGGTCTTTTTCCCAGCTTGGAAACTGAACCCAGATGGATATTTCTTTCCAACGCAAGTTCATTCCAAACCTCATTTCAGGCTGAACTGCTGTGCTTCCCACAATTCAAAGTCTTCCCAGAATTCTCCCTGACTTGTGGTGATATTTAATTTTTAACTTCCAGGAAAACTTTGGTAACATTTCATTCATCACAAGGTTGTGAGCACCTGCAAAAGAGACCTACAACCAGAGGTGGGTTCCTACCAGGTTGGGCCGGTTCAGTCGAATAGGTAGTAACTCGGCCGGACACATGATTGTACCAGTTCTATCCTGGGTGCCGTCATCTTTATTTTGTGTTCTGCAGATGTGCAGAACAATCTCCGTGGCCAGGGGTTGCGTTCCACCAGGTACGCCTGGTTTGGCAGTTGCGTCCCCTATTGGACCGGGACGCCCTTCACACAGTCACTCATGTGCTTGTGACATCCCGGCTAGACTACTGCAATGTTCTCTACATGGGGCTCCCCTTGGGGTGCACCCGAAGACTACAGCTAGTCCAGAATGCGGCCGCGCGGGCGATCTTGGGAACGTCTAGGTACTCCCATGTAACACCGCTCCTGCGCGAGCTGCACTGGCTACCTGTGGCCTTTCGGGTGCGCTTCAAGGTGTTGATCACCATCTTTAAAGCGCTCCATGGCACGGGACCTAGTTATCTGCGGGATTGCATCCTACCCCATACATCCCTTTGGCCGATTCGCTCCCACAGAGAGGGACTTCTCCGGGTGCCATCCGCCAGGCAATGCCAGTGGGCAACGCCCAGGGGAAGGGCCTTCTCTGTGGTGGGCCCAACCCTCTGGAACGACCTACCCCCCAACCTTAGAACAACCACGGACCTCCACGCCTTCCGCCAGAAATTAAAGACTCTGTTGTTCCATCAGGCCTGTTTGGCCTAAGTTATTTACCTAGCCTATAGTCTGTATCTTAAATTGTTTTAATTGGGTTTTAGATGGGGTTAAGTTTTAATGTTTTAAATTTTTAGCGCAGGGATAATTTATTTAATTCGGTTTTAATTATTTATATTTGTGATATCTATGTGTTTTTTAATTTCCTGTGCACCGCCCCGGGTCTCTTTGGGGAGAGGGGGCGGCTATATAAGTCTAAGAAATAATAAATAAATAAATAAATAAATAAATAAATAAATAAATAAATAAATAAATAAATAAATAAATAAATAAATAAATAAATAAATAAATAAATAAATAAATAAATAAATAAATAAATAAATAAATAAATAAATAAATAAATAAATAAATAAATAAAACTTCACTGGAAAAAAATGTAATTTTCCCTCTATTTTTAATGGTGTGTGCATACCAGTGCTGGAAAGGTCCCAGAGATGGGCCATTTTGGGCAAAAACAGAGGCGTTTTTGCCTTCCTTCAGCCTCCAGAAGCAGCCGGCAGGCTTCAGCAGGGCTGGGGGAAGGGGAAAATGCCCCCATTTATTAATAATAATAATAATAATATTTTATTTATAAACCGCCTCCTCTCCCCAAAGGGACTCGGAGCGGTGCACAGGGAAATTAAAAAACCAATATAGAATACATAAATAGATAAATAGATAAAATACAAATTAAACAAAATTATCCCTGCGCTAAAATCCCCTGTATTAAAGCTACACTAAAATCCCCTAAAACCCTATTAAAAGACGGAAGACTAACCTAGGCCGGCCAAGCAGAAGAAGTGTGTTTTTGGTTTTTGACGGAAGGAGCGGAGGTCCGTAGTTGTTCTAATTTCAGGGGGAAGGTCGTTCCAGAGGGCTGGGCCCGCCACAGAGAAGGTCCTTCCCCTGGGCGTCGCCCGCTGGCATAGCCTAGTGGACGGCACCCGGAGAAGTCCCTCTCTGTGGGAGCGAATCGGCCGAAGGGATGTATGGGGCAGGATCCGATCCCGCAGATAGCTAGGTCCCGTGCCATGGAGCGCTTTAAAGATGGTAACTAACATTTCATTTTTCATTTCATTTTATTACATTTATATCCCGCCCTTCTCCACAGAGGACCCAGGGCGGCGCACAGGAAATTTAAAAAACATACACAATAGAAGATAGACAAATAATTTAAAATATATATTAAATAATCCCCAATCCTGTGCTAAAAACCAATTATTAAAAACCCAATTTAAAACTTTTCTAAAAGTCCCCATGGGAGGTTAGGCTAGGCCGGCTTGATGGAAAAAATATGTCTTTAAACATTTGCGGAAGAGGCGGAGGTCGGTGATGGTCCGGAGTTCAGGGGGTAGGTCGTTCCAAAGGGCAGGGCCCGCCACAGAGAAGGCTCTTCCCCTGGGTGTCGCCAGTCGGCATTGTCCGGCCGACGGCACCCTGAGAAGGCCCTCTCTGTGGGAGCGGATCGGTCTAAGGGATGTATGGGGCAGGAGACGGTCTCGCATATAACTAGGCCCCGAGCCATGGAGCGCTTTAAAGATGGTCGTCAGAACCTTGAAGCGCACCCGAAAGACCACAGGAAGCCAATGCAGCTCGCGCAGGATTGGTGTTATATGGGAGCTTCTGGTGGCTCCCGTAATTACCCGCGCGGCTGCGTTTTGGACTAGCTGTAGCTTTCGAGTGCACCTCAAGGGAAGCCCCATGTAGAGAGCATTACAGTAGTCGAGACGGGACGTCACGAGAGCTTGAGTGACTGTGCAAAGGGCAGCCCGGTCCAGTAAGGGGCGCAATTGGCGTATCAGGCGTACCTGATGAAACGCCCCCCTGGCCACGGCCGTCACATGGTCCTCCAAGGACAGCCGGGAATCCAGGAGGACACCCAAATTGCGCGCCCTCTCCACGGGGGCCAGTGTTTCGCCCCCAATGGCCAGAGTTGGAGTAATCTGGCTGAACCGGGGTGCCGGAAACCACAGCCACTCAGTCTTGGCAGGGTTGAGCTTGAGTTTGTTACCACCCATCCAGATCCGTACGGCTTCCAAACACCGGGACAGCACTTCGGCGGCATCGTTGGGGTGGTCTGGGGTGGATATGTACAGCTGGGTGTCGTCAGCGTACAGATGGTACTCCACCCCAAAACCACGGATGATCTCACCCAGCGGCTTCATATATGTGTTAAACAGGAGGGGCGAGAGGACCGACCCCTGAGGAACCCCACATAAGAGGGGTCTCGAGGTCGACCTCTGCCCTCCCGTCAACACATATTGCGACACCTTGAAGCGCACCCGAAAGACGACAGGCAGCCAATGCAGCTCGCGCAAGAGCGGTGTTATGTGGGTAAACCTAGAGGTTCCCATTATTGCTCGCGCGGCTGCAATAATTTATGCAAACAATGGCCTGTTTCCCACCCGTTTTTACCTTCCCCCAGCCCTGCTGAAGCCTGCAGAGTGTTCCTAGGTGCCAGGGAGGAACAAAATGTTTTTTTTTTTTTACTGGGTAGTTTGTAGGTTCTCCCTTAGCTCCCACATGGTTGGAGCTTCCCCCGCCCCCGTTCAAAATTTTTCACCACCGTTTTGGTGGGCATGGCTTTGTCATGGGACTGAGTGTGTGTGTGAGTGACATCATGTTGGCCACACCCACTCAGTCACATGCCCCCCCATCTAGCCACGCCCACCAAACTGGTAGTAAAACAATTAAAACCCACACCTGCCTACAACAGTTTACAATAGTACAATAGCAGAGTTGGAAGGGACCTTGGAGGTCATCTAGTCCGACTCCCTGCCTAGGCAGGAAACCCTATACCAGTGGTCGGCAAACTCATTAGTCAAAAGAGCCAAATATCAACAATACCACGATTGAAATTTTTTTGAGAGCCAGAAGGTGTGACCTGTTTTGTGGGAGTGGCTCAGCAGTCATGTGACCGGGTGGGCGTGGCCAACTTGGAAAATGTGGTGAAATTCACTTAACAATGGTCTTGCTTAGCAACCAAAATTTTGGCCTCAATTGTGGTCATAAGTTCTCTTTCATCTCTGTCCCACTTTCTTTTTCTTTCTTTTCTTTCTTACCTTCTTTCTCTTTCTCTCTCTTTCTGTCTCTCTCTGTCTCTCTCTCTGAGTCTGTCTGGCTCTCTCTGTGGCTCTTTATCTCTCTCTCCCTCCCTCCCTCCCTCTCTGTCTCTTTCTATCATTCTCTGTGTCTGTCTGACTCTCTCTCTGTGTGGCTCTTTCTCTCCCTCCTTCCCTCCCTCCCTCCCTCCCTCTGTCTCTTTCTGTCATTCTCTCTCTGTGTCTGCCTTTCTTTCCTCCCTCCCTCTTATCTCTGTGTCTCTCCCCTCCCTTCCTGTCTCTCTCTGTCTGTGTCTGTCAGATTCTGATTCCCTTCCTCCCTCCCTCCCTCCCTCCCCCCCTCCCCCCCCCTCTCTCTCTTTCTCTCTCTCTCTCTCTCTCTCTGTGCCTCTCTCTGTCTGCCGGTCACTGTGTCCACAGAATACCGCGTGAAGCAGCGGCGACTCTCCGAGGCTGTAATCAGGCGGGGCATGCACACACCGATCTTTTCCGTGCGAATGCCCCGCCCGATTACAGCCTCGGAGAGTTCGTAGCGGTGGGAATCTGCGCTGTAATTCCGCAGGACCTGCACGCACCTATCCTTTCCACACTGTGGAAAAGCACCGAGTTTCTGCATGGCCCCTGATCACTCCAGACGCCATCGGGGAAGATGGGGAACGCGAGAGGGGACCTCGCGGATGGCGTCACTGGCAGCGCAGAGTCGCCGCTGCTTCACGCGGTATTCTGTGGACACAGTGGCCGGCAGACAGAGAGAGGCACAGAGAGAGAGAGAGAGAGAGAGAGGGAGGGAGGAAGGGAGGGAGGGAATCAGAGAGAGACTGAAGAGCCACATTCAAGGGGCCAAAGAGCCGCGTGCGGCTCGCGAGCCGCGGTTTGCCGACCACTGCCCTATACCATTTCAGACAAATAGCTATCCAACACCTTCTTGAAGACTTGTAGTGTTGGGGCATTCACAACTTCTGGAGGCAAGCTGTTCCACTGGTTAATTGTTCTAACTGTCAGGAAATTTCTCCTCAGTTCTAAGTTGCTTTTCTCCTTGATAGTTTCCACCCATTGCTTCTTGTTCTGCCCTCAGGTGCTTTAGAGAATAGCTTGACTCCCTCTTCTTTGGGGCAACACCTGAGATATTGGAACACTGCTATCATGTCTCCCCTAGTCCTTATTTTCATCAAACTAGACATACCCAGTTCCTGCAACTGTTCTTCATACGTTTTAGTCTACAGTCCCCTAATCATCTTTGTTGCTCTTCTCTGCACTTTCTAGAGTCTCCGGTTTGTGCTGGGGAAAATGACCACACAGAAAGCAGCTGAGAAAGTATCTGAGATGGTTAAAAAAAAAAAACCAAACAGACAAAGATTCAGGATAAGAAGAAGCTGACAAATTGTTTATAATTAAGGATGGGGCATTCTGTTTTAGCCTATCACACAGCAATCAAAGTATTTAAGACAGGCTCCCTTGCCTTAGCCGATTATCGAGATTCAGCCATTTTCATGGGGCTTATTTCACGTAATAACAAATGGTTAGATAAATAGCCCTCTGAGATAGCTTTGATCTACACAGTGGGCCCAGCAATCTTGGCAGAACGTTGGGAGATAGCTTGTCAAAAGCATTAAAAATCCATAGGCCTCTTGATGGGCTGACAACAAGAAAACAAAGAGAACATTTTCAATATTAAGCAATATTTCAACCTCCCGTATGATCGGTGTTAAGGCAAAATCAAGAACATGAAGGCATCATCGCCAACGGACAGGAGGCAAGTTCAAAACGAACGTTACAAAGTCTTACTTCACAGAAAAGAGCAATGGAAGCTTGGAAGCAACTTCCAGTGGAGGTCCTGGGTCAGAGGGGTATTCAGCAGGTTCTGACCAGTTCTGGAGAACCAGTAGCAGAAATTTTGAGTAGTTCAGAGAACCAGTAAATACCACCTCTGGCTGGCTCCGTCCCCATCTATTCTCTGCCTCCCGAATCCCAGCTGATTAGGAGAGAATGGAGATTTTGCAGTATGCTTTCCCTGGAGTGGGGAGGGAATGGAGATTTTGCAGTATGCTTTCCCTGGAGTGGGGAGGGAATGGAGATTTTACAGTATCCTTCCCCTGGAGTGGGGAGGGAATGGGGATTTTATAGTATCCTTCTCCTGGAATGGGGATTTTACAGTATCCTTCCCCTGGATTGGGGAGGAAATGGGGATTTTACAGTATCCTTCCCTGGAGTGGGGAGGGAATGGAGATTTTACAGTATCCTTCCCCTGCCCATGCCCACCAAGCCACACCCACAGAACTGATAGTAAAAAAATTGGAATCCCACCTCTGTTCTGGGTCAATCCTCAGTAAATAATTTAAACATTCTTGGGATAAACACAGGTCTATCACTTGATAAAAAAAATTAAAAATTAAAATTAGAAAAACTCAAAGGGTAGACTTGATGTACCACTTGGTCTTTTTCAGCTGTGGGTTTTCTATGTTCCTAACATGCTAGTCTGTTTTTGTCACACTCTATGTAACAAAAGAATGTGGTGGCACACTGGCTAAGAAGCTGAGCTTGTCAATCAGAAAGGTCAGCAGTTCAGCGGTTCAAATCCCTAGTGCCGCATAACAGAATGAGCTCCCATTACTTGTCCCAGCTTCTAAGAATCTAGCAGTTTGAAAGCATGTAAAAATGCAAGTAGAAAAATAGGAACCACCTTTGGTGGGAAGGTAACAGTGTTCCATGCACCTTCGTGTTTAGTCATGCTGGCCACATGACCTTTCTATCTATCTATCTATCTATCTATCTATCTATCTATCTATCTATCTATCTATCTATCTATCTATCTATCTATCTATCTATCTATCTATCATTATTATTATTATTATTATTATTATTATTATTATTATTATTAATTTTATTTTAATCTTTGGTGAGATTCACAGCGTTTGGGGCTGGTTGGTAGCTCAACAGCTCGAGTCCTAACCAAGGACCTAGGAACTGTCAAGGTAACGTAGGAGGATATAAGCTGTTCCAAGCAGGGTGGCCCTTTGTAGAATCATAATGCTCAAGTCCGGCAAACCTAGAACCTCCACATAGCGAGGCAGTCCCCTAGGTATTGCTCCAAGGGCTCCAATCACAATTGGGATAATACACGACTTTCTCTTCCACAGTCGCTCAACTTCAATTTGCAAGTCCCGGTATTTTGTGATTTTTTCTTGCTGCTTATTTTCAATTCGTGCATCACCAGGTACTGCAATGTCAACGAACCATACTTTTTTCTTTTCAATTATTGTTATATCAGGTGTGTTGTAGGACAAGTGCCTGTCAGTCTGAATTCTAAAGTCCCACAAGATCTTGACTTTCTCATTCTCTAAAACTTTCCCAACCTGATGTTCCCAGTGATTTTTACTGTACTCAAATCCAAACTTCTGGCACAATTTCCAGTGAATGATCCAAGCAACACGGTCATGGCATCATCATCATCATCATCATCATCATCATCATCATCATCATCATCATCATCATCATCATCATCATCATTATTATTATTATTATTATTATTATTATTATTATTATTATTATTAAGGGATCATGAGCTGCCCAGAGTTTGTTTTCAAGACAAGTAACTATAAAATGTTCAAATAAATAAAAATTAAGAAAAAAATACATCTTTGTGTTATTCTCCAATATATTCCATCATCAACCTTCTCAATCCAGACAATCTTCCTTATAATAGTCACAGGATGGATCCTATAACATGCATGGATAGACTAGTTTGGTATTTAAAAAAAAAGTTTAATCCAAAGAATTGCATTTTACAAAGTTAAGCACCAAGAAAAACAACCATTTTCAGCGATGAATATTTATTTCCTTTGTCAATTTAGTCTTTAAAAAAAAAGAAAAAGAAAGAAAGTCCTCATTCTACTGGTCCTACAAAACATACAAGGGGAAAAAAAAATATCTAACAAAATCTAACCAGCCGGCTTCAGCCCTCAGATTTAATGAGTTGCATCATTTTAATGTCCCTTTTCAAGCCATTATAATCTCCCAACTAAAGAGTCTTTCATGTAGAAAGGACATGCCCTGTTTCCTGGGTCGCAGTCGACAAAGGCAAGACGCAGAGGAATGGAAAGAAAAGAGGATGAAGGATTAGCCTGGCGAGGCCAGAGAGGAGAAGAAAGAAACAGCCTCATGTCTGCCCATGTTCATCTGAAGTTCAGCTTGATTTTTTTTCTTTCATGGGTTCTCGTTCGAACATTTTGGGCATTTCAAATGCATCAATACAACACAATAGCAGAGTTGGAAGGGACCCTGAGATATTGGAACACTGCTATCATGTCTCCCCTAGTCCTATCTAAGTTGCTTCTCTCCTTGATTAGTTTCCTTGATGGAAACTAATCAAGGAGAGAAGCAACTTAGAACCGAGGAGAAATTTCCTGACAGGGAGAACAATTAATCAGTGGAACAGAAGTTGCCTCCAGTTGTGAATGTCCCAACACTGCAAGTCTTCAAGAAGAGGTTGGATAGCCATTTGTCTGAAATGGTATAGAGTTTCCTGCCTAGGCAGGGGGTTGGGCTAGAAGACCTCCAAGGTTCCTTCCAACTCTGCTATTGTATTGTATTACAGGTAGGTCAGCTAGACCAAAACATTTGTCCTCCTTGAAACAGGTTGTTAGCTGGAAGGAGATAAATAGCAGCTTTGTGTTCAGTTTCTGCATCCTGAATCAGCCCTGTATTCTTCTCCAGATGGCCTCCCACTCTATGCCTTTTCAGCTTCATCGTGCTTAGCCAAATAGGAAGAAAGCTGCTTCTTTCTTTCTTTCTTTTTTTGCATTTTTTTATGAGGAGGGAGGGACAGCGTGCAACCCGATAGAAGAAGAAAAAAAGCGGGGAGGAGGTGGTGAACACATCAAATTCCCCATCTGCTTGAGACTGAGATGAGGCTATTGTAGACCTCATCTGCAGACGGATATGGGCACTTAGTGTGATTTTCTGCAAAGAGAGAGAGAGGGGGGGGGAACCATTCATTTCCTGCCACCTGACAATTCTTATACCAACCCTATGATCACAATTCTTGGGCGAGAGACACAGAGCTTGCAAAACGGGGAGCATTTATGAAGCCAAGGAAAATGTCTAATATTTGAGGGGCCGTCTCAAAGAGCCTCAACCTATTTTCCGAAGGCACCTGAAGGCAGGACAAGAAACAATGGATGGAAACTAATGGTGGAAAGGGTTGTGGCCCGCCAGCAGAGCTGACAGCAGATTTGGACAGTGAGGAACCTGGGCCAGTCCTGGAGTCCTGGGAAGGCTCCGATAGGGCTCTGTGTCGGAGGCAGAGAGGGGACCAGGGCCGTCTGACAGTTATCAGCTGCCTTCAGAGTCAGACATCAGGGAGGCAGAAGAACAGCTGGAGCCTGTTCCCAGTGTGCACATGCACAGAGTTGCCAGACGAAGGGAACAGCTAAAGAACAGGTGTCAACTTGGAAATAAGGCTACAAGTGGACAATGAATGGAGAGGAAATAAAGGAGGAGGGAAAGGGGAGGGGAGTTTGCAGGAGACAATTAGTTCGCTTCATTTGTTCGTGACTCTCCAAGGCTCCTTGCCAAGTTTTCCAGATATCGGACTGTCAGCTCTCCAAGCCAGATAAGGTCTGTGACTGTAAATCCTCCCTTGAAAGTCTTTGATGGACGTGAATGAGAAGAATTCACAGCAAATTAATAAAAGGAGTTTTTGTTGGAACAAGGCGTTTGCTTCATGCTCTTGGGAAGCCTAGCTGAGAACAGTAAGAATAAATATGGACCAAAGAGAAATTCCCTACTACTGAGAGCCATTAACCTGTGGAATGGCTTGCCTCCAGAAATTGTGGGTGCTCCATCACTGTAAGTTTTAAAGAAAAGACCAGGCTACCGTTTGACTGAAATGGTTGAAGAGCTGTGGTTAGAATGCAGTACTGCAGGCTAATTCTGACCGCCAACAGTTCAGCAGTTCGATTCTCATCATCTCAAGGTTGACTCAGCCTTCCATCCTTCTGAGATCAGTAAAATGGGGACCCAGATTGTTGGGGGCAATAGACTGACTCGAAAAACTGGTTACAGAGGCTGTAAAGCAGTATATAAGTTTAAGTGCTATGGCTATGGCTGTAGGGTCTCCTTCTTCAGTAAGGGGTTGGACGAGAAGACCTCCAAGTTCCCTTCTAATGCTATTATTCTATGTTCTAAGTGCTGCTGTCTTGCATACCTTCCATCATGACATGCAACCATAATGGACAGGCTCCACTATAGTTGTACTGTATGTCAGGAATTATTTGTCAGTAGGTTTGAAGGTCATCCCTTGAGTTCCTGCATCCAAATTTTCCAGAAGAGACTATCAATACAATACAATACAATAGCAGAGTTAGAAGGGACCTTGGAGGTCATCTAGTCCAACTCCCCACCTAGGCAGGAAGCCCTATACCATTTCAGACAAATGGCTATCCAACATGTTCTTGAAGACTTGCAGGGTTGGGGCATTCACAACCTCTGGAGGCAAGCTTTTCCACTGGTTAATTGTTCTCACTGTCAGGAAATTTCTCCTCAGTTCTAAGGTGCTTCTCTCCTTGATTAGTTTCCACCCATTGCTTCTTGTTCTGCCCTCAGGTGCTTTGGAGAATAGTTTGACTCCCTCTTCTTTGTGGCAACCCCTGAGATATTGGAACCTTGCTATCATGTCACCCCTAGTCCTTCTTTTCATTAAACTAGACATACCCAGTTCCTGCAACCATTCCTCATATGTTTTAGTCTCCAGTCCCCTAATCATCTTTGTTGCTCTTCTCTTTCTAGAGTCTCCACATCTTTTCTACATCGTGGTGACCAAAACTGGATGCCGTATTCCAAGTGTGGCCTTACCTAGGCCTTATAAAGTGGTATTAACCCTTCACGTGATCTTGATGCTATCCTTCTGTTGATGCAGCCTAGAACTGTGTTGGCTTTTTTGGCAGCTGCTGCACACGGCTGGCTCCTATTTAAATGGTTGTCTACTAGGACTCCAAGATCCCTTTCACAGTTACTGCTATTGAGCAAGGTACCACCTATACTGCGCCTGTGCATTTCATTTTTGTTGCCTTAATGTAGAACCTTACTCTTTTCGCCATTGAATTTCATTTTATTAGATAGTGCCCAATGTTCAAGTTTGTCAAGATCCTTCTGTATCTTAAGCCTATCTTCTGGAGTGTTCAAATTGACCAAAGGTCCAGGTTTCTTGCCCGTCTTAGAGCTCTCCCTCCAAGAAGTATACATAACATTCTACTCTGTCAGTTTTGGACAGGTTGTAAAATCTTTTGGCTTTGAAATTATTGCATTGAAATTGGACCACTTTTAATGTATGGCCTTTCATCTTGTCCTTGTTTTGATTTGGTGTTCTTTTTAAAAAAAAGATAATTTGCAAAAAGTATGGCAAGATTCTCTTTAGGGTTATTTTTTTCTTTTTTTTTAAAGTGTAATATTTAGAAATCGATATGTGTTATTGACTTTTGGGTTTGCTTGCTCACCGCTTGGAGAAAACCGCTCGCTTTTGAAGGGTTAGTGAAAAGTCTCTAACAATATTGATGCAATCAACTGTAAAGCGTTCTCAATTAATAATAATAATAATAATTTTAATACTTATAAACCGCACCCTCTCCCCACAGGGACTCGGGGCGGTGCACAGGGAGGATAAAAACAATAACTATATACAACATTTCATATTAAAAATAAATTAAACAATACCTGCGCTAAAATACCCATTAAAACTAACTAAACTAAAAATCCCCAATAAACCCAAAAACAGAGGAGTAACTATCCCAGGCCGGCAAGGCAGAAGAAGTGTGTCTTTAGTTTAAGACGGAAGGAGCGGAGGTCCGTGGTGGTCCTAATGTCGGGGGGGGGAGGTCGTTCCAGAGGGCTGGGCCCGCCACAGAGAGAGCCCTTCCCCTGGGTGTCGCCCGCTGACAGAGTCTAGTGGACGGCACCCGGAGAAGTCCCTCTCTGTGGGAGCGAATCGGCCGTGAGGATGTATGAGGCAGGATCCGATCCCGCAGATAGCTAGGTCCCGAGCCATGGAGCGCTTTAAAGATGATAATTAATACCTTGAAGCGCACCCGGAAGACAACAGGCAGCCAGTGCAGCTCGCGCAAGAGCGGTGTTACATGGGTATACCTTGTGGTACCCATAATTGCTCGCGCGGCTGCGTTCTGGACTAGCTGAAGTCTCCGGGTGCACCTCAAGGGGAGCCCCATGTAGAATTGATGACCTCTGTTTTCCAGGGCTCAAACATTATTTTTAATCAATGAACACACCTGGAGAAATACTGCGCATAAAGAACAGTGGTCCATTTGTGCATTTGGATATCAACGACGTTCCTTTGCAGTATTTATCTACTATTAATCTACACTCAAGAGAACAGGAAACTTTATGGACTACGCATAAAAGTTGTTGGATGTAAAAAAAAAGGAGAGAATAATGACAGATTTGTGTATTCTTTCATTCCACTTTGTGGTGGGGGAAAGATGTTTGAGGAGGGATTTGTATAAAGATGAAGAGCATGGGACGCAGTGGCTCAGTGGCTAAGACACTAAGCTTGTCAGTCAGAATGGTCGGCGGTTTGGTGGTTCGAATCCCTAGTGCTGCATAACGGAGTGAGCTCCCGTGGGTCCTTTTGGAGAAGGGCGGGATATAAATTTAATAAAACTAAAACTAAACTTGTCCCATTGTCTGCCAAGCTTGCAGTTCGAAAGCACGTAAAAAATGCAAGTAGAAAAAATAGGGATCACATTTGGTGGGAAGGTAACAGCGTTCCGTGCACCTTCAACATTTAGTCATGCCGGCCACATGACCATGGAGATGTCTTCGGACAGTGCTGGCTCTTCGGCTTTGAAACGGAGATGAGCATCACCCCTTAGAGTCAGGAATAACTGGCGCATACTGTATGTGCGAGGGGAACCATTACCTTTACCTTAAGCTTAAGAGCAGAAGACCAATTCAGCTCTATTATAATTATATTATACTTATTATAATACATTATATAATTTACTTGGACTTCAGCAAGGCATTTGATAAATCACTTACTACTAGATAAAGTAGAAAAATGTGGGTTAGCCAGCATCACCAACAGATGGATTCGTAACTGGTTGACCAACTACACTCAACGGGTAGTCCTCAATGGAACTGCATCTACATGTATCTTAGGGGTTGCCACAAAGAAGAGGGAGTCAAGCTATTCTCCAAAGCACCTGAGGGCAGAACAAGAAGCAATGGGTGGAAACTAATCAAGGAGAGAAGCAACTTAAAACGGAGGAGAAATTTCCTGACATTTAGAACAATTAATCAGTGGAACAACTTGACTCCAGAAGTTGTGAATGCCCCAACACTGCAAGTCTTTAAGAAGATGTTGAATAGCCATTTGTCTGAAATGGTATAGGGCTTCCTGCCTAGGCAGGGGGTTGGACTAGAAGACCTCCAAGGTCCCTTCCAACTCTGCTATTATATTATTATTGTATTGCATTACATAAATACTCGAGGTTGGCCCAAGACAGTTGATTGCTTGAAGCAATGTAATGCCAATTCCTCTGTTCTTTGGTGTGTTATTGGCTTAGATTGCCCTCAAGACTCATTGAGTCTTACTTAAATGCCACCAGTGGATAATATTGGCCATTAAATTTGAATGCATCTAATTATGTTGATTGATGATGTCCTATCAAGTCATTTCGAAACTTAGCTTCAGCATAGACATATTTTCTCCATGATGATTTATGCCTGACCTGGTTTCAGGTGTTTCATTAGTCTGCCCATCATCGCTGTGACTGAATCCCTCCACCTTCCAACTCGTTTCTTTGTTTCCTCTCCCCTTCTACCTTTCTCAGCATTAGACCCTCTTCCAAAGAGCTAGGTCTTCACACAATGTGTCTGAAGTAGGACAATTTGAGGATGGTCCTTTGTGCTTTGGCTAAACTGGAGGGTGGAAAACAGGCTAATGTGTTGCTATCAAACGTAAACTGATAACAAGATTTTCCATCCCCTATAATACCCCCATCTAGAAAGTCTATTGTTGTATATAGTTAGAAGTTTCGTTATTGAATGAAAAGAAAAGTTACCTTCCAGCTGAGGTCAACCCCTATGACTTTAGAGATGCAGCTATATTGTTTTTATGTTAGTAATATGGAAATGGTTCTTCATTTCTCTCTCTCTTCTGGGATTGCTTTTTACAATTCTCTGATCTGTCACTGGTTGAAGTCTCCCATCCAAATAATATTCAAGCGTGATCCTGCTTAACTTCATTGACCCAACAAGATCACCTTTCAATGAGCCAGGCTGACGAGCTGTATTCGAGAATTGGTCTAGCAAAGGTTTGCATGCCCTGGTTTGCAGTACATTACTACCGGAGAAGAAGCTTCACAAAATTAGGTTAACAACTCTTAATCCCTTTTTGACAATGCTGTTACAGTGAGCTCTGGCACTTAGATCATTATAAATGAGTACTCCGAGGTCTTAGACAGAGTTTGTCATACAGCAGCAGCTGCCAAAAAAGCCAACACAGTTCTAGGCTGCATAAACAGAAGGAAAGAATCAAGATCACATGACGTGTTAACACCACTTTACAAGGCCTTCGTAAGGCCACACTTGGAATACTGCATTCAGTTTTGGTCACCATGATGTAGAAAAGATATGAAAACTCTCAAAGGAGTGCAGAGAAGAGCAACAAAGATGATTAGGGGACTAGAGACTAAAACATATGAAGAACAGTTGCAGGAACTGGGTATGTCTAGCTTAATGAAAAGAAGGACTAGAGAAGACATGATAGCAGTCTTCCAGTATCTCAGGGGTTGCCACAAAGAAGAGGGAGTCAAACTATTCTCCAAAGCATCTGAGGGTAGAACAAGAAGCAATGGGTGGAAACTAATCAAGGAGAGAAGCAACTTAGAACTGAGAAGAAATTTCCTGACAGTGAAGACAATTAATCAGTGGAACAGCTTGCCTCCAGAAGTTGTGAATGCCCCAACACTGGAAGTCTTTAAGAAGGTGTTGGATAGCCATTTGTCTGAAATGGTATAGGGTTTTCTGCCTAGGCAGGGAGTTGGACTAGAAGGCCTCCAAGGTCCCTTCCAACTCTGCTATTATATTATTATTGTAGTGTATTATATAAATACTTGCCTCCAGAAGTTGTGAATGCCCCACCACTGGAAATGTTTAAGAAGATGTTGGATAACCACTTGTCTGAAGTACAATAATGCAACAATGCAACAATGCAACAATGCAACAATGCAACAATGCAATATTACAATATTACAATATTACAATATTACAATATTACAATATTACAATATTACAATATTACAATATTACAATATTACAATATTACAATATTACAATATTACAATATTACAATATTACAATATTACAATATTACAATATTACAATATTACAATATTACAATATTACAATATTACAATATTACAATTCAATAATCCAAGAATCCAAGAATCCAATGATACAATAATACAATACAATAGCAATGTTGGAAGGGTCCTTGGAGGTCTTCTAGTCCAACCCCCTGCCTAGGCAGGAAACCCTATACTGTTTCAGACAAATGGCCATCAAACATCCTCTTAAAGACTTCCATTGTTGGGGCATTTACAACTTCTGGAGGCAAGCTGTTGTAGGGTTTCCTACCTAGGCAGGGGGTTGAACTAGAAGACATCCAAGGTCCTTTCCAACTCTGCTATGGTATTGTACATGTTTGATGCATGTACAAAACACAGGGAGTGTCAATCACACCATTGCACTGATTACTTTGTCCTGTTTTTGCCCGTATTTTGAGGACACACTTGGTTGCATTCGTTCCTCTCCTTTTGTTCATGGACCTGAAGACTTCGGCGTGTCTCGAAAAGGCAAACGAAACAAACAAACGAACAAACAAAAGGAATTGCCAACAAAACCCAGCACTGTCTTGCCCTTGATCTGCTCACTTTCGCATGCGCCTGAGCCTCCTTGGGTTCATTTCTTGCATTCTGTGGATTAAGCAGAGGGGTTTAAAGAGAGGCTGCCTTGGCGTCTGCAGGGCATGAAGCCGGATGGATAATCTTCCAATCTCGCCCAATCTAATATTCTAAGAGGCCGTCAGTGGTGCATGTTGCTGGCTGGAGATGTTCGATCTTGTTGCTTTCATGGTTTGTTGCCCTCTTTCTCTACCTCTTCAAGTGTTAAAAGGAAGAAAAGGGGATTTGCTGAGCAGGGCGTGTGCAGGACTGTAACTTTCATTCTATCAGGACTGAGCAGTACAAATAAAGGCAATTTATCTTTCAGATGGATGGCTGCCAGTCAGGACTGGGAGGGATTTCTTTTTAATGTGCCTCGGGATGGTTCTCCCTTTCTTCCTTTTTTTCCTTCCTTCCCTCCCTCCCTCCCTCCCTCTCTCTCCCCCTTGCTTGCTTCCTCCTCCCCCCTCTCCCCCTTCCTCCCTCTCTTCCTTCCACTCTTCCTCCCTCCCTCCTTCCATCCCCTTCTCTCCCTTTTTTCCTCCTTACATCCCTCTCTCCCTTCTCTTCTCCTCTCTCTCTCCCTTCCTCCCCCTCTCCCTTCCTCCTTCCCCCCTCCCTCCCTTCCTCCTTCCCTCCCTGTCTCTCCCTCCTTCCTTCCCTGTCTCTTTCTTCCTCCCTCTCTCTGTCCTTCCTCCCTCTCTCTCTCCCTCCCTTCCTTCCTTCCACCTTCTCTCCCTCCCTCCTTCCCTCTGTCTCTCTCTCTTCCTCCCTCCCTCCTAACATAGTCACACGCAGATTGCAATTTCTTGTCAAAAGCCATCAGGGAAGTTTGCAGAGAGTGATCAGCACCTAAATTTTAATGACATGACAGTGGAGATGTTGTGATGGCCATAAGTACAATACAATAGCAGAGTTGGAAGGGACCTTGGAGGTCATCTAGTCCAACTCCCTGCCTAGGCAAGAAGCCCTATACCGTTTCAGACAAATGGCTATCCAACATCTTCTTGAAGACTGGGAGGGTTGGGGCATTCACAACTTCTGGAGGCAACTTCTGTTCCACTAATGAATTGTTCTCACTGTCAGGAAATTTTTCCTCAGTTCTAAGTTACTTCTCTCCTTCATTAGTTTCCACCCATTGCTTCTTGTTCTGCCCTCAGGTGCCTTGGAGAATAGTTTGACTCCCTCTTCTTTGTGGCAACCCCTGAGATATTGGAACACTGTCATCATGTCTCCCCTAGTCCTTCTTTTTATTAATCTAGACACGCCCAGTTCCTGCAACCGTTCTTCATATGTTTTAGTCTCCAGTCCCCTAATCATCTTTGTTGCTCTTTGTTGTGCGAGGATCAGTCAATAAGTCATGTTTTTTCAGTACCATGTATGAACGGCTTCAGACTGAATGGTTGCGATGCACATAACTGTATGTGCACTGCCTTTGGTTAATGTACAAAAGTTGAGGTTTAACTAATAAATGAAAACTCAAGAATGATGCTCTAAGTCATGGGTAGTCAACCTTTTTATACCTACCGCCCACTTTTATATCTCTGTTAGTAGTAAAATTTTCTAACCGCCCACTGGTTCCACAGTAATGGTGATTTGTAAAGTAGGGAAGTCAATTAAATTAAAAAAAGGAAAGTGCTTCAGTATCGGACAAAACCCCTCCCACCCACAATGAAAGCTGCAACGCCCACTAGTGGGCAGTAGGGGCCAGATTGACTACCACTGCTCTAAGTCAATGGTCACCAACTAGTGACCTGAAATTTCCTGACAGTTAGAACAATTAACCTCTGGAACAGCTTGCCTCCAGAAGTTGTGAATGCCCCAACCCTGGAAGTCTTTAAGAAGATGTTAGATAGCCATTTGTCTGAAATGGTATAAGGTTCCTGCCCACGAAGGGGGTTGGACTAGAAGACCTCCAAGGTCCCTTCCAACTCTGCTATTGTATTGTATTGTATTGTATTGTATAGTGGTCCGTGAGAAAATTTTGGTGGTCCACAGAAAAATTACTTACATTTTTTTAATATTGCACTAAATCAGGGGTCCTCAAACTATGGGCCCTGGGATGGATATGTGCAATGAATGTTTGTGTTGCTGCAGAGAGTCTCCCCCCTTCAGGGTATTTTTGTGTGGGGCAGAGGGGGGCAGAAATTCTGACTTGGGGTCTGTTTCAGCCTCCTGGTGGGGGCTTTGGGTGAAGGCTGGAGGGAAGCGCCACTGGTGGTAAAGAGCCAGAGAGCCTCGTTCCAGTGGGACTGCATCATGGCTTGGAACTGGCTGACCATCTCAGCCCACTGAGCCTCCAGGCACTGGTATCTGGCCTTGCACTCCCGCAGGTCTTCCCTCTGCTTGGAATGCCTATGCTCGTAGTCCTCAGTGAGGTGCTTCTGCTGAGCCACCTTCTCAATCAGATCCAATTTGAACTGAGCTGTTTTGCCAGCTCTTTCTCCTGGTGGCTGCTTAGCTCCAGCAACTGCTTCCTGTTGGGGCCCTAAGGAGCCCAGGTGGGTAGGCGAGGAATAGCTGGAAGGGGAGGGGTGAGTAGACACCAGCGAGGCGCCACTCGACATGAGTGACATCAAGTTGGCCACGCCCGCCCAGTCACATGACCACATATCTACGCTCACCCAGCCGGTTATTAGGCAGATTGTATTAGTGGTCAGCAGGATTTAAAAGTATGACTTTAGTGGTCCCTGAGGTCCGAAAGGTTGGTGACCCCTGTGCTACGTAACCTATTAGTAGGTAGATTGACAAGTATATTAAAAAGAATTCAGAAATCAGCTTGATGATAATGAGAGGAAAGGAAGAGACAGAGGACCAAAAAAAGAAGACAAAGAGGAGGAGGAGGGGACAAGAGAAGGAAGGGGAAAAGGAAAGAGAAGGAGGAGGAGGAAGAGGAAAGGAGAAGAATAACCATTGCAAAAGTAGGATACTTCACATGGGAATGTTTTATCCTATGGACATGGCTCTTGTTTCAGAATCCTGAGATTGATTTTATCTTGAGTCCTCCAAAACATAGGAAGAGATTCTGTTGGTCATCATGTTTTACTCAGAGAACTTTGATCTGAAGGTCAAAAAACTTCATTCAATACAATGGCCGAGTTGGAAGGGACCTTGGAGGTCATCTAATCCAACCGGGGCCTAGTTATTTGCGAGACCGCCTCTTGCCCCATACATCCCTTAGACCGATACGCTCCCACAGAGAGGGCCTTCTCAGGGTGCCGTCGGCCGGACAATGCCGACTGGCGACACCCAGGGGAAGAGTCTTCTCTGTGGCAGGCCCAGCCCTTTGGAACGACCTACCCCCCAAATTACGCACCATCACCGACCTCCGCCTCTTCCGCCAATGTCTAAAGACATACCTATTCCAACAAGCTGGCCTAGCCTAACCTCCCATGGGGACTTTTAGATAGTTTTAAATTGGGTATTTTAAAATTGGGTTTTTAGCATAGGATAAGACGGTTTAATTTATATTTTAAATTGTGTATTTATTTTTGTATTCTGTATGTTTTTTAATTTTCCTGTGTGCCGCCCTGGGTCCTTTGCGGAGAAGGGCGGGATATAAATGTAAATAAAATAAATAAATAAAAATAAAAATAATAAACAACCCCCTGCCAAGGCAGGAAGCCCTATACCATTTCAGACAAATGGCTATCCAACATCTTCTTAAAGAATTCCAGTGTTGGGGCATTCACAATTTCTGAAGGCAACTTCTGTTCCACTGATTAATTGCTCTAACTGTCAGGAAATTTCTCCTCAGATCTAGATTGCTTCTCTCCTTGATTAGTTTCCACCCATTGCTTCTTGTTCTACCCTTAGGTGCTTTGGAGAATAGTTTGACTCCCTCTTCTTTGTGACAACCCCTGAGATACTGAAACACTGCTATCATTTCTCCCCTAATCCTTCATTTCATTAAACTAGACATACCCAGTTCCTGCAACTGTTCTTCATATGTTTTAGCGTCCAGTCTCCTAATCATCTTTGTTGCTCTTCTCTGCACTCTTTCCAGAGTCTCCGCATCTTTTTTACATCATGGCGACCAAAACTGAATGCAGTCTTCCAAGTGTGGCCTTACCAAGGCCTTATAAAGTGGTATTAACACTTCCCGTGATCTTGATTCTATCCCTCTGTTGATGCAGCCTAGAACTGTGTTGGCTTTTTTGGCAGCTTCTGCACACGACTGGCTCATATTGACTCCAAGATTCCTCTCACAGTTTGTTAGGATATTCAGCCATATATTGGGTTGACAATATATATGAGCCTATGTTCTTAGGAAGTTATGTAGCTTTAAGAACTGTCTTAAATTCTGATTGAATCTGATTGGCTGTATCAGCTATACTATATAATCAAGGTCAGGAATGCAGCTCATTCCCTGCTCGATTCCTTGTGATTTCCTGTTTTTCCTGATTGTCATTTGAGAAGCTGAAGAAGAAGAAGGAGGATCTGTTTGCATTACTGTGAGATAAACTCTGTTCGGTGTAGGACTGTTATCATTGTTTGAGAAGTTAGTCGGAAGAAGCATTTTAGTTGCTACAAAGTAAAGACTATTTGTTTTCTTACTATCACTGTTTTAGAGTTTGTTTGTGGTTTACAGCAAGGTATCTCTTTACTGTCCGGTGAATTACACTATTCCGCATTCATTAGCTAACATTGGTTATGGGACCAGAGTTGTGACACTGGTTCTGAACCCAGAGTAGCTAACACAGTTGCTACTATTGAGCGAGGTACCACCTATACTGTACCTGTGCATTTCATTTTTGTTGCCTAAATGTAGAACCTTACTCTTTTCGCCATTGAATTTCATTTTGTTAGATAGTGCCCAATGTTCAAGTTTGTCAAGATCCTTCTGTATCTTAAGCCTATCTTCTGGAGTGTTGGCTATTCCTGCCATCTTGGTGTCATCTACAAATTTGATGAGTTCCCCATTTACTTCCTCATCCAAATCATTGATGAAGATGTTGAAGAGTCCTGGGCCTAAAACAGAGCCATTCTAGAAAATGAAAGGGCTGCAATACTCCCAACGCAATTGCATGGAAGATGATAAGCATGTAACTGAACGATGTTACTGCAGCCTTCTTGGCTTCAGACTTTTTTTTTTTTAACGTAACTCAGTTTATCTTTTTAAATGTCTCTGGGGTTGCTCCTCAACACGTCTGTCCTTGTGGGAGGCTTACTTTGGGACATTTTGTACTTTTTCGCCCCCTTCCAATCACGAGCCTTGCCAACCAAACTGGAATATTATTTCATGGTGGCATCGCTCCAAAGACAGAAGCTTCTGCATTTATTTTCGCTGCATATTTAATGATCACATCAAACTTTCGGCATCTAATTGCGCATAAGGATAAAGACTTAATCCAGATATTTATAAAATCACTCTAGCAGAAGTAACTTTGGGCTCTTTCTGATCTCTCAGACGGATGTCCCCAAGGCTTGTGATTGTTCAGTTGCTAAATCATGTCCGACTCTTCATGACCCATGGACCATAGTAAGCCAGGCCCTCCTGGTCTCCACTGTTTCTTGGAGTTTGCTCATATCCATGGTCATTGTGTCAATGACCCTATCTAACCATCTCATCCTCTGCCTTCCCATTCTCCTGTTGCTTTCCATCTATCCCAACATCAGGGTCTTCTCATCATTCCTCCCTTTCCATGAATTCCCAGACAAGTCATTGTTAACATCTTAAAAAAGGTCATTGCTTTCTTCTTAGGTCTGAGAGATTGAAGCAAGTGATTGCTTTAAAGCCACCTTCAAGTTTAAAGCACAGGGGGTGGGATGCTACCGGTTCGGCCTGGTTCCGGGAAATTGGTAGGTCTGAAGATCAGTTGTGAACAAACCAATTTGCTCCGACCTTCAGCTTTCCCATCCACCGCCGGGCTATACTCACCTATATTTCCTTATTTTTTTAGACCAGGTGATAGGGCGGCAGAGTGGATTGCCGCACCTCAGCTGTTTTAAAAGAAAAACTTTTACGTACATTGAATTTCAGTCTGTTAGATGGGGTCCAATATTTGGAAAAAGAAAAGAAAAAAGAACAGGTGCGTAAGTATGACAGATATGCTCATTCATGGACATAGTCCTTCTTCAAGTAAAATAATGTGGGTAATGAAGCTTTTAAAAAATATGATCAATTTATCCCGAATCAGAGCATTCACTTACTTATTACATTGATGTGCCCCGGAATAAATTGCAACTCTATTAAGTGAATCATATCAAAATTAAGGATTCCCGTTTCAAACAGATTTGATTTGCATCACATTTTCAATCATTCCACTTTTTCATAGTGCCCACTTATTAGAACACCGTTGCATTAATCTTCTGTATAATTAATTTTCTACTTCATTTACGAGCTAAAATTAGGGTTTTTAAAAAAAAAATCTTTGTACTACTGTAGAGTTTACATGAAAAGGGAGCTGAAAGTATCTAATTATAGAGGTAGAATCTATATCTCTAAATCTCTCCTGTAAGTTATGATGAAAGCGGTACTACTTGCTTTGAGTTATACCAATTGGAGGTATAGCTGAATTATTGTGTATAATATATTGTTCAATATCTACATTATTAGATATTGAAGATTAGATATATTATTAGATATATAGAATATTAGAGAGTAGTATGTAAAACAAAACAGGCAGAGCTGGGGAGGGCAAAGTTAAGCAAGTCATCAGCCCAGAGTAATTATATTCCCAGGAATAGTCTAAGTCCAACCACTCTTGAATTCTGTTGACCCTTATCTCGCACCAATTTAGTATCAAACGTTAGTAGACTAGATTCTTGTGGATTGTCTTGAACAATACATCTTAATCTATTCTATACAAATAAAAATGTAACAAGAGTTTATTCAAAACCGCTAATCTCTGAAAGTACTGCACCGATCGCTTCCAAATTTTCACACAACGTTCCTTTGAAATACAGCACAAATGATATATAAATTGTGTAGATGTCACACCTGTGCTAGGTACACGCAACAGAAATGTAAAAACTTGTAAAAAAGAGGTAGATGGCTACAGAGAGAGCAATGGGCCACAGATATTGTGTCATCCTTTATGACATAAAATACTGTCTATAAGAAATACAGTAGGTAGGTAGGTAGGCAGCTATAGGGATAGAGAGAGGGAGGGAGAAATGCGCTAGTTAGGTAAGTAGGTAGAGGGAGAAATAGAGTAGGTAGGTAGAGGGATGGAGAGAGGAAGAAATAGAGTAGGTAGGTAGGTAGGTAGAGGGATAGAGAGAGGGAGAAATACAGTAGGTAGGGAGGTAGAGGAATAGAGAGAGGGAGAAATAGAGTAGGTAGGTAGGTAGAGGGATGGAGAGAAAGAAATAGAGTAGGTAGGTAGGTAGGTAGGTAGGTAGGTAGGTAGTGGGATAGAGAGGGAGAGGGAGAAATAGAGTAGGTAGGTAGGTAGGTAGGTAGGTAGGTAGGTAGGTAGGTAGGTAGGTAGGGGGATAGAGAGGGAGAGGGAGAGGGAGAAATACAATAGGTAGGTAGGTAGAGGGAGAAATACAGAAATACGTGTTTGTGTGTGCAGGTGTAAATCTACATATAGATTGGTTGGCCATTTAACCAGACTGGGCCACAGCAATGTGTGGCCAGGAATGGCTAGTAATAAATAACAAACTTAAGGTATGGTCCTTAATCTTTGCATTACATCAGCAAAATAAAGAAACAAAGGAGTCGACTTATTATTGACGTGTGTTATGTTTTTGGAGAAACACAGTATTAAGAGAGGACAGATCTAGAATAGAGTTATCTTGCATTAATTTGTGCCACAGCACATTGGTCAAGGCAAGTTGTTCCACAGCAAATTGACCCATGGAAATTTGGCCACAGCATATTATACTTTGATGAATTGTAGCAGCGAGCTGGCGGGAGAAAGTTGGCGGTGATGAGTTGGCCATGGCGAGTTGTTCTAGATCCAATGCAGACACCCCTTCTGAAAATGGGTGAGACTAGTGTGGGAGATATCCTGCAGTTTCCCACAAATGTTGTACCTTTCATTGTAGCAATAGCAATAGCACTTAAACTTATATACTGCTTTACAACGCTTTGCAGCCCTCTCTAAGCAGTTTACAGGGTCAGCCTCTTGCCCCCCACAATCTGGATCCTCATTTTACCCACCTTGGAAGGATGGGAGGCTGAGTTGACCTTGAGCTGGTCAGGATCGAACTCCTGGCAGTTGGCAGAATTAGCCTGCCATACTGCATTCTAACAGGAAGGAAGGAATAGCACTTAGATTTAGATACTGCTTTACAGTGCTTTTACAGCCCTCTCTAAGGAGTTTACAGAGTCAGCCTCTTGCCCCCAAACAATCTGGATCCTCATTTTACCCACCTTGGAAGGAGGGAAGGCTGAGTCAACCTTGAGCCTGGTGAGATTTGAACTGCCAAACTGCTGGGAGCCAGTGATCTGCAGAAGTAGCCTGAAGTAGTGCACTCTAACCACTGCGCCACCGTGGCTCTTATTGCTTCCTGATTATAAAAATATATGGATTAAGAGGGGGGAGGGTGTCAGCCCTGGCAGCCATCTTTTCTTTGGAGCTTCCGGGTTGGCACATTTAGTGTCTGAGAAAATGGGAGGGGGGATTGTAAGGAGCCGGTGGAGGATTATCTATAATAATATTCCTTTCTCAGAAAGTCAAATGTCAAAGTCACTCAGCTGGCAGTCAGCAGAAGTAGCCTGCAGTACTGCATTCTTTAAGCACTGTGCCACCGTGGTCTCTATTGTAGAATTTCCTCTTCATTTTATGCAGCCTCTTTATCTCCCTAAACTTCAGTTGAATCTTAAAGAAAAATACCAAGAAAGGAATTTTATCCACTGAGCTTTTTTATTCTTAGAAAGGACAGACAGTAAGAGAAGTTGAAGAGTCAGCCCGAGAGACTTTCTAGGAAGTAATGGTACTGCAGTATGCCTTACCCAAAGTCCCCAGATGAAGCTCCAACCATCACCAAAACAAGATCCCAGAAGACATTTGCAAGCACCCCAAGAGTAAAATAACAATAAAAGGCAGTAATAATAATAATAAATCCACTGAAACATATAACTTGGTTAAAATGGGAAAACACATTTTAGCAAATATACATTGAAGTAAGACAGAGATGGTATCTTATTTGATCAGGAGTAAACACTATATCTATTTTTATTGACATTTGAAGAAGATTAAGGATAAAGTAGGATTCCCTTTTTAAGAAGGAAGGGAGGAAAAAGAGAGAGGAGGGAGAGAGGGAAGAATTCAGACGTGTCTTTTGAGGCTCAGTTTTTTCCTGGCCTCTCTAGAATGGAACTTCTTGGTTGTCTTGATTGACATGGATCTCTTGATCTCTGGGAAAGTTTGCCCCATGGTCTCCGGAACCATTTTGTAGATGTATACAAGGGTTCCTATACAGAAGGGCCAGAATATGGCACAACTGTAGATGTCAAATGCCTTCTGAAAATGGGGAAAAAAATATACACGTGGGAAATTCAGAGAAGGAAAGAGGGAGAAATACACGTTTCACCCCATAAATAACATTCTGGCATCTTTCTTATCATTCCGTATTAGCCTCTGGCTCGTGAGGTTCTTATGCTGGCCAACTGTCCAAGAAATAGAAGAGGAAGCTACTCCTAATGGGACCAACACAGTGGTGGGTTTCAAATTTTTTAGAACCTACTCTGTAGGTGTGGCCTATTTTGTGGGCGTGGCTTGGCAGTCATGTGACACGGTGGGAGTGGCCACCTTTTAAAATGTGGTGAAACTCATTTAACAATGCTCTTGCTTAGCAACCAAAACTTTGGACTCAATTATGATGATAAATTCTTTCTTTCTTTCTTTCTTTCTTTCTTTCTTTCTTTCTTTCTTTCTTTCTTTCTTTCTTTCTTTCTTTCTTTCTTTCTTTCTTTCCTTCCTTCCTTCCCCTTCCCTTCCCTTCCCTTCCCTTCCCTTTCCTTTCCTTTCCTTCCCGTTGGGTCACTGGCAGCGGCGGGCCAGATTTACTTCCAGGTACGCCAGTGGAACCCCCTCTCACTGGTTCTCTAAATTTCACCAACCGGCTCTCGCGAGTAGGTGCGAGCCTGCAGAAACCCACCACTGGACCAACAGCTCCCATCTGTATCTTCTCTGCATTGCTGTTCACAATTCCAGGCAGAGAGAAAGCTAAGAGTAGACCTCCACTTGCAATCGTTCATTTAGTGACTGTTCCAAGTTGGAACAGGACCGCCAAAGTTGACTTGCAACCAGTCCTCGTTCTTGCAGCCAATGTATGGTACCATCACCCACAATTATAGGGTCAAAAATCTGGTCACTGGGATCCCGCCATGTATTTGGTGTAATGGGGGCAGCATCCTGGGGTCACGTGATTGCCAATTTAGGTTTAGGTGTAGGTTTTATTATATTTTTATACCGCCCTACTCCCGAAGGACTCAGGGGAGGTGTACAGCCAAAATAAAACACAGATATACAAAAGTTAAAAACAATTTAAAAACATATTAAATAATTTGGCCCATAATAAAAGTTAAAAACCAACAAACCCAATTAAGATTTATAAAATGTGTATTTACGCCAGCCCGGCTTGTTGAAAAAGAAAAGTTTTATGAGCACGGCGGAAGGTGCGTAGGTCAGGGATAATTCATAACTCCGGGGGCGATTCGTTCCAGAGGGCAGGTGCTCCCATGGAGAAGGCTCTCCCCCTGGGTGTCGCCAGTCGACATTGCTTAGCCGATGGCACCATGAGGAGACCCGCTCTATGGGAGCGTACTGGCCAGTGGGAGGCTCTCGGTGGCAGAAGGCGATCTTGTAGGTACCCAGGTCCTACGCCATTTCTCATTTGGCCATCCAGCTTCCAGCAAGCAAAGTCAACGGGGCACGGGAACTGGGTTTGCTTAAAGACCATGTGATTCATTTCACAACTGCAGAGTTGACTTTAACAGATGTGGCCAAAAAGGTTGTAAAATTGGATACGGCTCCCTTAACGACCCAGTTGTTTAACAAAGGAAATACAACGCATTCAGTCGTGGTCATGTGCTTGTGTTCTCCGTGGAAAACAATCTCTCTTCCCCTGCACAATGTGAAATATGGTTCCTTATTTATTGCTTTCACGTTTTCTGGTGCATTTCAGTTAAATGCCTAGAATCCTCCTAGATTCACCTCTGGTGAGATGAGCTGTGTGCAGAATGAATGAATGAATGAGTAAATAAGTAAATAGGTAAGTATGTAAGTAAATCTATATAAATAAAACTGTAACAAGAGTTGGTTCAAAACCGCTAATCTCCGAAAGTACTACACCAATTGCTTCCAAATTTTCACACAACATTCCTTTCAGGTACGGCACCAATGATATATATAGATTGTGTAGATGTCACACCTGTGCCAGGTGCATGCAATGGAAATGTAAAAAAATGTAAAAAAGATGGCTACAGAGAGAGCAGTGGGCCACAGGTATTGTGTCATCCTTTATGACATAAAATACTCTGTCTATAAGAAACACAGTAGGTAGGTAGGTAGGTAGGCAGCCTACCCCTAACCACCCCAACGATGCCGCCGAAGTGATGTCCCAGTGCTTGGAGGCCGTGCGAGTCTGGATGGGGAGGAACAGGCTCCGACTCAACCCATCCAAGACTGAGTGACTGTGGTTTCCGGCGTCGTGACATAGCCAGCTGGTCCCATCTCTGGCTATCGGGGGCGAGTCATTAGCTCCCACAGAGAGGGTCCACAACTTGGGTATCCTCCTGGACTCTTGGCTGTCTTTGGATGACCATTTGACACCTGTAGCTAGGTTTTTTTTTAATCAGGTTCACCTGATACGCCAGTTGCGCCCCTTTCTGGATCGTGACGCATTACGCACAGTCACTCAAGCCCTCGTCATTTCCCGCCTGGACTACTGTAACGCTCTCTACATGGGGCTGCCCTTGAGATGCACCCGGAAGCTCCAGTTAATACAGAATGCAGCCGCGCGGGGGATTCTGGGAGTCTCAAGATACTCACATGTAACACCTCTCCTGCGTGAGCTGCACTGGTTGCCTGTGGCTTTACAAGGTACTAGTGACCATCTTTAAAGCGCTCCATGGCTTGGGACCTGGTTACCTGCGGGACCGCCTCCTACCGCATACCTCCCTTCGACCTGTCCGCTCCCACAGAGAGGGCCTTCTCGGGGTGCCGCCTGCCGGACAATGCCGGCTGGCGGCTCCCAGGGGAAGAGCCTTCTCTGTGGCAGGCCCCGCCCTCTGGAATGACCTGCCCCCCGACCTTCATACAATCACGGACCTTCGCCTCTTTCGTCGGGCATTAAAAACATACTTTTTCCATTTGGCCGGCCTGGCATAGTTTTTGTTGCCGATTTTAGTTGGGGTTGTTATCTAAGTATTTTAGCACGGGTTTGAAATTGATTTAATTTTTGTTAACTATTTCTGATTGTATTTATTGTTCTTTGTTTTTATCCTTTCCTGTGCACTACCCTGAGTCCTGTGAGGGAGAGAGGGCGGTATAGAAATATGAAATAAAGTAAAGTAAAGCTATAGGGATAGAGAGAGAGAGGGAGAAATGCGTTAGGTAGATAGGTAGGTAGGTAGGGGTTATACGGTGGTTGTGTGTACGTGTTTGTGTGTGCAGGTGTCATTCTACACACAGATTGGTTGGCCATTTAACCAGACTGGGCCACAGCAACTCATGGCCAGGAATGGCTAGTAAATAAATATGCAGCTTCAATGGTAGCCTTGGAATAACGTTTGACTTTTAGCTATACAATTTGGGATGAAGACCCTTTGAATGGGGTGGGAGAAGGAATGGATTCCCAGAGACAAAAACTGCAGCCTACAGTAACCAGGAGCACCACTCAGGTGACCCTGAGGACATACTGTAGATAACCCTCCCAGTGCTTCAGCGACCCTCTCAAAGGATGCAAATGACCAGCTGTCTGCAAGGAGTATAAATCCTCATTCCCCACCATCCAGTTGGAGCTGAAGAAGCTTCCTGGATGAGAAGCAAAACATCTTCAAAAGAAAAAAATGAGAAAGTCCAGTTGCCTCTGTGAAAAAGCACCTTTGGGACAACCATGACCCAGAGGGCTGAGGCTCTACACAGACCTTTAGCTATACAATTTGGGATGAAGGTCCTTGGAATGATGTGGAAGGAGGAATGGATTTGCAGAGACAAAAATTGCAGACTACAGGAACCATTGGCACTACACACAGCTGATCCTGAGGACACAGATAAACCTCCAAGTGGCCTCAATGACCTTCTAAAAGGATGCAAATGACCAGCTGTCTTCAAGGAATATAAATCCTCCCATTCCCCCACTAACCTGACAGAGCTGAAGAAGCTTCTTGGAGCAGAAGCAAAACGTCTTCAAAAGGAAAAAAAAAACCAAGAAAGTCCAGTTGCCTCCTGAAAAAAGCACTTTTGGGGCAACGGAGATTCCTGGGACTCGCCACAAACTTTACGACAATTCACCTTTTTTCAGCAAGTTGCTCTTCAAACGTACTACTCCAGTGGTGGGTTCTGGATCCCATTGCAACCAGTATGGTACAACGGGGCCTGGCATCCACCACATAAACATGTGCAGGACATGTGCACATGTACGCAGTGTGCACATGTGTACTTACCACCTGCGATGATCCAGCTGCTCGGTGGAGCGTCACACAGGCGCCATACACCCCATGCATGTGTGTGGAAGCCCCAAAGAGATCAATTACCAGTAAGGAGAACAGGTTGGGCCCTCTGGAGCACTGTACCAGAATGGTACCCGTTCCTCCCGGCAGGCCACCACTGCACTACTCTCACACAGAGGGCAAACCTCTCCCCCTTCTAGCCCTTGATGATGTTACCTAGTAAGGTGGTGAAACAGCCAGCTCAGAGAACACCGAAGACCCCCCCCCCCATCGCTTACCTCTAGGTAGAAGAATGATATTCCTGTGATGAAGCTTATGCTCCAGAACACAGCCCCCGAAATCACAAAGGCCGAAGCTCTTGACGACTGTGAGAACAGCTCGATTGTGTATATATGTGGAAGGAGTGCTTGGTAGACAAAAAGAAACGAAGCATCACTTTTCAGGGGCAAAATCCTTCCTCCTGGCTGGGAGCTTGATCATCACCCAGAGGGGCTCCCAACATTGCATTACTTACCAGGCCCCATGTCATGTGCAGAAATGAATATGATGAGCAATACGGAGCTGAAATACGACACGTCTTTAAAATTTTTCTGTTGGAGAAAAGTAGAGGCATTTCAGGGATGGGCTGGAGGAATTGGCTTTCTTTATCTAGGTCAGGGTAGATAACAGAAACCTGGCAGAAACCAGTGGTGGGTTGCAGGCGGTATGTCCCAGGACAGGCGTACCGGAGACTGCCCGGAGCACCGGTTACCGTTCTGGTACAGTGCTCGGGAGGGCTCGCCCGCCCGCCTGATCTCCTTACCTGTCTTTTAAGGCTTCCGCACGAGCGCATGGCCCATAGAGCGCCTGTGAAAAACTCTGCCAAGCAGCTGCAGCATCACGGAGGCTTGCAGAAGCATCACTGGAAGCTACAATGCATGTGCGTGCGCTGCGCACGTCTATGTAGGCGATGCCGGGCCTGTTCCAACCATACCGGTTGGAACATGATCCGGAACCCACCACTGGCAGAAACATAACAGAGTAATGGAGGTGGAAAGGATTTTGCAGGTCTTCTAATCCAAACCCCAGTTCAACCAGGAAACCCTACACCAGGAATGGCTAACCTTTTTCTCCCCACATGCTGAAACTGTGTGCATGCACACAACAGCACACACGAGTCCTTGCACCTATAATGCAATGTGCCCCGCCCCCTGTGCATGTGGCAATGACCTCCTATGCCCCACATGCCCCCCATGCATGTGTGTGACCCCCCTCTGCATTCCTCACGATGTTTTGGTCCCAGGAGGCTTCAGGGAGGCCTGCTAGGCCCAAAAGGGCCCACAGGGGGGAGAGGGGTGTAGCGCTTTTCCCCTGTGGCCCATTTGTGGCCTAGCAGGCCTCCCTGAAGCCTCCTGCAACCAAAAATGGACCCCCATACACTCCCTCACACCCCCATGCATGTGCACGTAACCTCCCCCCCCCCATTTGTGTGATTTTGATTTGTGTGATTTTAGTCCCTACATTCCATTCTTTTTTTTTTTTTTTGAACCAGAAGAATGAGCTTCATCACCATTTTAGAGAATAACATGTAAACCAGGGCTAAGATCCTACCGGCTTAACAACCGGTTCAGCGATCACAGGCTGTATGCCCATGCACAGTTTTAAGAAAACTTACCTCCCGCATTACTGCTGGGGAGGAAAACAGCTGAGGTGTGACACTTGGCTGTGCCCCGCAACTCAGCTGAGAGGATATAGGTCAGTAAAATGCAAAGGTGGGTAGGCGGGCCCAGCTGATCGTTGGAGCGAACCATTTCTCCCAGCTGATCATTGGAGCGAACCTTTTCTCTCCCAGCTGATCATTGGAGCGAACCTCTTCTGTCCCAGCTGATCATTGGAGCGAACCTCTTCTGTCCCAGCTGATCATTGAAGCGAACCTGTTCTCTCCCAGCTGATCATTGGAGCGAACCTGTTCTCTCCCAGCTGATCATTGGAGCGAACCTTTTCTCTCCCAGCTGATCATTGGAGCGAACCTCTTCTGTCCCAGCTGATCATTGGAGCGAACCTGTTCTCTCCCAGCTGATCATTGGAGCGAACCTTTTCTCTCCCAGCTGATCATTGGAGCGAACCTTTTCTCTCCCAGCTGATCATTGGAGCGAACCTCTTCTGTCCCAGCTGATCATTGGAGCGAACCTGTTCTCTCCCAGCTGATCATTGGAGCGAACCTTTTCTCTCCCAGCTGATCATTGGAGCGAACCTCTTCTGTCCCAGCTGATCATTGGAGCGAATCTTTTCTCTCCCAGCTGATCATTGGAGTGAACCTTTTCTCTCCCAGCTGATCATTGGAGCGAACCTCTTCTGTCCCAGCTGATCATTGGAGCGAACCTGTTCTCTCCCAGCTGATCATTGGAGCGAACCTCTTCGGTCCCAGCTGATCATTGGAGCGAACCTGTTCTCTCCCAGCTGATCATTGGAATGAACCTGTTTGCTCCCAACTGATCATCGGAGCTACTGGTTTGCCCAAACCAGTCCTAACCATTACAATCCCACACCTATTAAGGCACAGGGGATGCCATCTCCCACCATGCTGCTCTCACTGGCTTGTCTTGTCAGCCTCAGTTTCCTCTGCTCTTTTTGCCCGCCTGCCTGCCTTTCTGCCAAACAGCCAACCCTCCAAGCCAAGAGCATATTCTCCCCTTTCCTGCTCTTCCACCCTTCTTCTTAATTCCTGCGTTGGAGGACACTCAGTTGACTTCTGCTGGGATTGGGGAAGAACTAGCTGTTTTTCAGATTATTGCGGAGGAAAAGGCATGCTTTGGGCTCTGCGAATGAGCCATTTACAGTGTAGCTATCTGAAAATAGCTTTGCTGCTAAGGAATTAGACAGATGTTGGATGCAGAAGGGAATGGACATGGAACTCCATTGCATAGATTGTGTGTGTGGGGGAAATCAAACAAACCCTGGAATGGTTCTCAGTTCCTGATTTCTCTCCATACTTGATGTTCCAAATTACAAACCTGAAGTCGAAGCGACACTAATAACAAAATGAAGCTGACATGGCCAACTGCAGAACTCCAAAGAAAAAGGGGACGCCGTCCCACAGTATCAACCAGGTACATCTAGAGGATATGAAGAGAAGAAAAGGTGCGAGAAAAGCCCTTTAATCATAGGACAGTGAGGTGAAAGACAAAATATCCTAATTCGGTGCTGTTCAGCTGTCATACTCAAATGCAGTATTGCAAGCTACTATATTCTTCAGATAGAAGACACACTTTTTCTCCCCTCCCAAAAAAGAGGGTGAAAATTTGGGTGTGTCTTATCCACTAAATGTAGCCCCGCCCACCTGCTGGAACCCACCCTTTGGCCTCTGCCTCCCAGCAATTTTCCTCCTTGCAGCAAATGGGAAAAATGGGGCTTGCAGAGGCAGTAATAGGCTAAGGCAGGGGTCTGCAAAGTTGGCTCTTTTAAGACTGATGGACTTCAACTCCCAGAATTTCCCAGCCAGCCTTGCTGGCTGGGGAATTCTGGGAGTTGAAGTCCGCCAGTCTTAAAAGAACCAACTTTGCAGACCCCTGGACTAAGGCAATCCCTGCAGCCTGAAACAGCTGATGATCCTTCCTTCATGCTAAAACTGAAATTGAAAGTGAAACTTGCTGTTTGCTGCAAGGAGGAAAATTGCTAGGAGGCAGAGGCAGATTTTTTTCTTCTTCTGCTAACCAGGCTAAACTGAAACAGGCTGGTTGCTGTTTGCTGCAAGAAGGTAAGTCAATAACTATAAATGCCTATAGAATGTTCACATTATTACACATATTCTTTTTTTAAAAACTGCTTTATTACTGTTCTAGACAACTTAACAAAATGAAGTAGTTTTTAAAATAAATGCTTGATCTGAAGAGGCCCAGCGCTATTGTATCTTCTTTTAAATAGCAGAGAATAATGTATACTTCAATAAAGCCACATCAATTTTAACAGCATCTGTACAAGTATAGTCTGAAATGTAGCACCACAAACAGTTTATAACATTTGTGCTGTTTTCTGTTTGTTGCAAGTGTTGCTGGGTGAAAGGGGCAGATCCCCCCCTGTTTTCCTCCCCAAAAGCTATGCGTGTCTTATACTTCAGAGCATCTTATACTCTGAAAATACGGTAATTCTGATGATTTCCAGGAGTTTGATCCTGACCTGCTCAAGGTTGACTTAGACTTACATCCTTCTGAGATCATGAAAATGAGGAGCCAGATTGCTGGGGGCAATATGCTGACTCTATAAACTCCCTAGATAGCTGTGGTAAGAAGAGCCGTTGTGGTACAGTGGTTAGAATGCAGTATTGCAGTCTAATTGTGGTGACTGCTAGTAGTTTGATTCTCACGGGCTCAAGGTTGACTCATTTTTCTATACTTCCAAGGTGGATAAAATGAGGTCCCAGATTGTTGGGGGAAATATGCTGATTGTGAACCACTTAGAGAAGGCTGCAAAAGCACTATGAAGTAGTATATAAGTCTAAGTGCTATTGCTAGTGCTTCTCAATATCTGTTTCAACCATCAGAAATTGGGCAATGATTCATCTGAATTTCGGGATGGGTTTATCCACAGACCATGAGGCACATAATGCTGACTCAAGGAAACTAGGTGAAGTGAATAATTCTAATAATGTCTGAATACCGTATTTTTCAGATTATAAAATGCACCTGACTATAAGTCACACCTAAATTTAGGGAGGGGGAAGTGATTTGGCCTTGGTGCACCTCTTTTTTGGCCCTTTTTGGGGTCCTTTTTTGGCTCTTTCCCAGCCTTTTTTCTACCCATTTTTGAGGATTTTTTGGCCCATTCTGGGAGCTTTCTTGGCCTGTTTTTGAGGCATTTCTTCAGCCTGTTTTCTAGGCATCTGCCAACCATTTTTTGGCTTCCATTTTCAGACCTTTGTTTGACCCATTTTGAGGGGGGGGGGTGACCTGTTTTTGAGGCATTTTTCACCCCCCCCCCCTTTTGATGCTTTTCTTGGACCATTTTTGAGGCTTTTGGGGGCTGTTTTTGAGGCTTTTCTTTGCTCATGTTAGGGGCTTTTTTCAGCCTGTTTTCAAGGCTTTTTGACCCATTTTTGAGGCATTTTTCAGTTCATTTTTGACACTTTTCCTGGACCATTTTGGAGGCATTCTTTCAGCCCATTTTTTAATGCTTTTCCTGGCCCATTTTTGAGGCTTTTTTGGCTCGTTTTCAAGACATTTTTTGCCAGTTTTTGAGGCTTTTCTTAGTCCATTTTGTTGAAAAAATGGGCTGAGAAAAAGCCTTGAAAATGGGTCAAGAAAAGCCCAAAAATGGGTTGAAAAAAGGCCTGAAAATGGTGGCCAAAAAATGGTTGGCAGATGGGCGGGGCTTTAGCAATATTTGGTCTGTAAGAGGCACAGACTTTTCAGCCCCTTTTTGGAGACAAAAAAGTGTGACATAGTCCCAAAAATACAATAATTAAATTTCAGGACTACAGAGAGTTGTAATTCACAACTGGGAAGACCTAGACTGAGCAGATCCATCCTATTATGTGGGGTATATATAATGAATCCCTCTATAGCTATCCTATGTTCTCTCAAAAGACACATGTAGGTATCACACCTTTATTATTTTTATAAATAACTCAAGGTGCTGAACATGCCTAATGCTTCTTGCTCTGCCTATATTCCTCACGAGAACAACCCTGTTGAGGTGGACTGGGCTGAGAGAGAGTAATTGATTCAAAGTCACCCAGCTGGCTTTCATGGCTAAGACGGGACTAGAGCTCACCGTCGCCTGGTGATCTGCCCAAAGTCGCCCAGCTGGCTTTCATGCCTAAGGTGGGACTAGAACAGCGGTGGGCTTCAAATTTTTTTAGAACCTACTCTGTAGGTGTGGCCTATTTTGTGGGTGTGGCTTGGCAGTCATGTGACAGGGTGGGAGTGGCCACCTTTTAAAATGTGGTGAAACTCATTTAACAACACTCTTGCTTAGCAACCAAAATTTTGGACTCAATTGTGATGATAAATTCTCTTTCTTTCTTTCTTTCTTTCTTTCTTTCTTTCTTTCTTTCTTTCTTTCTTTCTCTTTCTTTCCTTCCTTCCTTCCTTCCTTCCTTCCCTCCCTTTCCTTTCCTTCCCGTTGGGTCACCCGTTGGGCAGCGGCGGGCCAGATTTACTTGCAGGTACGCCGGTGGAACCCCCTCTCACCGGTTCTCTAAATTTCACCAACCGGCTCTCGCGAGTAGGTGCGAGCCTGCAGAAACCCACCACTGGACTAGAAGCCACAGTCTCCAGGTTTCTAGCTAGGTGCTTTAACCACTAGAACAACCTGGTTAGAGAGGAGGTATTTTCTTACCCCTAATAGAACGGAGGAGGTCAAAATAATGATTGCTCCAGTATTTAAGTACTTCAGGCTGTGGGCCTCGATAGGCATCATCAAGAAAATTCGTTCTGTAGAAAAGTAGGCCTGAAAATAGACCAGAACATAATTAAAAAGTGAATGAATTAAAAAAAAAAAACCTACTAGAGATTCAGTGCTGAGTTGAGAAACCCTTCCAAAGCCTAAATATCAGCAAACTTTCCTAAGAGATAGGGCATTGGTGAAGAAGACCAAGAATGATGCTTTACCAAAGTTTCAAGAGACACAATTTGTGTGCAAGTTGGATGACAAACTGAAAAATTCTTTATTGGAGCCTGGAGGTGAACTATTCCCCCCCCCCCGAAGTTTCTTTTTAGAAAAACTAAAAAAAAAAAAACCTTTCATCAATAAAGGGTTTCATTTTTTCTCAGCCAAATATAACAGATTATATTTCCCAGGATTCACTAGGTAGGTGGAATTTAGGGATCCGTGCATGTGAAAAGCAGTTCAATTTCCTTCTCCTGAATGCTCCAGATTTGCATTCTCTCAATAAACCAGACCTGTCAGAGTTGGATTGTCCAAGCAGTCTATCACTAGTCCTTGACTTACAACAGTTCATTTAGCGTCTGTCCGAAGTTATAATAGCAGTGAAAAAGTGACTTATGACCATTTTTTTCACATCCATGACTGTTGCAGCATCTCCGTAGCCACAGGATCAAAATTCAGATGTTTGGCAACCGGTTCCCATTTTATGACAGTTGCGGGGTCCTGGGATCAGAGTTAAAGGGAAAGCCAGATCCACTTAACAACTGTGTCACCAATTTAACAACTGTGGGAATTCACTTAAAAACGGTGGTAAGAAACATCAAAAAATGTGGGAAAGCTAACTGAACAACTGTCCCACTTAGCAACAAAATGTTTTTTGGGTGGAATCAGTTGTGGTCATAAGTCTCTCTGCTATAGGGTTTTATTTATTATTGGGTGTTTTAGTTATAATTGGGATTTTAGCACAGGAATTGATTTAATTCGTTTTATGTATTGCTGTATATTTATATGTTTTATTTTCCCTGTGCACCGCCCCGAGTCCTGTGGGGAGAGGGAGCGGTTTTATAAATTCAATTAAATAAATAAAATAAATAAAATAAATAAATAATAAGTCATGGAGGGGGAACTTGGTTGACACAGTACACCGCCCTGAGTCCCCTTGGGGAGATAGGGCGGTATACAAATGTGAATAAACTTGAAACTTGAAACAAGAAAATGGCAATTTCCCAGGAAGAGGGGAACACACTCCAGAAAGTGGAGGGAGAAAAGAGGACCACAGTCCAGAGCTGGATAAGAGACAGAGGAAGGGAGTAAACTAGACGTGCCCGAGAATCTCCCAAGATGGATCCATAGGAGGGAGTAGCAAGGCTTAACCCTGGCAAGATTCTGTCTACCGTGTGTAAGCAAATAAAAAACTGAACTGTGAATACAATAATACAATAGCAGAGTTGGAAGGGACCTTGTAGGTCTTCTAGTCCAACCCCCTGCGTGGGCAGGAACCTTATACCATTTCAGACAAATGTCTATCTAACATCTTCTTAAAGACTTCCAGGGTTGGGGCATTCACAACTTCTGGAGGCAACTTCTGTTCCACTGATTAATTGTTCTAACTGTCAGGAAATTTCTCCTCAGTTCTAAGTTGCTTCTCTCCTTGATTAGTTTCCACCCATTGCTTCTTGTCCTGCCCCCAGGTGCCTTGGAGAATAGTTTGACTCCCTCTTCTTTGTGGCACCCACAAAAAATGAATTGCTTAGCCTTGTTCTCGGGTTTAGCCCAACAGGTAGGGAGTTGCATTCCATCCCATTTCAAAAAAAGACGAAGATAAATAGTGTTTCCTATATATGTATTCCGTCTCAAGAAATCTATATAAATAAAAATGTAACAAGAGTTTGTTCAAAACAGGTAATCTCCAAAAGTACTGCACCGATCACTTCCAAATGTTCACACAACGTTCCTTTCGAATACGGCACCATTGATATATATAGATTGTGTAGATGTCATACCTGTGCCAGGAACATGCAACGAAAATGTAAAAAATTGTAAAAAAGGTAGGTAGATGGATACAGAGAGAGCAGTGGGCCACAGGTATTATGTCATCCTTTATGACATAAAATACTCTGTCCGTGGGTAAGTAGGTAGAGGGATAGAGAAGGAGAGGGAGAAATACAATAGGTGGTAGGTAGGTAGGTAGGTAGGTAGGTAGGTAGGTAGGTAGGTAGAGGGATAGAGAGAGGGAGGTAGAAATGTGGTAGGTAGGTAGGTAGGTGGGTGGATAGAGATGGAGAAATACAGTAGGTAGGTAGGTAGATAGGTAGGTAGATAGGTAGATAGGTAGAGGGATAGAGAGGGAGAGGGAGAAATACAGTAGGTAGGTAGGTTGGGGGTTATACGGTGGTTGTGTGTACGTGTTTGTGTGTGCAGGTGTAGATCTACACAGAGATTGGTTGACCATTTAACCAGACTGGGCCACAGCAACGCGTGCCCGGGAATGGCTAGTTAATAATATACTTCAAAGTACTTAGGCCTTGCTTACCACACTGATGCCATTGAGCTGTGAACCAGCCGTGATGACAGCTACAGTCATGACTGGCAACCGCATACTTGGAATCCTGATTAGTTTCAGTGGACTCATGTTTTTGTTATTACCCTCAGCCAGGTCCTCGATATTCAGTTCTGCAATTTCATCTTCCACATCATCGCTCTCTCTTAGCATCTTCAGGACTGGATTTTGGGGGAGTGGGGGATGGCAGAAAATGTTTGCATTGGAAAAATGGACGAGAAAGTCATTCAGATGGCTGACCCAATGGTGCTACTAGAACCGAGATTGAGACAGTCCCCACGTCTTCTCCATAATTTAGGTCAAATTGTGTAAGATGCACCTTTTCCCCTCAAAAAAGAGGCTGAAAATCTGGGTGTGTTTTATACACTGAATACAGCATTTTTTGCCTCCTGAAACCCTGCCCCCTTCACCAAAATGGCCGTGCAGAGCCTTTAGGAGGATTCCAGAGAGCTCCTGGGGGCTGGGGAAGGCAAAACTGAGTGAAAAACAGGCTGTTTGTTGCTCAATATTGCCACCCCAGCCCCCAGGAGTACTCTATAAGCCTCCTAAAGGCTATGCATGCAATTTTTTGACAAAAAAAGGCCTATTTTTGCAACAAACGGGCCATTTTTTGCTTGTTTTTCCCCCTCCAGAGTATTCTGCTAGTCCCCTAAAGGCTATTCATGCCTTTTGGGGGGGGGGGGGGGGTTGAAATGGGCCATTTTTGGGAGGTTTGTAGAGTGCAAAAGCTTTTTGTTTTTAATTTGCTTCTTCAAAACCTTGGTGCATC